>CAMRHE010000662.1:407500-692459 GCA_947044405.1 Leptodactylus fallax
CCCCATTAATGCAAGACTTGGGGGTTGAAAATGTTCATTATACCGCTTGATAAATTCCTTCAGGAGTGTAGTTTCCAAAATTGGCTTATAGATCAGGGGATTCTACTTTACTGGCATTTCAGGGCTCTGCCACAATAGCATAGCATCCAAACACCAAACCATCTAAATCTGTGTTTCCAAAAACCACATAGTGCTCCTTCCCTTCTGAACCCAGCTGTGTGCCCAAACAGCAACTTATACCTACATATGACATTAAGTATGTTATCCTAGGTACAACAGTGTCATACATGTGGGCATAAACTCCTGTTTGGACACACAGCAGGGCATAGATGTGAAGAAGCACTATGTGGAGAACAGATTTAGAAATTTGGTATTTGCAAACATGATATGGAGACCCTGAGGTGCACCCAAATACCTTTAGCAGTGTTTTGAGCGGTTTCTGGGTCCCCCCCCCCCCCCGCATCAAACTCACCTGTCTTACTGTTCAGATTTTCTGGGAATGGGACAGGACTTCCTTCTCTGGGAATGGCTCCTCCTCTTCGACGTCTGCCAGGACGTGCGCAATAGAGCCGGAGTCCCGGCATTGTGCTGTAGCTGACACTCCATCTCTAATGTGCAGGCGTGGGAGGCCAGAGGAGCCTCTATTGCGCAAGTGCCGGCAGACATCAAAGAGGAGAAGGAAGTCATCTCCCATGCCCAGAAGATCTGGACATGAAGACAGGCAAGTATGATGGGGTGGGGGCTAAGTGAGTTAGTCGGGAAGGGCTAGTAGTGGGTGGGATAGCTAGGGAGGGAGTGAGAGGGAGGTAGTGAGAGTCAGCTCATGCAATGCATCATGGTAGTAGTATTGGTGACGTTCCGTTTCTGGAAACGGAACGTCACCGGATCAGAAAATGTGCTTGGGGTGGTCACATGACGGTACTAGTAAATATACAGTGTTGCTAAACTAAGTAATTTAGAAAGTATGCAGGGGGAGGGTGTGCAGTATAAATTTCAATTTTATCCCGGACAATCCCTTTAACCCCTTAATGACCGGGCCATTTTTTTGTTTTTCCCTCCCCACATTCCAAGAGCCATAACTTTTTCATTTTTCAGTTCACAGAGTCACATGATGGCTTATTGCTTGCGAAACAAATTGTACTTTGTAGTGTCACTATTCAATATGCTGTGCAAGCTGTAAAAAAATTCCGAATGAGGTGCAATTGGAGAAAAACTGCATTTGCGCCAACTTCATATGGGTTTAATTTTTACAGCATTCACTGTGTGGTAAAAATGACGTTACCTGTATTCTGCGGGTCAGTACAAACACGCCGATACCAAATTTATATAGTATTTGTAATGTTTTGATACCTTTTAAAAAAATTAAAAAAACTTTGCTAAATAGAAAAAAAAAAAATTTGCGTCGCCCTATTGTGTCACCTGTAACTTTTTCATATTTACATGTATAGAGCTGGGTAAGGCATCTTTTTATGCGGGACAACATGACGTTTTTATTGATACCATTTGGGGAAAGATCTGATGGTTTGATCACTTTTTATAGGAGACAAAGTGTTGATAAAAAACGCTATTTGGCCATTTTGATTTTTTTTTCCCCGCTATGCCGTTCACCGTATGGGATATTTTAATAGATTGGGCATTTTGGAGAGCAGGGATACCTAAAAGTGTTTATGCTTACTTTTGTTTATTTACTTTTATATTCGATCTAGGGAAAGGGGGGGTGATTTGAACTTGTGTTTTTATTAATTTTTTCATACTTTTAACAACTTTTTTTTTAATTTTTTTTTTTTATACTTTTACTTGTATGATCAGACTCCTTAGGGACCTTGAAACCTAGGGAGTCTGATCGATCATACTATTCACTGCGATACTACTGTATCGCAGTGAATAGCAAAATGCCGTTACTGCTATTACACGATGCCTCTGGCATCGTATAATAGCTCTAATGTAATGACAGGCCTGGGAGCCTTCAATAGGCTCCCGGCTGTCATGGCAACCAAGCGCCGCCCTCCGATGACGTTCTGGAGGGCTGCGATCAGGTAAAAATGGCAGCTGCGCAATTTAGACGCCGCGGTCCCATTTGACCACGACATCTAAAGGGTTAACAGCCACAATTGGTGCAGGCACCAATCGCTGCTGTTAGCGGCAGGTCCTGGCTGTATTATACAGCCAGCACCTGCGGTGTATGGAGAGCGCTCAGCTCCTGAGCGCTCTCCATACATCGCCATGCGACTCAGGACGTACTATTACGCCCTGGGTCGTTATGGGGTTAAGGCCAAGTTCACATGGCGGAAAATGGAGAAATTCAGGGGAATCGGCGTTCCGTTGCAGCTTTCCTCTGCTGATTGGGCCCCGATGAATGAGCCTATTCAACAGAGACTCCCGAGATACAGAATCCACAGCAAGAATTGAGCAGTACACTGAATTTTTTCCTGCTGCAATCTCTGCCTCCCATTGAAAGGGTGTTTGGGGGCGAGGGGGAACGTCAGAAGGAAGTGGTCCCACAAAAAAAAAAAAAAAAAAAAAAAAAAAAAAAGGAAGAAAAAATTGGGGGGAAATTCTCTTGTAAATTGTGACTTACAGATAACACTCACATTTCCCCATTATGATGATACCAACCAGTTATGTATTTTGTTTGTGATTTAATACCACTTGCTCATTACACAGTGGGGTGTCCAGGTCTGCTATCAAAACCAGTCTCGCTCCAGAAATGCAGTCATTTTACTCTATAACCAAGCAGACTTCTTGTCTACAGCCCACAGTACAAAGGAGATATGGTTTTATGGCCATATTTCCCCAGCAGAACCGCCCATCGTCACACAGATAAATTTCTTGGGTGCACCAGGCGGGGACAAGCAGCCCAGCTCTAAACTCTGTACAGTTGAAAGGCAGAAGATCCAGGAACTGAACTCCTTACCCAAATGGGATTAAGGTGTCATTCTTGGTGTCTGCACGATGGGGAGCTCAACACTAGCCCCATCAGACCTCTTGCTTTACCCTAATCATCGGGCCAGGAACTATGACGAGTTATGGTTATTGAGATTGCAGTTATGGTTATTGAGGGCGGGGGCTTCTCCTCCTGGTGACATCACTTAGGGAGGAGACCAGGATAGTTAAATGCTCAGACCAGGGAAAGAGGGTGATTTGTTAACCTGGGGAAGCTATGAGGAGACCCGTGCTCTGTAACTTGCTTAAGAATGCACCCTAAGCCAAGCTGCTGAGGATTAGAGAACCAACTACAAGCTTGCTCTGGTATTTTCCTATTTTTTTCTCTATTTTTCTGTCTGTACTGTATTTTGCCTTTACGTGTGTTTGCTTGACGTATGTATATTTCTTTGATGTATATTTCTGTATATCTTAGTGCCTAGTACCGACCCACTTGGGTTAATATATAAAATTTAAAAAGTTCATTTCATATTATCCTTTTAACCCGGTCACTCGCGGGTTGTGAGTGGGAAATTAAGAAAGTAGTTGCAGGTGTGCCAAGCGGATTGGCAAGGCGATATCCTTCACACCCATCTCTTATCTGAACCATGACTTCTTCCAGCTGTGACTGATCTCTAAAGTTTGCAGCAGACAGCTTTAGCTCCTCACTTTTCTAGACACCTGAGCCACAGTCCTCACCTACACAAAATCCCCATCCTGCTGCTCTCCCAGACGAATACTCCCAAATGCATCTTTAAATTAGTAACCTCCTGTTAATGAACTACGGTGAGGAAATTCAATGTATTTAAAAAAAAAAAAAAAAAAAAAAAAACAAAAACAAAACAGAAAAGCCCAAGTGCCACCTTACTTCAATTGCTCCCTTTTATATATTCTATTTACAATGTCCCCTTATATAAGCGTTCCTTACCTTTAGTCAATGTCACAGTTACTCTTTATATAACTGATCTGCCCTTAACCCCTTAATGACCGGGCCCTTTTTTGTTTTTGCATTTTCGTTTTTTCCCTCCCCACATTCCAAGAGCCATAACTTTTTCATTTTTCAGTTCACAGAGTCACACGATGGCTTATTGTTCGCAAAACAAATTGTACTTTGCAATGGCACCATTCAATATGCTGTGCAAGGTACCAGGAAGCTGAAAAATTCTGAAGGTAGGTACAATTGGAGAAAAACTGCATTTGCGCCAAATTCAGATGGGTTTAATTTTTACAGCATTCACTGTATGGTAAAAATGACATGTTACCTGTATTCTGCAGGTCAGTACAAACTCAGCGATATCAAGTTTATAATGTCTTGATACCTTTTAAAAGATTCAAAACTTTGCTAAATAGAAAAAAGTTTTGCATTGGCATATTGTGTCACCTGTAGCTTTTTAATATTTACATGTATGGAGCTGGGTAAGGCGTCTTTATGCGGGACAACATGACGTTTTTACTGATAACATTTGGGGAAAGATCTGATTGTTTGATCACTTTTTATTCCATTTTTTTTTTTTTTTTATAGGAGGCAAAGTGTTGAAAAAAAAATGCTATTTGGCTATTTTGATTTTTTTTCCCCTGCTACGCCGTTCACCGTATGGGATAAATATTTAAATTTTTTAATAGTTCAGGCATTTTGGAGCGCAGGGATACCTAAAGTGTGTGTTTACTTTTGTTTATTTACTTTTATATCTGATCTAGGGAAAGTGGGGCGATTTGAACTTTTTTTAAAATTTTTCACACTTAAAAACTTTTTTCCTACTTTTACTTGTATGATCAGACCCCCTAGGGACCTTGAAACCTAGGGGACCTGATCGATCATACTATTCACTGCGATACTACTGTAACGCAGTGAATAGCAAAATGCCTTCACTTCTATTAGACGATGCATCTGACTTCGTGTAATAGCTCTAATGTTATGACAGGCCTGGGAGCCTTCAATAGGCTCCCAGCTGTCATGGGGAAAAATGGCAGCAGACACCAATCGCTGCTGTTAGCGGCGGGTCCTGGCTGTATTATACAGCCTGCACCCGGCGTGTATAGAGAGCGCTCTCCATACATCGTCATGCAACTCAGGACGTACTATTACGCCCTGGGTTGTTAAGGGGTTAAACTATTAAAGCTCACAGCAGAAAAAAAAAAAAACCTGCCTATGATCCCTTGCTGAACAGCCACCACCTCCCTCCTCCTCTTGAGCTGCACTCTGCATCGTTACCATGCACAGGGTATCTGTCTCAGCACGACAGGCGCAATGCTATGACGTCATTGTGCCCATCTGTGCTGAGAATCAGACATGTCTGTGGTCTTGGCCTCTTGTAATCCACAAACCTGAAGTGTTTTACAGATTACAAGATAGCAGCAGGATGCATTTTAACTAGATCGGTGCCCTGGAGATGCTGTTCTAGTTAAAACTACAGTGAGTATTAAAGGTGGCCCCAGAGTCAGTGGGCTAGGGGCTATATACTCTAATGGTTGAAGATTTGAACTTTATACTGACTCATTTACATCACCCATTTAGAAAATCATTTGCATAGTTTGGAATGCAATGTAAGCTCAAAAATGAGAGGTTTCTGTCCTTTAAGTTTGACAGTCAAGAGGAGGGAACTAGTTTCAGTGTAATACATACTGAAAACACAATCTCCTTATAAATTAGAGAATCCATGTATTAACTGTACTACCACCAACACAAACTGCACTTGGCTGACCCCTGAACAACCCCACATTAGCACAAAGCTTGAGTCAACTTAACCATTTACTAACTGAAGCATTCAACCTGTTAGTACATTATGTAGAGAAGTCATGTTTCATAGTGAGGTCAAAGGGTAAATCTGCAAACATTTTAAGAAGACTGAACATGTCATTTACAAGATCACTTACTGCTCTGAATTTGGGAAAAAGCTGGTCAAGTTGACATCTATGTCCATCCTATATGCAAAAAAACAAATTAAAATATTCATACATTACATATTATATGATAAAAACTGCCTAGAGCAGCAGACAGCCAAACCAGTCTGATCTTAAGTCTTAAAATGTAGCATTTCATATTTGCATTAAATAAAGAGGTAGACTGAGAAAATATATTTTTATTGTTTTTTTTCGGCTCCACAACCCCACAAAGGGGTGATAACACTGCACATTCTCTCCACCCCCCTTAAGAAATGGGTGTTGGGACAATAAAACTCTGCTTTCAGAATGTTGCAGGCAACTCCAACTTTTTAAAGACCTTTGTAGCCTGAACAAAGCTGCAGGTGTGACTGTTCTAAGCTAAAAAAGGCACATTTTAAAACAAAACTAAAATGTTGACCTGTGATGCCTTCTCAAAAAGTATGTTTGTTATTTCATAAATTTAGTGATGGGCCAGCTTTGCAGTGAAAGTGTTAACTCTGCTCAGATTCCAGGAATGAGCTGAGCATGCAGCTAGGAGAATGAAGTCACCAATTGTCAGCAGCTCCAACACTAGAAAGAGCTGCCTAAATTTGGTCAAAGGAGTGTAGCACTTTAATACTGCTGGGATGGCAGGATTTCTACAGCAAAACTTACACAGTACCAGCTGAAAATACAGTAGGGCTAATCTGTAAACTCCTCCTGTATGATGGGAAACATTCTAAGGGTGGGTTTACACTTGTGCCAGCACTCCAGCCACCGTGAATCTGACCTTAATGTCAGAAAAAAAAAGATTGGGGCAGGATAGGGAAAGGTTTAAGACGGTTTGTTTAAAAAACCCATTCACTGTAATGGATTTTTAAAGCAATGCGCGGTGTGCGCTTACACCCTCTGCGCCGCGAAGACTTTTTTTTCGTCAGAAACAAAGTCCTACATGTCTGACTTTATTTCCAACAAAAAAAACAAAAAACAGCTTTGTGGCACAGAGGGTGTAAGCGCACACCTGCGCATTGTTTTAAAAATCCATTCCAGTGAATGAGTTTAAGTAAACCGTCTTAAACCTTTCCTTATCCTGCTCCAATCCTTTTTTTCCGACATTTAGGTCAGATTCACAGTGGAGAGAGTGCCGGCGCAAGTGTGAACCCACCCTAACAATGTAGGGAAAGTCTTAGTTTTGTCAGAAAGCCATACCTATTAAAAAATATTGCCATGTACACAAGAGTTATTTCAAGAGGATACTTGCATTTATCAGAGGACAGATATCATGAGTGTAATCCTAAATCAAGGCAGTGCACTCCTACATAGCAACACTTCCATGTCCCCATACATTAAATTGTGAAGCCAGTTGTCTCTGCTTTATGCCTCAATTGGATTTGTGAGTAAAGAATCTAGAGTGACTCACCATTTATTATAGCTATACTCCACCTCAAATTCCAGAATGTAATTAAAATGGCCCTTTCATTAAAGCAGGTGGAGCAAAGATGGCCAGTCAGTTTACAAGTAGTCAGTTTAGTGCAGGTGTTGAAAGAGACATCCAAAACTGCATAGTAAGGTAGGCTAGACATCATGGTGGCACGGGGAGGAAACCCAGGTCCAGGCTTCTCTGCTACTGACAGGGAACTCTCCAATACTTGACAACATGAAAGCAAACAAAGCAACTAAAATATAAAAATGAGGAATACATAGCTTGATATTAACCAGTCAGATTAACAGCATACATGTCACTGATATTTATACAGTGGAAGTCATTTCAGTCCTAGCAGACAAAATACTTGTAGAGGGATGAGAACTTTTGGCACAGTTTACAGAACAAAAACCCTGTAGGAATGCAAAAGTTACAAGGAATCATTAGTGTGTAAAATATAAGAAAGACGTAGCTCAGGATCTTTGGACAAATCTGTCGCTGCACATCCACATGAACTTCTGATCCACAGTAACTCGAAGCAGAAGATTTACAAGTGAAATTTTCAGCAGACCAAAACATTTGAGCGACTCCCAACAACCATAACCTTGCATGGGATTCAACATCTGGCAATTCAGATATTCCAAACACTTAATCATATAGTATGTTATTTATATGCATTTACTTTGAAGAAGGGATGGGTCTTCCTAGATTAAAGGGAATCTGTCAGGGCAATTTGGGACACTAAACCACGCACATGTCCATATGGACCTGGGTTTAGTGTCCCAAATCACCCTGTTATAACGCAACCCATGGCCGCATTAAAAATAAAAAGCTTTATACTCACCCTGCAGCTATACTTCCCGCACCTGCACAGTTCTTCAATGAAGCCAGGAGTACTCCACCGGCTTCAGTGCGCATACCCCGCAATCACGCAGTGAAGCCGGGGTGTCCATCTTTGGCTTCACTGAATCACAACGCAGGCGCCAGGAGGCAAGCCTCATGAATAAGCTAGACCACTTTCAAACAGTGCTGATCAACCCTTATCTAGGCAAGTATAAAGGTTTTTTTTTTTTTTGTTTGTTTTTTTAATGCCCCTGTGGATTGCATTACAACAGGGAGATCTGGGACACTAAACCCCAGGTCTATAAGGACCTGTGGGTGATTTAGTATCCCAGATTGACCTGACATTCCTTTTAAGCCTCAAATTGATACCAACTGCCCCCCCCCCCCCTAATACAGGTAAGCACAACAGAACCCAGAATTACTTCATCTTGAACAATGTTAAGAGGTTATCCAGTTTCTAGTATTGATGGCCTAGCCTTAGGATAGGCCATCAATACTAGATCTGCGGAGGTCCAATGGCCAGGAGCCCCACAGATCACTTGTACTGAGACAGCATAGTATCAGCAGCGTTTACATTCTGTCCCAAGACTAGGCCATCAATAATAGAAACCAGAAACCCCGTTTAAGTATAATATGTATTTTTTGGATTGTACCTTCTAAACAAAGCTGTCAATATCAAACTGTCAAACCCAAAAACCTTAACCTGGAAACCATTATGCTCACCCAGAGTTGTGCATCATTACATAGCTTCCCAGACTTCTGAATGTTGAGTGCAAAGCCCTGTAGGTATTGTAAATCTTAATAGCTATATATAATAGAAAGTGCAGTGGAAAGACTTCCTGTAGGGTAAGGTGGGATTTTACTAAGTTTTGTACCTATAGTAAAATTTTTACTATACCTAACATGTATGGATAAGCTGCTGCATTTTTGCTGTTATCCATAGTGCTGTTCCAGTGCCAATACTGCATCAGCTTTGGAAAAGTAACATGCATTTGCCAGACTGTTCTAAGAGATCCTTGTAAGTTATATGCACAGAGGTGATTTGGCCTGAAAACCATGTTTAGCAATTTGTGTAATACACAGCAGATCCATCCACATTCATTTTTCTACAGCATGTGAATTGGATCTCCCAAGCACCACATACATGCAATATACTAAACTGTTGCAGAATCTACACCCAACATCCACAAAGTGTGGACAAATCCCATGTACCAGATATGTCAAGAGGTTTAGAGAATCTCTGTATAACAGCCAAATGGCATTCAGACCAATCGATAACTGGGCCTATTCATACAAACTTTGGGTTTGAAAGTCTAACGATAACTGCATCATTTGCCTAAAAAAGGTGCACCTATGACTATAAGGCTCGTATTATACTCTACACGTTCACAGAATGAGGAAGTGTAGCACATACACAGAACCCAACCACAACCCGCTCTACCCACACAAGGCAAAGAGAAATGTCCTTTTGGCTTCTGGTTGGGGTGGTATGTATCAATTTTTTTTATGGAATAGAAAAGCTCAGCAGTGCTTTTCTATACATCAGCCCACTGCAGACGACCTCTGCTACACTGTATACATTGTGACCGTGGCAGATTTATACCACTGTGTGACACAAGTATAAGTGAACAAGATGTTAAAGCTGGACAATGACAATAGTGCTTTCATCTACATGAACACTTTAAAAGAAAAAACAATTACAAGTATAAAACCAAGAAGGAAGTCCAGAAAGTTCTCTGCATAAGAACTCTAGGGAAGCTCTTCCTAATTATCAGATGTATGCAAAGACTCCACAAGGTAGTGGTCACTCACCTAAAATTATAGGGCCACAGACTACCTAGGCAGGTAAAAGGTGTCTATGCGGCCATTTCCTGCAGTTGACTGCTACATGAAGGGTTTTTACAGCAACCTACAACCCACAGCTGGAGATCCTACGAAGGATTTCCAAGAAGCTCCAACCTGTGCTACATAGGGACAACAGACTCAAGGACATATTTCCAGTCCCCCTCTCCTTTCCTTTCGACAACCACCAAACCTGAGGCGTATTATCGTCCGGGAGTGCCCTGAAGGCCCCAACTGAAAATGGCACCTCACCTTGCCTACATAAAAGGTGCATGACCTGCAAGCACATCCACACCACTGACCGTGTACCTATCCCACAGTCACAACAGGTGCACAGAATTAGGGGGACATTTTCCTGCAGGTCTTCCAATGTGGTGTACCTCAATGTGTGTGCAATGTCCCACCACAGGCCTCTATGTGGGGGAAACAGGGCAGAGACTCAGTCAACAAATGAACTCACACAGATCCAATATTAATAACAGCAGAACAGATCTCCCAGTGGCTGCACATTTCCTCCGGAGAAAACCACTCTATTGAAGATTTGCGGGTTGTGGTTTTAATGGGACATTTTAAAATGCAGGAGAAGAGAAAAGAATGGGAGTATAAATTTATGCAAAAATTTCAAACTCTGCAATTTGGACTTAATATTCATGCCAGCTTCATGTCACACTATGTATGACCTGTGAGGTCACAAATCACCTCCTGATAGCAAACAGATAACAGCAAGAATTACTGATCCCTCCTTCACGCAGCACAAGTTTCCAGATTGTTTTTTTGACCTGTTGTAAATAACTTCTCTACTTAGATTGCATTTTTTTACGACTTTAAAATGCTTTGAAAACCATGTGTATAAAAATCTGTGAATTTTCAGTTCTTGTATCACACCATGTCTGATGAAGGGAGCTAGCTAGTACTCCTGAAAGCTTACTTATAAATATACTCAGTTAGCCTCTAAAAGATATCGCCTGATTTCTTCACTCTTCCACTACTTTCAATGGCTAACACGGTACAACATTATACTACTTTACAGCAAAGACATTTTACAACCTACAATCTAGTCATCTAACCCAAGACTTCAAAACATCTCCCAGTGGCTAGCCTTTGTATCAGTTTGTCAAGTACTCAATGGTCAGAGCAAGGAAATTGTGGCAGACGGGTTAGTAAATTACCCCAGTGTTCGACTTCTTTCAAGTTGGTAATACAGCCAATGCCTCCCAAGCATACTCAACTACCAGCCATGCATTACAGTGATACCTTTGTTAGGTTATTTTTGTAGATATGGAGAAAAATAGAAGTCTTGCAAGACACAAGTGGGGCAGTTTGTGCACTGGTAGCTGGCCTTCAGCCCTGGGAGCACTGCACTTGCTGCTTAGGTAGGATGAATAATGTCATAGCAGTGGAAGGATCAACTTCCACTGCTAGGGGTGACACAGGCAGAAGGGGTCTGAGTGGCAACAACAGTGCTCCACGCAGCTGAAGGCCTGCCCAAAGTGCACCAACTGCCTTATTTGCCCAAAAATTCTAAGTTTTTTTTTCTCCAAATCTACAAGAGTGACAGTTAAAGCGATGTCTGTGCAAAGTGCTCTAACAGTTAACAGTTGAGTATTATGGGAGGCAATATGGTTATTCTTATCTTTGACAATTCTGACTTATCCATGGGATAGAAGAACGCTTGAGATGAGCGAGGGCCTTGCCTCTGGAACCCACACCCATCTGATGCCTTTTCAGCTATGCTATAACTGTCCAAGATGGAAATTTCACTCAATGACTACCTGGAGTACCAAAGCAACTACCTGAAACTGAAGTTATGAGTTAGATACTAAAATCAACATAAAAATAAAATGTGGCAACTTGTCTTCCCTTACAGGTGATAAACTCTTAAGCTAAAAGTCATTCCATAAATACTGAATATTAAGGTGGTTGTCCAGTTCATATTTTTATGACTTAATAGGGCCGTAATTGGGGACAAGACAGTACTCATCCCCCCCATGCCTCAATTTCCAGAGGTGGTGACTGTATACAGGTCCCATGCAGTTTGTGTGAGGTACCATAGCAGCCAGTCACAGGCCTCAGTAGTCACATTCACAAACATCACAGCAGTCACGTGCCATTTCTGAAAAGGTCTCAGAGCTGAGGCCTGTTATTGGCTACAGCAAGCCCCCTAACACAATCAGTGAGTCATTGGTGTCAACAATAGGAGAGCTGTATACAGACCAATCGTGTAGAAGTTGAGACAGGGAAAGGAGAGCTATTTATATCCCTAGTAGCCCTATTAAGTCAAAAATATGAATTCGACAATACCTTTAAGATTTAGCTCCATAGTTTCTAGTGTTGTACATTCTGTTTTGGTGCAGTGGTAGATTTGCTTACCAAGTTACATTTGATCTTGCAGAAACCACAGCTTCATTGCTCATGCACCGTGTCACATTTCATGCTTTCCAAAACCTTTTCCAGATTAACTCTTGTAGTACATGTATTCACTTTTTGGCAGGCACAGGCTATAGCCTTGAGCAAAACTTTAGGCATGATTTTAACACACCATTTAACTATGTTTACTCAATATACAGATGCAAAAAGGTTATTGCAAAGACTTATTTACACAGCCTTATGTGCTTCTGTCCATAACTGCCAAAATAAAGTCTGAATCTCTGAAAAAGGTACAACAGCCTTTGGGACTCAGCCCAGATTTTGGCAACCCACAAATATGGCAGTGTAAACAAAGCCTAAGGTGGGAGGTATATCTTGTAGCACCAAACTATGTAAAATCCAGTAGATCTGCAATAGGGGGTATATAAAAAAAACAACTTTTCAAACAAAAGGAAATAAAAAGGCACAATATATTACAGAAAGCTAGAAAACGATGTGTTGGAGTGATCTGCAGTAAAATAGTTATGTAATACTGAAAGCAAAAAACACATGGTTTCTATTAGGAGTTGAACCAAATAAACTGTACAGGCACTTAAGAGCTCTAACTCCTAAACTTTGGTCCAAACACCCATTATTTACACAGGCTCTAAAGCTTGCATCAGTATAAAGGTAGAGGAAAGGAGGCAAATGTTCAATACTAATGGTAGTCCTTTTAAAGAGGGGGAAAAAAAAAAAAAAAAAAGTGTTGGTTGAAAGGCTTTGTGAGATAGGACTATCCTAGTCCTTTCATTCACAGAAGTGAGATCAAAGACATCCAGTCACTTCTTGCTCCATTTAGAAGAAGGCTGAAGATGAAAGTTGGTCAGTGATCTAGCTGAAAGTCAGTTGCAGCAGGGAAGCCATGTCTGATAGGAGTGACTGCAAGACATGACAGGTTGGACAGGAGTAAGATAGTAACTATTGTAATTGCCATCACTCATGAAGGTGGCTGGTTGGTAGTAGCAGGTGAAGTTCGGAATGGCAGGGACAGGATTCTGTTCAGATAACACCTGAATAGCCAACGAAGCAATGAGTGTGAGAGTCTGACGCCGTTCATGTCCCATTAAGCACACCGTGCTTTCATTTACTACATTGTGAAGAGTCATTAGGTAGTCATAACGCTTATCCTCCATCCCCACAAAGTGGTCCTGCAGATAGCACTTAAGTTTCCTCAACTGCTCACGTATGTCTGGAAAATCTATGAAATAACGTGAACACATGTACCGCTGCATAGTTTTCATATCCACTTCTGACTTTGGTCTAAAGCCACGCACAAGCAAGTTGCAGTATTTGAGAAGACCACCCCCCCTTATTTCTTCTGGGTTTCGTGTGGCAATTATCCTATTACGCAAGTGGTCCATGGCTTCCTCGAAGTCTCCATACATGCTTTCTCCAGTCACAGCTGGATGGAAGCTCTGAGATACTGAAGGCTCTGAACTCTGACTGAACACAAGCATTGAATCCAGGAGGATCTGAAAGGAGTCCACACTGAACTCAAACTGTCGTCTTAGTGTATCAACAAATTTCAGCTCAATGTTCTTTCCATTATTGTTTGATAAGGAGATCAGGCTCCAACGGTCAGTCTCTGTACAAACCTTAACCAGTTTTTGAACATAAGCCTCTTTCAATGTCATGGGTGTTATCTTATCTTTATTGACCCCTAAAGGCAGAAAGTCCAGAAGACAGTCTAATACAGCATGCTTAACCACCTGAAATACATCAGGAACTTTCAAATCCACTATAAATATGAGGTCCAAATCTTTGTAACCCAAGCCACTATCTTCATGAAGCACATGACTTGCCGCAGAGCCATTTAGTTTCACCTTGTGTACCAAGATGCCATTTTGCTCTAGACGATTTCTGACTACCTGCAAGAGAGAGGGAACAGTTTATCATACAAGAGAAATAAACTAAAACCTAGAACTTTGCATGTATCCTTTGCTACAAAGGGATCAGACTAAACACGTCTCATGTTCTGCATGCTCAACAGATTACCATGCTGTGGCATGTTTCATTGGGACTCATTTCCCCGCTCAGCGTCTGTCAAGTTTCCAAGCTTTGATCCAACAGGTGTTCCTTTAGCCTTAATACATCACCTGTGATCACTCCCATTCAATTTTAGGTTACACAACTCTAAATATGGTTGACAGAGCAATCATTTTATTGCATAGAGCGCTGGCTGTTGAACACAAAATTAAACTTAAAAATAGTACTTTCCAGGAAAAGCAGTATTTGGCTGCATGAGCACCCTTAGGCCCCATGCACATGACTGAGTGGGCAGTTCAATGTGGGGCCAATTTTGCAGCAGATGACAGTGACATTTTCATGTATTCCATAATGTACTTACCTCTTTGGGCGCTTCCAATCCATTTCAATGACATGAAGCAGGATACGACCTGCTCTATGTTCATCGAAATGAGAGACCATCAGATGCTCCCTTGGAGGCATTGGCCAACACACTCTTTCGTGTGCATTAGTACTAAGGCTCCTACTTTAGACACTGGTGAACAGCACACACCCACTGTGTAGACACTAAGTTGGAAAACTCTTTACCGCTGTTACACTAGCGTTGGCTTGTCTCCATCCAGAATTCCACTTAAATTGGAAAAGAGAAAAGCCCTGCTTGTGGACCCCATTATAGTCTATGGGGTCTGCGGGTCACCACTAAGTGGACAGGGTTTCCATCTTTCTGGCCCCTATGCGGAACCGAAGAATGGCAACCTGACACTAGTGTGAACCTAGCCTTAAACAGATCTATTTCAAGTATGCAAGAGAGACTGGCAACTGTTTACATATAGTTGTAAAAAAAAAATAAATAAAAAATAAAAAAATTAAAAATGAAAATCGTGACATGGTAAAGGGGGGAGGGTTAGAAGAGACTTCCATCCATGTTATCTCCTCTCCTATCAATCAGAGAACATACTGTACTTTTGCTCTCTGATAGTCACATATAGGGATAATGTAACACCCCTCTGAGCCTAATCACATAACCAGGAAGTTATTGGATCTGTGACCCAGACATTTACCATCGTCCAGGTCACAGCACCAGAAGTGTCGCACCAAACACACAACACATACAGAAAGTCACCAATAAAGTTTATATTTTTTCACTGTCCCTGTCCTGTCCATACCTGATCTTTATAGAGTAAAATACGCCGCCCGCCTCTCTAGTGATATCTGTTACACGCTAAAATAATAGTAATAGCAATCACTAGTATTATCACCATAATACCATGTGCAGGGGCCGCTATGTGACAATACCGTGTGCAGGTGTTGTCAGACTTACAATTATTGACCAGCACTCCGAGTACCTCAACTTTGATTTTTTTAATCGAAATCGGCACGCCGAACAAAAAAGGTTGCCTACCCCTGGTCTAGTAGAAGCAATAATTTTTTCCACAGTGGCCATAAATTGACTGCCTTTGGTTTGAATCAGCTATTTAATCTGCTATATGGATGTGAATGCACCCTTAATGGGGTGTAACAAATACAACTTATCACCTTTCAACTGGATTAATTGATACAAGTTTAATGGGTGGGAAAGGAAATATGCTCAGAAATACAGAGGCACGCAAAGTGCCTTTGCCCTACTCCTTTCTTGTACTACATACACAAGCAAATCAGTTTACCATGATGTTTAAGGGGAAAGGAGGACAAATGAGTCAGACTTGTGTTATTTCTGTCATAAGGCTGGACAGTAATTCCTGATAACCCCAGCCATGTTGAGAGAGTCCCTATATGTGAAGCTGTCACTATAGTGCACATGTCTGAGGAGATTTCCACTTCCTCCTTCTCCCTTCTCCATAGACTTCTATTGCACAGATTTAAAGAAGTTGTTCAGGCTAAAATATTTAATATTTAAGTTAGGCCAGGTGAGGTGGAGAAAAACCACTCACCTATCCCTAGCGCTGATCCTTAAGCTCCAACATCTTCTTGCATTGGAATTCCTCAAATGTGACATCGCAGTCCCTTCCCCTGAGACCACTGATTGACCTCAGTGGTCACATGAAGCAGGGATTTCTGCTGGAAGACATCGGAGCTGTAGGACTGGCCTGCGCTGTGTTTTCTTCACCTCCCGCAGCCTAATTAAAATTTTTTTTAGCCCAACAACTCCATCAGTGGCAGGAGGCAGTAGATAACTGGGGACAAGCAGTTTTCTTTAAAAGTTAAACTGTTAGGATGATGTGGGTGGTTTAACATCCTTAACTGGCCTGACAAAGCCATCCATGTGCACTATACTCCTCATACTGACACAGCTTCTAGAAGCCAGAAGTCTACACCTCCGCTTCAGTGCACATACCCTGTACATCTGGCAGTTGTGCTGTAAAGCCGGAGTGTACATCCTCAGCATCACTGAATAAATGCACTGGGAGCACCAAAGACTAGTCTGATGAGACAAACCTTTATACTTGCGTAGAGATAAGTCTATTTACTTATTTAATTGTGGGCAGAGATGGATTTAAAATAGGGCAATTAGGGAAACTAAACCCCAGGTCTATAAGGACCTGTGGATGGTTTAATGTCCCAAATTGACCTGACAGGTTCCTTTTTATTATATTGACGACCAATTCAAAAGGGCCAATTTCTGGCAGACAATTCTATAACCATAAAAAGAAGGCTGGTGAATAATAGCTTGAGTGATAAGTAGTTACAGCACTTTATTACAGCATATAAAGCCTTAACTAGGACAAAAGCTTACGCAAGCAATTAATGCCTGTCCATGCCAAATACCAGCACCTATTACGTGAGAACAACTCAACCGGGAGGAGACTGTTTGTAGGGCGACACCTTACAGACACTCTAGATGAAGCACTGAAGAGCAGAAATTCCTTGCAGGCTAGAAAGCATGCTCATTAAATGGGTATATTTGTTTGTAGCAAGTCACACGCTTACTTGAGAGACAGGTTTCAGAGTGTTTATCACCAGTTTCCATAAGAAGAGTTATACCAAGCCTTTAATTGGTCACTGCTGGCTTCATTGTCCAGAAATATAGATTGCAATATGTCCTATGTATTCTGTATTTTTAAAACAAATTAAACACCTTTAATCAATTCATACAAGACTGGCATTTATCTCCGCTCCTCACCTAACAGCTGAAACAGCAGAATGCCAACTAGGGTGGAAATTCACACCACACCCTGTGCTTAGAGTTGTCTACAACATATCAACATACTAAAATTCTAGTTATGGAGCTTCAGGGAGAGGATGAGACATTTTTACATCTATTAGCTAACCACAAATAAGGGAACAACCATAAATGCAGTAAGAATTTACCTGCTGTAGTCCATGGTTTTAACCTGCAGACTTTTTTTAGTGTGACCATCATAAGTTCTAATATAGTATCCCAGGAGCCAGGACATTTTGAACAACATGTTTTGCCCACATAGATCTAACCCCTTGAACCATCTTTAGCAGCAAATAATTAGACACTTCCTATTTGATATTTGTTTCCATATCCATGGCCACGTTTTAATATAGCATTTATGGTTTGGATTATCCCTTGTGATGTCCTTCTTGGGGTATTCTACAATAATGAAGAGGAAAGTGTGAAGTAGTCAATGCACAGCAGTGGTCTTTAGTGAAATATAAGTAAGCAAAAGAAATAAAATCTAGTGCATCAACATCAGGCTCGCAGTTCCTGTAAAGTGTACCGTTCATTTCACTTGACTTCACGGTATAAGCTGTTGTGTCTAAGAGGAGTAACACTTTCTGGCCATAATATGACTGAGTCTGCAGATTTTCTCCTCTGTACTTTGAGGTTCTCCAAGCTGGTGGGTGGCATAACCATGCAAAAGCCTCCAAGATCTGATAAGATTTCTTATAAGTCACCTCTACCACTTGTTGGAAACATGCACATTCGCATTGGAGCAGTTTCTTTAAATAGCAATACTTCTGAGTACTTACAACAATCAAGCTACGCTGGGGCAAGACCAGAAGTACCACAGTTTGAGCATACATTTATGGAGCCCAAGAGGTTAGAGTGAGGAAATAGCTGCAATGCACTTTAGGTGAGGAATCTAAAATTAGGTCATTACAGGAGTCTGAATAAGGCCTAATAGGAAGGCTGGTGACAAATCAAAGCATCTGGCACATGGTACATTTTTATTGTTCGATATGGGATTTAGAGACACTGGTTTGGCAGAGTTGCACTAGGTTCACACCTGTGTAGTAATTTGTTTGTTTCTGACAGACAAGAACAGAAAAACTTATCAGTTCTATGACAAACTGAGCCCAATGAACTCTATTGACTATATTGTGGTCTGTCCTTTTTAACTGAAGTCACTGGAGAAAGGGTCAGGCTCGCAAGACTTTTCGCCTGGAGCTTAAGAGATCTGTACCAAAGATGACGCAGATGTGAACCCAGTCTTGTTGCATTTTAGAGAGGAATGCATTGTATTTTGTCTAAAAGACATAATCCAAGGTAGTATTCAAACATGTTTGCAGCTCAGTTGTGTAGAGCTATACATATTCAGTTGAACAGCTAGAATAATGGTGCCAAACTAGTGAATCCATTAAAATCAGCAAAGATTACATAAAACCGAGTTTCCAATCAGTCAAAAGTAATCTACTTCCTTGCTTCTGTGACTTGACAAGCATATAGCAAGTTTACATCTGGAAAAAAGTTTGCCATAGAAGGTAACGTTGGTACAGATGGCCCAAAACACAGGCATCTACTGACCTCTAGTATGCACACTAGGATTGGCCAGAGACTCAGACATGCCATATTCTACCTACTTAAAGAGGTATTCCCACAAATATAACTTTCGTTCTGTAGGCAGTTAAAAGCTAAACATTTCTGCAATTAAACCCAACTGATTGTGAAATGTATCATACATCAGTCTGAACAGTTGAGCAAGTCATACAATACAATGAAGGAGCTTTACAAAGACTTCTCAGCCTTTGTAAAGTTCTATTTGAAGCTTTTCAAAATCCTGTCCAGATTCTTCTGGAATGACTTGTGGGCAGCTCCTGACAAATGGCATCTAGCTGCTGTTTAATAGCTAGGTGAAGAAAAGAGTTTCAGATTTCAACTATGTAACTCATAGCCCCAGATTGATAGGTAGGTATAGTCAACATCGCTGCAGTGCTAGGAGACAGTTTTGTGTCACTTGCAGGGAGCTCACAGGGTGTGGATAGTACAGTACGAAGCAATGACTAACCACTGACAGATCACTAGCCCTTCCTAATGCGCATAATTTATATCACACCCAAGAAGCTGCTGTACACCTAGCCATTAAGGCCCAGTTCACATCTGCATTCGGGTTTCTGTTTAGGAAGTCCACTTGGGGACCACCTGAACAGAAACCTATACGCATAAAAAAAGTGGTTACCTGGGAAACCTGCAGACCCCATAGACTATACTGTAGTTGGGTCCATGTGGTTTCCGCACGAAACATGCTTTGTGAGAAAACCACAAGGACCGCATTATAGTCTAGGGGGACTGCAGGTTTCCCAGGTAAACCGCTATGTATGTGTATAGGTTTCTGTTTGGGGTCCTCAAGCAGACTCTCGAAACGGAAACCCGAACACAGATGTGAACCAGGCCTTACTGATATCTATCATCTAAGCAGCCAGCTTTATTCATACAACCTACCCATAAAAAAATGACCAATCTGTCACCCACAAATTTAGTGCAACATAGACCACTAGGACTGATACCTAGTCAGTAGATGTAAGCAGGAAAAACTGGGGGTTATAAAAAAAAAAAAAAAAAAAATCCCAACTTCACCAGAATCAGTGGAGCAGCACATGAAGGATTTAAAGCATTCAAGTTGGTGGTGAAAGTTTCTCCTTAAGGTTGCAGCAGGGGAGGGTTACAGGAAGGGAGAAAGCCAAATTTGAGAACTGCTACAAAAATCTAAGCTTAAAACTGAGTTGATTTTTATCCTCGAAACATATCAAAATATCATCAAAACAGCTCCTTGCATCACAGATATAAACAAAAACTCACCAGGGTCAAATTTTACATAAAGCTATAAATATTTATTCAATCACAAAATTCATATAAATACATAAAAGGAGACTATCACTTCAGTGCAAACTGACAGTGGAAAAGGGTATAAAATATATCCTGCCCCCACTACAATGGAGAACACGGGAAGGCAGGAAAATAATGGGGAAACCACACTACATTCTATAACAAATGCAATCTCTCAGCAAATTTTACCAGTTATAACAAATATGCTTGGAATACTGTCATAAATCAATCAGAATATAATGTGGTAAGAAAAGTGGCAATAAAGCCTCTGAATATATTACATATGTATCTGTACAAGTAAGACCAAGCCATAACACTAGGTTCACACTAGCATTCAGGTTTCCGTTCTTCGGATCAGCTTTGGGATCAGAAAAATGGAAACCCTATCTGCTTAAAAAGTGGTTTCCCGTGGACCCAATAGACTAATAGGGTCTGTCGGGTTTCCGCCCGAAATCAGCAGAGAGAAGAGTCATGCTTGCAACAGAATTATATGTGGTGGGGGCCCACTTTCAGTAGAGAAGAAAATCTAATCCTTCATCATGTTAGCCACAAAAGGTGCTTTACCAGCTGCTTACTAGAGTTCTAATATATCTGCAGAGTACTCACAGGATAGTATATTACTAAATATTCTAACAGTAGTACTGAAACTACTCAAGTAGAGTCAGCTTGGAGTAACATTTAGAGAGTTTTTGGCCTCAAGTACAAAAAGTATTATAGCTAAACACTAGACATATATAGTCCTATACTTCATAGCTAATACCTAGGCATTACACTACTGTAGTCATTCTGTTCATTCCATCAGCAGCCCTATATTAATGCACTCACCTGTAAGTGTTATGCTAGGCACTTTTTAGCATTTGTTTAACAGCCAGGGTCATTATCTGGTTCTGGGTCAGGACAAGTAGAAACAGCGAATTAAATACACGCACTATCCTCCTGGTACATCCCCCCAGAAGCTATTGAGCATTTGCATTTAATCCACTGTGCCTAATGAGGTTCACTTTTTTTGGCTCAGGCATTCACACATGGACCAGTTTCATATCCAATGCGCCATCATGCTTCTGCAATGTGAAAAGAAAGTTACAAAAAGCCCAGGGAAAACCAGTACATGAGATACCCTGGTGAAGCGCAAAAACGCAAACAGCACCAGAGCTATCTTAGTAACTCCTGCAACCAGGAACTTCTTATTCAGGTCAATGGTAAACTGCAGGTGTCACTTGCAGTTTGTACTTTTTTTTAAACAGCTAAATGGGGCTGCGAATCCTTGTCCTTTCATAGACAACTCGGATGAAAAATATGTCGTGCCACAAAGCGCAGTGAAAGCTTGTAAAAGATCTGGTGCAGATGTGGCTGAGCAATGAGCCAAATCAAAAGTCACAGTTGAACATTTTACCTTAACCCTTATGCACACCAGGATGTACAGTTATGTCCTGGTTGCACGTAACTAAACATGGCGGCCGCTCCGAAACAGAGCGGCCGCACTACCTGCCGGGTCTGTGCTGCTTCATACAGCAAGGACCCAGCAGCATTGCCGGTGATCAGAGATGACTCTGATCATGGGCATTTAACCACTCAGATGCCATGGTCAAGTGCAACCACAGCATCTGAGTGGTTACTTTCACTTTCTATTTGCTTCTTGGTAACAGGATAGCCCCCCCCTGCTGTGTGATCACAGGAGGTATCCCATTACCATAGATATATAAAACACACATTAGGTATCCCCCAAACTATTAAAATATAAAAACATTTGTCCCATACAGTAAATGAAGCAGGAAAAAAGTCAGAATGGCTGATTTGGAGTTTTTTCGCCAAATTACATCCCTAATACAATGGAATAAGAAGTGATCAAAACATCATAATCCCCCAACGTGAAGTCAATATAAACTGCATATTGTCCTGGGCAAAAAAAAAAAAACCTTACACAGCTCCATATGCTTAAATATAAAAAAGTTACAGGGGACAGCATATGGTGATTCAAAGTCTTTTTCTGCAAAATTTTGAACTTTTGTAAAGTTATTAAAACTATATATGTTTGGTATCACCGACTGTACTGACCTGCAGAATAAAGCTAACATAGCATTTTTACTGCAGATTGGAAACCGTTAAAAAAAAACAAAAAACGCAGCACTGTTTTTTTCTCAATTCCACCTCATTCTGAATTTTTTCTTACCACTTCCCAGTACATTGTACAAAATAATTAGTACCACTTTGAAGTACAACTTGTAACGCAAAAATCAAGCCCTCATATGACTACGTAAACAGAAAAATTAGAAAGTTATGGCTTTTGAAATGTAAGGAGTAAAAAACGAAAACAAAAATGAAAAATGTCTGCGTCTAAGGGTTAATTTACAATTAAGTGATTATTTTAGTATACTCC
The DNA here is from genome assembly GCA_947044405.1 of Leptodactylus fallax. Lineage (NCBI taxonomy): Eukaryota > Metazoa > Chordata > Amphibia > Anura > Leptodactylidae > Leptodactylus > Leptodactylus fallax. The sequence goes on from CAMRHE010000662.1 coordinate 430,154, forward strand.
TTACATGCCACTGAATTTTAGTATCGGAAATCCTCATCAGCAATCCTGATATAGTACAGTTTGAGACAATGGCATAGAGACAGGATGCATAGGTGGCAAAATTAAAATAATCAATATCAGCATGTTCACATCAACATGGTGATTTTTTAATTTTGGTTATTTTTTGATCAATTGCCCAGCCCTAGTCTGAGACTAGGATACTGTTTATGCATAAAGTCCTGAGAGATCAGACAAGGGTTTGCAGATAAATTCCTTTTTACTTTCCACCATGGGAATTTATCCTTATTGTGGCAGGTTTGCCACATCACATGACAAGTCTCACCATTAAAGGGGTTTTCTGGGCAAAAAAAAGCTTTTTTAAAAAGGTCTGTTAGTGCTATTAATGGGTTAATAAATGTTCCCATATACAGTCATATGAAAAAGTTTGGGCACCCCTATTAATCTTAATCATTTTTAGTTCTAAATATTTGGGTGTTTGCAACAGCCATTTCAATTTGATATATCTAATAACTGATGGACACAGTAATATTTCAGGATTGAAATGAGGTTTATTGTACTAACAGAAAATGTGCAATATGCATTAAACCAAAATTTAACCGCTGCAAAAATTTGGGTACCCTTATCATTTTATTGATTTGAATACTCCTAACTACTTTTTACTGACTTACTGAAGCACAAAATTGGTTTTGTAACCTCACTGAGCTTTGAACTTCATAGCCAGGTGTATCCAATCATGAGAAAAGGTATTTAAGGTGGCCAATTGCAAGTTGTTCTCCTATTTGAATCTCCTCTGAAGAGTGGCATCATGGGCTCCTCAAAACAACTCTCAAATGATCTGAAAACAAAGATTGTTCAACATAGTTGTTCAGGGGAAGGATACAAAAAGTTGTCTCAGAGATTTAACCTGTCAGTTTCCACTGTGAGGAACATATTAAGGAAATGGAAGACCACAGGGACAGTTCTTGTTAAGCCCAGAAGTGGCAGGCCAAGAAAAATATCAGAAAGGCAGAGAAGAAGAATGGTGAGAACAGTCAAGGACAATCCACAGACCACCTCCAAAGAGCTGCAGCATCATCTTGCTGCAGATGGTGTCACTGTGCATCGGTCAACAATATAGCACACTTTGCACAAGGAGAAGCTGTATGGGAGAGTGATGCGAAAGAAGCCGTTTCTGAAAGCACGCCACAAACAGAGTCGCCTGAGGTATGCAAAAGCACATTTGGACAAGCCAGCTTCATTTTGGAAGAAGGTCCTGTGGACTGATGAAACAAAGATTGAGTTGTTTGGTCATACAAAAAGGCGTTATGCATGGCGTCAAAAAAAACACAGCATTCCAAGAAAAACACTTGCTACCCACTGTAAAATTTGGTGGAGGTTCCATCATGCTTTGGGGCTGTGTGGCCAATGCCGGCATCGGGAATCTTGTTAAAGTTGAGGGTCGCATGGATTCAACTCAGTATCAGCAGATTCTTGAGAATAATGTACAAGAATCAGTGACGAATTTGAAGTTACGCCGGGGATGGATATTTCAGCAAGACAATGACCCAAAACACAGCTCCAAATCTACTCAGGCATTCATGCAGAGGAACAATTACAATGTTCTGGAATGGCCATCCCAGTCCCCAGACCTGAATATCATTGAACATCTGTGGGATAATTTGAAGCGGGCTTTCCATGCTCGGCGACCATCAAACTTAACTGAATTGGAATTGTTTTGTCAAGAGGAATGGTCAAAAATACCTTCATCCAGAATCCAGGAACTGATTAAAAGCTACAGGAAGCGACTAGAGGCTGTTATTTTTGCAAAAGGAGGATCTACTAAATATTAATGTCACTTTTCTCTTGAGGTGCCCATACTTTTGCACCGGTCAAATTTTGGTTTAATGCATATTGCACATTTTCTGTTAGTACAATAAACCTCATTTCAATCCTGAAATATTACTGTGTCCATCAGTTATTAGATATATCAAATTGAAATGGCTGTTGCAAACACCCAAATATTTAGAACTAAAAATGATTAAGATTAATGACTGTACCTTTAGCAGTTTGAGTGATTTCTGGGAGCTCCTTGTGTCTTCTGCATTTGTTTACATTGTTCAGCTTCCTGCTATGTAACTTCAACATTAGCCCCTCTCACCCTACTCCCCCTCCCACACACTCCTTCCCTGTCTGTCTAGCTATCCCACCTACTACTAGCCCTTGCCTACCTACTCAGCCCAACCCCATTATAAAGTTTCCACTTTTCCTTCCATGGCTTATTCCTGCAGGTTGGCCCCTCTTTTACTGATACTGCAGGCGCACGTTCTTTTCCCAGCGCTGCTCTGCAGTGACGATCCACCTCTACTGCGCATGCGTGGGAGCTGCACAGTAGAGTTGATCAGCAGCAGTGCACAGAGAAGCGCTGAGAGAAACAGCTGCAGTCAGAAAAGAAGGAAAAGCCGTCCCACAGGAAGAAGCGTGTAAGGTAAGTATGACAGAAATGGGGAAACGGATTGTCACTTAATCAGAAAATGTCCCTTAGGCGGTCACATGACCGCCACAGGGATATGGGTAAATATACATTTTTTATTTATATTAGAATGTAGGAGGGGGGCAGGTGTTTAGATTAGTGTAAGAATTTCAATTTATCCCAGAACCACTTTAAGGTTACGCTCACATGTAGTCTGTACAGAGTCTCAGAGTCTATTAGAAGTCACTGAACAATTTCAATTATGAAATATTGGCACAAGTTAGTGAATCTGACAGGTCAGATGGCTCTATCCCCACCCACCATCTTAAGTAGCAAGCAAGATGCAAAACCAAGCCATGTTGGAAAGATGGCATTTAAGGGAAGTATAGCAACTGGATTCAGCTGCTGTCAAGAATTTACATGGTGGACTGTGTAGGACAGTGCAACCCCCCCATGGATGACACTGCATGCTCAGCCAGCTCCATCCTTTAGTGTGAAGCCTATGAAATACAGAAGTCAGTAACTCAATACAGAGATCTGGAGAGTCTGGCAGTCAGCCAAGCCCATATACAGTGCCTCAGCAGAAATTATCTTCATGCAACAATGACCTAGAGCTCACCATGCGCCTTTCATGGTGGACAAGTGACATTCATAGTACTGAACTGATCTGGCGTCAGGCCAGGTGACTTTTCCCTATACTGTAGGGACATGGGTGTGCAGGTTAGGTTAGCAGCTGCACTTAAAAGCTGTATGTCCATCCATTAGTCAAACCCTCCTTGCCAGCAGGGAGGCTTCAACTCATAGATAGGGCCATACAAAACTGTTCAGATCACAGCCTTCCAGAAAGATCTAACAACAGTACAGAAGACTAGTCAGGTTTTTACACGTTATTAGTAACCCCACTGAAGAGCACTAAACTCAGCCTCTGCCCAGCTTGACATGGATGATAACAGGGAACAAGCAATAGACTGCTTTCAATGCCAAGCCTCGTTACTGGGCTAGCAGCAGTCTAGTGTAGTGGTTCCCTAGAGCTGAGGCGTTATGTAACAGCCGCACAGTCCTGAGCCAGCAGATTCATTCCTGCAAATCACTCTGGCGCTCAGCCAGCAGCTCCCGGATTATAGCAAGGTGGGGGCTCGTGCGAGGATACCCCAGGAAAGAACCGGGGTCAGGATCTCCACCGCTCCCCGAGCCCTGCAGAGACTCGACCTTTACACCACGTGTGTGACAAGAGAAGCCGTCCTCCAGCACGCTGCTGCCAGACTGACTCAGCGGGAAGGCATGCACGCACTCACTGGGCAGGCTGTCACTTCTCACACACCCAACATGGAGGAGCCTCCCCTCCTGGAACCGCAAAGCGCCAGCCAGTCTTACCTGCACCAGGTGCCGTGGCTGACATGACAGCGTTGGGAAGTTCCCGCGACCGTGGATGGGCACACTCTCCTTCAGGATGGCGTCCAGCCGGCGTACCTGCTGCCAAGTGAGCACGCTATAGCGCGGAGACGACAGCGTGGAGTCGGCCGGTGACTGAGAAGACATGGCTGGCGATTGGTACTTTCCGGGAGCCTTAGACACTACCACAAGTCTTCGTGAGGGATCGCGGTCTTCCAGGCACAGAGCTTAGCAGCTGCAAATGAGGCTCGGTAACAGGTTGTGCAGCGAAGGAGAAGCCGGAACGTAGGAGAGTGCTGCTCGATAAAAGTCTTTAAAACACGTGACAGAACGTTAAAATCAGAAAGACAGGCTGCTCCGGTGAGGATGTAAGTGTCCAAGCTTGAGAGGGCGGGTCACTGTGCGCAGACCTCACAGCCACTATAACAGCCAGAGAACCCTCTGAGCGCCGCCCAGCCGCGGTCTCCTCTTATATACTCAGCGTAATTTCACGCTGATTGGGCAATTAATATGTCAATTATCTGCCTCCTCTCTATCGTGATATACGATTGGAGCAGAGAAATAGTGTCTCAAAAAGCCCGCCCACCTACCTCGAGTCTGAAGCTCACTACAATTGGCCAGCTGCCAGCGATACTTCGAGTTTATTGGTTGACACTTAAGTACCGCCCTCTGGCAAGGAATCCCGTTTTTTAGTGGTAGGAAAAAATGCGTGTTCGTTTAAAGAGACAACGCTTGACATTTAATTCAGCGTGAGTGCTGGCGATGTCGTGCGAGTTACCTGGGGCGAATACGAGACGTATTTTCGCGAAGACTTTGCAGTAGCGATAATGAGAGCAGCGCATTATCTGTTGTCTGAACCACGGCAGTGTATGTAGTAGCATGTGGAGGAGTAAGTGCCAAAAGTCCAGTGGGTGTGTAGGTACAAATGGTGCAGGCACAGAGCTGTAGCAGCATGACGCTTTACGTTGTGAAAAGCTGTGGGGTTTTTTTTTGTCTTTTTAAATGATTTTTTTTATTGACTTTAAAACAGACAGAACAGGCGTGTCCTCTTTCAGTTTGTAACAGAGCCTAAGAAGGAGCAGACTTCTTCCACCCCACGCTTCTGCTCTTCACCTGTCATGTCCACCGGCGCCTTGCACTTTTATGCACATGAGGAGCTTGTGTGTGTGGTCCGCTGCTTCAGGTTATTCGGTGTTCGGGAATATGGCTGACTACATACGTAATTTTTATTTCTCTTCCCTCAAAGCTGGCAGCTGTTTTACCTACTTGTCTGCATCATAATCCCTCATATGCTGCATACATAGTACAGATTTCCTTGTAGCAGTTGTGTTCAGCAACTCGTCCTTCCCAGCTCTCCAGGATCCTGTACTAACTACTCAGAGGAATTCTGCCTCCTAACACATGTTACAGGAGCCTGGGGTGCAAGTTGCTGATCGTAACTACTGCAGGGAGAGCTGTACTATGCATGCTCCAAGTCTAGAGGCAGTTTGGTGCCGATGAAAAGATAACTGGCTCTGTGGAGGATGACTTGATGCTGTGGGAGGTGAGGGGGTTAGTACTGAAGGAGGGACGCTGTGGGGAGCCTTTTATACTATGTGTGCATATTATATTGTGTGGGACTGCTGGGGAGCACATATTAGTGTGAGGCTACTAAGGGGTAATATACTGTGTGGGGGCTCCTGGGAGCATTATAGTGTGTGACGTGTTATATATCATGTGGGGCCACTGTGGGAGGGCTCAGGGGAGCGTTTTATACTATGTAGAGCATAATGGAACATTATATATCATGTGGAGCATTATACTGGGGGGGCTCAAAATTCCTGCAGGCAGCCCTGTGTGCTATTTCTGCATCACCGCTCCCATATGTGTAGTGTTCCATGGCTGTGTCCTTCCTTATACAGTACTGTGAATAAACTGACCATGGAGCTATTGGGGTTTGCACAGTACTATAGGGAATGACTATACTGGGAACATACTCCGTAACGCTGGATAGTCAGCACATATGTAAGATGTTAGTGAAGTAGCTGTGGTGTAGGCTATTAACAGGAAACTGTTGGGTGGGCCCCCAGAACAGGTTCCTCTGGTGGGCCCTAGGCCTTTCAGTCTGACACTGGTGGGGTACATTAAACTAGAAGGGGAAGGTGATATGTGGAGGGAGGAGTAAATAATACTTAGGGAGACTATGCGTGTGGAAGGGTTAATTAAAACTGGAAGAGGCAGATATGTGGGTGGAGGGATAAATATAGCAGAGAGATATGTAAAATGAGGGGTAAATACTGGAGGAGAGATATGTAGGGAGTAGGAGTAAATAATTTTGGGGAGAAAGACAGGACTAGAAGAGAAAAATAATACTATGGGGGTGGTTGATTTAATGGACGATAAACTGGGGGTGTAGGAAAGATGATACTCAGGCACTGTGCCCACTACATATGTGCCAGGTGCTGACAGCTGTGAGCACTGAGTGTGCCAGCTGTAACTGTTTAATCTCTTAGATGCCATAGTTCAAAACAACCATCGCATCTAAGCTCTTACATTATGTGGACACCACCATCTTTGGAGTGATCAGCACCCCAGTGATGTCATAGGCGTGCCAATCAGTTGTCCTCAAAACCAGGAGCTTATTGAAGGCTCCAAGGCTTGTCATTATAGAAACTATGCAGTCATATGAAAAAGTTTGGGCACCCCTATTAATCTTAATCATTTTTAGTTCTAAATCTTTGGGTGTTTGCAACAGCCATTTCAATTTGATATATCTAATAACTGATGGACACAGTAATATTTCAGGATTGAAATGAGGTTTATTGTACTAACAGAAAATGTGCAATATGCATTAAACCAAAATTTGACCGGTGCAAAAATTTGGGTACCCTTATCATTTTATTGATTTGAATACTCCTAACTACTTTTTACTGACTTACTGAAGCACAAAATTGGTTTTGTAACCTCACTGAGCTTTGAACTTCATAGCCAGGTGTATCCAATCATGAGAAAAGGTATTTAAGGTGGCCAATTGCAAGTTGTTCTCCTATTTGAATCTCCTCTGAAGAGTGGCATCATGGGCTCCTCAAAACAACTCTCAAATGATCTGAAAACAAAGATTGTTCAACATAGTTGTTCAGGGGAAGGATACAAAAAGTTGTCTCAGAGATTTAACCTGTCAGTTTCCACTGTGAGGAACATAGTAAGGAAATGGAAGACCACAGGGACAGTTCTTGTTAAGCCCACAAGTGGCAGGCCAAGAAAAATATCAGAAAGGCAGAGAAGAAGAATGGTGAGAACAGTCAAGGACAATCCACAGACCACCTCCAAAGAGCTGCAGCATCATCTTGCTGCAGATGGTGTCACTGTGCATCGGTCAACAATACAGCACACTTTGCACAAGGAGAAGCTGTATGGGAGAGTGATGCGAAAGAAGCCGTTTCTGAAAGCACGCCACAAACAGAGTCGCCTGAGGTATGCAAAAGCACATTTGGACAAGCCAGCTTCATTTTGGAAGAAGGTCCTGTGGACTGATGAAACAAAGATTGAGTTGTTTGGTCATACAAAAAGGCGTTATGCATGGCGTCAAAAAAACACAGCATTCCAAGAAAAACACTTGCTACCCACTGTAAAATTTGGTGGAGATTCCATCATGCTTTGGGGCTGTGTGGCCAATGCCGGCACCGGGAATCTTGTTAAAGTTGAGGGTTGCATGGATTCAACTCAGTATCAGCAGATTCTTGAGAATAATGTACAAGAATCAGTGATGAATTTGAAGTTACGCCGGGATGGATATTTCAGCAAGACAATGATCCAAAACACCGCTCCAAATCTACTCAGGCATTCATGCAGAGGAACAATTACAATGTTCTGGAATGGCCATCCCAGTCCCCAGACCTGAATATCATTGAACATCTGTGGGATAATTTGGGGGGGGGGGGCCGTGGGGGGGGACAAAAAAAAAAAACAAATTTAATTTTTTTTTTTAAAAAGAGGAATGGTCAAAAATGCCTTCATCCAGAATCCAGGAACTGATTAAAAGCTACAGGAAGCGACTAGAGGCTGTTATTTTTGCAAAAGGAGGATCTACTAAATATTAATGTCACTTTTCTCTTGAGGTGCCCATACTTTTGCACCGGTCAAATTTTGGTTTAATGCATATTGCACATTTTCTGTTAGTACAATAAACCTCATTTCAATCCTGAAATATTATGTGTCCATCAGTTATTAGATATATCAAATTGAAATGGCTGTTGCAAACACCCAAAGATTTAGAACTAAAAATGATTAAGATTAATAGGGGTGCCCAAACTTTTTCATATGACTGTATTACACCATGGCATGAGCAATAAAACACACTAGAGCAGTGAACCTTTTAGAGACCGAGTGCCCAAACTGCAACCCAAAACTCACTAAATTATCGCAAAGTGCCAACACGGCAATTTAACCTTAAATTAACCAGAATCTATTTTATAGTGACCGTGCAATGTTATTACAGCCTGTAATAATATCACATGTCTGCTATAAAACAGATACCATGTGATATAAATAGTGAAGGGCCCCAGACAGTACAATGCGCTCTGAAGTGGCCTCCAGACAATATTATATGCTCCAGAATGGCCCCCACACAGTATTATATGCTCCACAGAGGCCCCCGCACAGTATTATATGCTCCACTTTGGGTCCCCACCCACATTATATGCTTCACAATAAGCCCCCCCCCCACACAGTAGTATATGCTTCACAGTGGGCCCCCACACAGTAATATATGCTTCACAGTGGGGCCCCACACAGTAGCTTATGCTTCACGGTGTCCCCCATACAGTATTAGATGCTTCAGTGTCCCCCCCCCCCCCACACAGTATTAGATGCTTCAGTGTCCCCCCATACAGTATTAGATGCTTCAGTGTCCCCCCATACAGTATTAGATGCTTCAGTGTCCCCCCATACAGTATTAGATGCTTCACCATGTCCCCCACACAGTATTAGATGCTTCACCATGTCCCCCACACAGTATTAGATGCTTCACCATGTCCCCCACACAGTATTAGATGCTTCACCATGTCCCCCACACAGTATTAGATGCTTCAGTGTCCCCCACACAGTTTAGATGCTTCAGTGTCCCCCACACAGTATTAGATGCTTCAGTGTCCCCCACACAGTATTAGATGCTTCAGTGTCCCCCACACAGTATTAGATGCTTCAGTGTCCCCCACACAGTATTAGATGCTTCAGTGTCCCCCACACAGTATTAGATGCTTGTGTCCCCCACACAGTATTAGATGCTTCAGTGTCCCCCCACACAGTATTAGATGCTTCAGTGTCCCCCCACACAGTATTAGATGCTTCAGTGTCCCCCCACACAGTATTAGATGCTTCAGTGTCCCCCCACACAGTATTAGATGCTTCAGTGTCCCCCCACACAGTATTAGATGCTTCAGTGTCCCCCCACACAGTATTAGATGCTTCAGTGTCCCCCCACACAGTATTAGATGCTTCAGTGTCCCCCCACACAGTATTAGATGCTTCAGTGTCCCCCCACACAGTATTAGATGCTTCAGTGTCCCCCCACACAGTATTAGATGCTTCAGTGTCCCCCCACACAGTATTAGATGCTTCAGTGTCCCCCCACACAGTATTAGATGCTTCAGTGTCCCCCCACACAGTATTAGATGCTTCAGTGTCCCCCCACACAGTATTAGATGCTTCAGTGTCCCCCCAGACAGTATTAGATGCTTCAGTGTCCCCCCCAGACAGTATTAGATGCTTCAGTGTCCCCCCCCAGGCAGTATTAGATGCTTCAGTGTCCCCCCCATACAGTATTAGATGCTTCAGTGTCCCCCCATACAGTATTAGATGCTTCAGTGTCCCCCCATACAGTATTAGATGCTTCAGTGTCCCCCCACACAGTATTAGTTGCTTCACTGTACCCCCACACAGTAGTTTGTTACTTACCCAGTCCCACGAAGAGCGTCCTCCTCCTTCTTCTGTTCACAGGCGCTGATGAATGACGTCATCGTGCCTGCGTCGGGGCAGAGGTCACACTCTGCAGTCAGTGTAGGCCGTGGCTCCGCGGACCGCGGCCTACAGTGACCACTTTCAGCTGTATGTAGATTTTCACATATAGCTGAAAGAAGCAATCGCTCAATAACCGGGAATCCTGTACCGGATTCCCGGTTAGTGAGCGATCATGGCGACGGCGCACGTGCCAACTCAGAGGGCTCTGCGTGCCCTCTCTGGCACGCGTGCCATAGGTTCGCCATCACGGCACTAGAGGTTCTAAAAATAAATGAAAAAAGTTTTAAAATATGTCAACCCTGCTTCAAAAGAATTGGGAAGTAGAAAGGGAAGGCTTATGTTTCTGCAACAAACAATACACAGCTTTAACACGCTGAGCTAAATATTTCGGCCAGTAGGTTGTGGTGCCCAATTGTCTAGCCCATATGCAGTTTTTAAACATTATTAGCAAACAACTCAAGAGTGGCAGTGGGCCCTATTGGAAGTGGTGCCATCGGTAGTAGTGCACCACATGATAGTCCTTCTCTGATGCAGGGGCATTGCAGCTGAGGATAGTGCCTCTTTAAGACCTGTTGTATACAGTGGTATTTACCTTGCAGCTTCTTGATGTTTTATCCATATGGGATGTCTGAGTTTGACTTTACAGACTTATGCCGTGGTTTTTTTAGCGGGAAGAACCACGGTGGAAATACATTGCAGCTTTTCCTGCAGTGCTTTTCACAAAGTCTTTCTTCTTCAATTATCTATAGGGAAACCGCCGGCATTTCCATAGGTATAATTGATATGCTGCAATTCCCAAAAATGCAATGGTTTTGGAAATCTCAGCATTTCCGCTGCACGTATTTTTCTGAAATGTATGGATTGGATTCACTAGAATCCCATCCACTTTGCAGGGACTGTAAAATGGTGCATCCTTAGGCTGGCCATGCTTGTAAGACTCATTGGTTGTCTTTGACAAGCTTTGATCAGGCATAAAAATACTGCAAACAGTTTGCAATGACTGATGGCAGACTTTAGTGTGCCCAAAATCTTTCCAACCTGTTGGATAATTTTTCCCGTCAGACAGCTGAAAATATAAGTGTATGTCATGGAAGAATTTATGTCGTGTGTGTGTGTTGTTGTTGGTTTTTGTTTTTTTTGTTGTTTTTTTTTAAAAAAAAACAAAACTTCAGTACCGGGCAAATTTCTGGTTCAGGACCAGACACATTTTCGGGTTTTTTTTGTATGTGCAGTTTTGAGGGCTGTAATATTTTTATCGTTTGGGTTATTCAACTAATTTCTGCGTCTTTTTTTCGGTGACACACGGGTTTATTTTTATGTTTTTATTTTTGCGTGTTTTAATTCGTTTTTTTTTTTTTTTTTTTTAACACAAAGTGCTACTAAAAAAACTTTATAAAATACTTTTTCCTCTCCGTTACAGGAATTTTTATTTTGTATGTTGTCGTCGGGGGTGGGCCTATAACCTTTAATAAGGGCGTGTTATTGACATATTATTTTATTTATTTTTTTACATTGTATCCCCATAAGGTCATAATAGACCTTTAGGGACATCTGATCATTACTTTTTTTTTTTGTGTGTGTGGGGGGGGGGGAGGCTGATTTCCCCTGTAACTGGGTCTGGTTCTTTTAGCCCCAGTTGCAGGGGGAATACAGCCTCCTGCACGTTACTATAGAGGTAATAAACCTTCCCTGCCTTCTCTCTGGGAGCTCCGGCTGAAGTTACAGCTGACTTCCTGTTTCAGCAGCTGCACGATTTGGTCAATCAAGTCAGCCTCATGGAACAGACCCAGCCTGCTCCAAGGGTGCACAATAGCCACTGTCAGTCCCTCCGGGAGGAGAGGATTAATATGAAAAGAGACCCTAGAGGAATTCTGTGAGGCCAGCGGGAAAATTTTATGACAAGTAAGCCAAATGGCTCTAGTGAAGCGGATTGGGCCCAGGAGGGGGGTGGCGGGTAAGGGGGAGGTGCGCGACCACAGGAAGGCATTGGGATGGATTGGAGCCAACCAAAGTTTCTTGATTTCCACCCATTTAGTGTAGGCCTCCAAGGCTGCCCAGAATGGGATACAGCGAAGCTGTGCCGCCCAGTAGTAATGTAGTAGATGTGGGACCGCAAGACCCTCCTCCGTCTTATTAGCCAACATCACAGAGCGGGGAATACGATGCTGCATCCCATTCCAAATAAATTGAAAGAGAGCCCTCTGAAGGGATCGCAACTCAGAGCGAGGGACAGCTACAGGGAGGGTTTCAAAGAAATATAAAAGTTTAGGGAGAAGGGACATTTTAACCGCCGTAATACGGCCTATGCGTGGTATATGTAGAGGACGCCGTTTATCTAGTAGTGAACGAAGCTCATGGAATAGTTGAGGATAGTTCACGGAGTACAGCGTGGAGTAGGAGGAAGACAGTTGAATGCCTAAGTAGCGTAATGACCTATCCCTCCACTGAAAATTGTAGTTTTGGTGAAGAAGCTGAAGAGTGTGTTCTGGGATATTAAACTGAGGCCCTCCCCCTTTCAAGGGGTTCACCTTGTAACCCAACAACTGTCCATAATCCCCTAGCGTAGTCAAGAGATTTGGGAGGGTAGTGTGTGGGTTAGTCAGTCAATAATACATCGTCTACAAAGAGCCTAACCGTAAAATCCCTATCGCGCACTTGGACCCCCCCCCCCTAATATCGGGATTGGATCTAATCTTAGCAGCCAGGGGTTCAATGCAGATGGCAAATATAAGGGGAGAAAGGGGGCAGCCCTGATGAGTCCCGTTATGGATGGGGAGCGACAAGGAGGAAGCACATGGGAGCTTAACCTCCACTGAAGGTAATGAGTAAAGAGCTGTGATCGCCGAGAGGAAGGCCCCTGAAAAACTAAACCTCTCCAGAGTAGCCACCATAAAAGACCAATCTAAGCGATCAAAGGCCTTCTCAGCATCTAGACTCAAAAGGAGGGTAGGTGTAGCGGTACAGTTGGCCACCTCTATCAAATCCACAGCCCTTCTGGTGTTGTCTCCCCCTTGACTGCAAAGGACAAAACCCACCTGGTCCTTGTGGATTAAAGATGGGAGTCAAGCGTTAAGCCTGTTCAGTAAAATTTTTGTAAAGAGTTTGAGGTCAGAGTTCAGGAGGGCTACCGGATGATAATTAGAGCACTCCTGATGTTCTTTATTTGGCTTAGGGATCAAAGTAATGTGGGAGTGTAGCATGGAGTTGGGAATAGGAGAACCATCCAGGAAAGAGTTAGAGGCCGAGAAGGTGAGGCAAGAGCTCTGACTCCAGTCAGGTCAGGTCTTATAATGCAAGTATGTGAAACTGTCCGGAACGGGGGCCTTACCATTGGGGAGGCTTTGTAAAGCATCAGCGAGCTCCTCATCAGTGATGGGAGCATTAAGAGAGTCCAAGGCCAAGGAGGGTAAAGTAGGGAGAGGGCAAGAGTCGAGGTACTGGCTCAGTTCTGAGGGGGCAGTGGGGGGGATCGGATGGAGTCTGTCCAGACAGGTTATATAGTTTAGCATAGTAAGCCTGGAAGGCAGAGGCAATGGCGTCAGGATGGTAAAGGAGAGTGACTGCATGAGGGGTGGAGGAGACTCGATGGTCACAGAGAGTCTTAGCCAGCAGGGTGTGGGCTTTATTACCGCATTCATAATGGCACTGCCTAGCACAATCTCTGGGTAGCTAAGTCCCTAAGATCGGTGTGAGCCGCAACTAACTGATGTAGTGAGGAGAGGGAGGGGCTAGCTGCTACGTGGTCCGTAAGGGACTGTATCTTGGCTATCAGGGCTACCTCCCTAGCTTTCCTATCCTTCTTAAGCCGCCTCGAGAGACCAATACAATGACTGCTTTGTGGGCTTCCCAAAGATGAGACTGAATTCCTATTGGTCTTAAAGTAATCTTGTAGGCGGGTACGCAAGTCATTACGTGTAGTCTCATAGTGCAACAAAGATTAATTTAAATGCCAGTGACACCGCCTAGTAGAGACCAGAGTAGAGGAAATAGAAACCGGTGCGTGATCAGACCACAGTAATGCTCTAACCATCCGCATCAGTAAGGAGGTGGATGGTTAGAGTATTACCAAAGAAGTAGTCTATTCTAGAATGTGTGTTATGAGGGTGAGAAAAGAAGGTATAGGAGCATGCTGTAGGATAGGTGACCCACCAAAGGTCGTAAAGGGCCAGGGACTGCAACAGACGATGGAATTCTCTAGCGAGGCGAGACTGAGAGGCAGGCAGTGAGCCATCACGGAGAGACAATCTATCCGCATGTTCGGAAAAATACAGATTAAAATCCCCACCAAGAAGCCAAGCCGTGCCAACGATCGACTGCAGGCGTTGCAGGACCCTCTGGAGGAAAGAGAGTTGGGAAGTATTGGGAGCATAAAGGTTACAAAGAACAATAGGTTGTCCATTCAGAAGGCCCTCCAAAATGATATAGCTTCCCTGGGGGTCTAAATGGGAGGCAGTTATTGTAAAGGGACATGTGCGGGATAACAAAATAGCCACCCCAGCTCTATGGCGGCTATGAAAAGCCAAGTAAGCTGTAGGATAGTAATGTTTAGCGAAGTTGAATGTACCTGAATGGTCATAATGCATTTCCTGAAGGAAAGCGACATCTGCTCGGAGGGACCGCAGCTCACGCAGGACCATGTGCTGCTTGGTGTTAGAGCCCAGACCCTTGACATTTAACGAAACACACTTAGCAATTGGAATGCATTGTTGGCAGGACAGCAAATAAGGAAGCAGATCTCACCCAACAACCACATGAAGCAGGACTAAAGAGGACTAGGGAGGCAGTATATTCCAGCGCCACTACAGAGCCGGAAGAGAGGAGGTCTCTGGATCTGAAAAGAAAAACAGGGAAGGAAAAGACAAAAGGAAATAACAGACAGCCAACAACAATACAAGAGTAGTGTAAACAAATAAACCATGCATCTTCACCGGGTCTAAATCTCCCGACCGGGGGCAAAAATGAAATGTCAAAGTCAAAAGTAGCAGTAACACCATGCGGGACCAACCAGTGGGCCCACAGCTGGACATAGCCAGTCTGGTGCACGCTAGACTCGGAAGAACGATGCAACAGTCAGCAAGGAGGCGGATCCACCCTCATCCTCCTGGAAGAGGCATCGGGAGAAGGCAGCTGTCGTGTCTTTGTCTTCTGGACTGTCCAGACTGGAGGAGGCGATGACGGTGGAGCAATCAGTTCCCAGTCCGGTAGCTCAGGAAGAGGGATACCCAAGGTAGAACAGAACTGCTTTAAGTCTGCGTATATCCGGAGAGTAGCAGAACGTCCATCATGTATGGCCGTCAGAGCGAAAGGAAACCCCCAGCGATACATAATTTGATGGTCACTGAGAAGTTGAAGCAAGGGCCGCAGGTCTCCTCTTCTGCAAAGTAATCCAGGAAAGATCTTGGTAAAGCTGTATCTTAGCTCCATCAAAGTCGATGTCTTTGGGACGTCGGGGTTTAGTGAGGATAGTCTCTTTCAGAGCAAAGTTATGCACGCAGCAGATAACATCATATGGAGTGGGACCAGAACCCCTAGGGCGCAGAGCTCTGTGCACTCTATCCAGCTTGATCTTGTGAGGGGGGGTTCCTGCAGAGTTGAATTAAAGATCGCCTCCAAGGTGACATGCAAGTCCTCCTCTTGGGTAGCTTCCTGTAGGCCTTTGACTCTAATATTGTTGCGCCTGCCACTGTTGTCTTGATCTTCCAGATGACGCTGCATATCATTGACCATGTGGCATTGAAAGAGGATGGTATCCTGAAGCTGAAAGACATAGGAATGAGTCTGATCCTGGTCATCTTCAAGAGAGTCAACTCTGTTTGTAATAAGCTGAAGGTGCTGCCGCAAAACTGAAATTTCTGCGCGACATGCTACAGTGACTTCTGCAACTAAGGAGCTAAAGTCCTCTCTGGATGGCAAATATTGCAGCCACGGTGGGGCAGAGATGGCCGTCGAGACATCAGGAGGCAAGGCACAGGGCAGAAGGAGGAGGAGAAGGCTGCGTGATGAACACATAGGGAGATAACAATGGAGTAGCCCCTAAGTCCATGTCCCCACTCAAGGGGTGAGGTGGAGACGGTGGTGCAGGGGTCAGTGGCTGCAGAGGCAATGGCATGGCAGAGGGTTTATCCATGTTGCAGTGAGGCAGTACAAGGCTCTGGGAGAGCATCGAGGGAGGACATGCAGACACAGCAGCTAGCTTGTGAGAAGAGTGATCTCCATGCAGTGCAGAGGGGCCTGAGGAGGGAGAGACAGTACGAGGCCGCAGGGGTGTGTGTGGTGGGGGGGAGGGGGTGTTAGCACTGCAGGACAAGCACTCTCCCTACCTGACACACAGAGCGAAGAGGAGGCAGGAGACTTCCCCAGGGGAGAGCTCGTTTGTAGCGATGGCTCCTGAGTGAGAGAGACAGAAGGCCGCAGTGATGCGGGGGCCCCTTGCCGGGGGGAGTGAAGGAGTCACTGCAGCCATCATGGTGGAGGTGGACGGGTGCGGCTAGGGAAGATGGCCGCCGCCTCGTGGATGAAGAATGGGCAGGGCGGAGGAACGCAGTGAGGGTAGATTTCCCAGACTGGTGAGCAGCCACAGGGTCACTAGTAGAGGCTGTCTTCAGCAGTGTGTTTTTTTTTTTTTTTTTTTTTTTTTTTTTTGTTCCCATGGAAGCAGGGTAAGAAGCAAGCAATCCCACGTTTGTGCAGGCAGGGCATGAGCTCCACAAAAAACGTGTCCTACCGCATTGAGTCCCAGGCCACGCCCCAGGATGGTGTAGCTTTGAGGGTGCATTCATATGGTGCAGTTGTTACAATTGCATCAAAATGCATGCAGTTTTGATGTTGTTCCAGCTGTAATTTCAATAACTGCACTGAAAAAAAACAAACTGTTTTTTTTTTTTTTTTTTTTTCCCCCTCCCAGGGGTTTCCTGAGTCTGAAAAGGTTGGGGAATTTTGTTCTAGTGTTTGTGTTCTAGTGGATAAAATTCTGACCATGGTCATGTGATATACACAGGTGCACAACTCGTTAGTCACAGCACAGTAATCAGACATCTGCCTGGTAATGAGCTGTGCACCTGTGTGCTCATCACATGACCATGGTCAGAAATTTATCCACTAGAAGTAAGCAGAATGACTGACTGCAAGCAGACATCTAAAAAACCGTGAGGAATTGATACAGAACATTTTATTATGCAAACAATAACATTTGTCTCTCAATATTGGTCCGAAAGTGGCCAACCCCTTTAACAGTAAAATCCCAAGGAATTAAAGTACAATCAGCATCCATAGAAAAAAGTAGTTATATCTCCAGAATGTTCAGCTGTCCAAGATACAGTTAGTTTGCCAGACTGAGCTGGGCATTACACTAACTTATTCTCTGATGAATCTTGTATGAAGAAACACGTTGGGATATATGAGTAATTTATATTCAAAATGAGTATAATCTGGAAAAATAGTCCTGCATCCTCCGTGATGAGAAATGGAAGAGGTGTTTTTTTTTTTTTTGTTTTTTTTTTAAATTTCTTTTGGTCACTATAATTATCACACTTGGGGTATGTTTACATTATTATTGGGGTCCGTTGCTGACATGATGAGAGGGCAACGTATATGAACAGCAGTAGAGTAACACACAGATGGAGCACCCTATGTCTGTGGCCGTTTCAATTGACTATAATGTAAAAAACATGATGGAAGATAGCATCCGTAATGTTTTTTTTACATGGGGGTGAAGGTAGACAGCATGTGCATCTGTCATTTAATATCTGTTGCTCTCATTCTGTGACGTGTCTTGGCCAATCTAAAACTGCCACCGCAACATGCATTGTGCAGTGAAAATGCAGAAGAGTCACATGTCTGTGAGCCACTGATATGTCCTGGCGTCAGCTGACATCACCTGACAGCCTCTTTGCTAATAATCACTGGTAGCACCTTACACTGATGTCACAAACAGTATCTAGGATGCTGTGGGCAGGAACACAAGGCAATTTAGTTATAATGAAGCTAGGGGATGGATGTGTTATTCACCACTGCATGATCCAAAGTAATTGCTCCATTTACTTCTGTAATACACAACAGCTAAACTTGCAGTAGGGCTACAGAATCATAGGAGTAGGAGAAGTAGAACAAAGTTTAGTCAGATGTAATCAATTACAGGCAGAGAGTGGTAGAAATCATAGGTATGCGAGCTTGCTGCAGTACAGACAACTGGACAGTTAAAAGGAATCTGTCAGGGCAATTTGGGACATTAAACCACCCACTCGTCCATATGGACCTGGGGTTTAGTGTCCCAAATCACTCTGTTATAATGCAATCCATGGCCGCATTAAAAATAAAAAAGCTTTATACTCACCCTGCCGTTGTACTCCCCGCGCCTGCGCAGCACTTCAATGAAGCCAGAGGAGTACTCCTCGGCTTCAGTGCGCATGCCCCGCAATTACACAGTGAAGCCGGGGTGTCCATCTTTGGCTTCCCTGAAGAACAGCGTAGGCGTCGGGAGGCGTGCCTTATGCATAAGCCGGACCGATCTCGCCAAACAGCGTTGATCGGACCCTTATCTAGGGAAGTATTTTTTTTATTTTTAATACACCTGCGGATTGCATTACAACAGGGCGATCTGGGACACTAAACCCCAGGTCTATAAAGACCTGTGGGTGGTTCAGTGTCACAGATTCCCTTTAAGCCTTTCATTTCTAGTACTCTAATTTTGTCTAAATCTGTTTTTGCAATAGAGAAGTTACAGCAATGAAAAAGTTTGGGCACCCCATTAATCTTAATCATTTTTAGTTCTAAAATTTGGGTGTTTGCAACAGCCATTTCAATTTGATATATCTAATAACTGATGGACACACTAATATTTCAGGATTGAAATGAGGTTTATTGTACTAACAGAAAATGTGCAATATGCATTAAACCAAAATTTGACCGCTGCAAAAGTATGGGCACCTCAACAGAAAAGTGACATTAATATTTAGTAGATCCTCCTTTGCAAAAATAACAGCCTCTAGTCGCTTCCTGTAGCTTTTAATCAGTTCCGGAGAAGGTATTTTTGACCATTCCCTTACAAAACAATTCCAGTTCAGTTAAGTTTGCTGGTCACCGAGCATGGACAGCCCGCCAAATTATCCCACAGATGTTCAATGATATTCAGGTCCGGGACGGGATGGCCATTCCAGAACATGTAATTGTCCCTGCATGAATGCCTGAGTAGATTTGGAGCTGTGTTTGGATCATTGTCTTGCTGAAATACCATCCCCGGTGTAACCAAACGTCACGATTCTTGTACATATTCTCAAGAATCTGCTGATACTGAGTTGAACCATGCGACCCTCAACTAACAAGATCCCGGGCCGGCATGGCCACACAGCCCCAAAGCAGATGGAACCTCCACCAAATTACAGTGGGTAGCAAGTGTTTTCGGAATGCTGTGTTTTGACGCCATGCATAACCCTTGTATGACCAAACAACCAATCTTGTTTCATCAGTCCACAGGACCTCTTCCAAAAGAAGCTGGCTGTCCAAAGTGCTTGCATACCCAGGCGACCTGTTTGGGCGGCTCAGAAACAGCCTGCATCACCTCCCATACAGCTTCTCCTTGTGCAAAGTGTGCTGATTGTTGACCGATGCACAGTGACACCACTGCAGCAAGAGATGCTGCAGCTCTTTGGAGGTGGCGTGGATTGTCCTTGACTGTTCTCACCATCTTCTCCGCCTTCTGATATTTTTCTTGGCCTGCCACTCTGGGCTAACAAGAACGTCCCGTGGCTTCCATTTCCTTACTATGTTCCTCGCAGTGGAAACGACAGGTTAAATCTCTGAGACAACTTTTGTATCTTTCCCCTGAACAACTATGTTGAACAATCTTTGTTTTCAGATCATTTGAGAGTTGTTTTGAGGAGCCCATGATGCCACTCTTCAGAGGAGATTCAAATAGGAGAACAACTGCAATTGGCCACCTAAATACCTTCTCATGATTGGATACACCTGGCTAGAAGTTCAAAGCTCAGTGAGGTTACAAAACCAATTTTGTGCTTCAGTAAGTCAGTAAAAAGTAGTTAGGAGTATTCAAATCAATAAAATGATAAGGGTACCCAAATTTTGCACCGGTCAAATTTGGTTTAATGCATATTGCACATTTTCTGTTAGTACAATAAACCCCATTTCAATCCTGAAATATTACTGTGTCTATCAGTTATTAGATATATCAAATTGAAATGGCTGTTGCAAACACCCAAATATTTAGAACTAAAAATGATTAAGATTAATAGGGGTGCCCAAACTTTTTCATATGACTGTATATCTGTGACTTTCCACAGAGTGTCTTACATGGTCTTTACTAACAAAGTCAGTCCTGGTAGTGAAAAATCTTTTAAGGGTTTTTTTTTCCCATCACACACGACAGCACTCAGAGAGAGGATCCGCCCCCAGGGACAGAAAACCTACGGTACAAACAAGGTGGAGCCTCTCCTACCCCTCAGTTGTTTCCTGTCCCTGGAGTGAGACCTACGCGCCTGTTTTGAGGCAGGCTTACCTTATGGCATAGGAAAGAGTAGGTCCTGGTAGGGGTTACCTCTCTTCTTCCACGGGTGGCTGTTAGCTGTGGCCTGGTCTGGAGTCGGAGCCATCCCCCCAACTATGCATGTGTTTCCTCTGCGTTAGGCCGCAGGGGTTCCGGGCCTGCAGGGAGACACATGGAGGTGCTGGCCTGGAAGTAATGGGTGTGGCTTCCTGCGGAAGGGTATTGGCTTGACAAATGAGGGCATGGCTTCTGGCGAAAAGGGCATGGCCTAACGGCTGAATGGCCATATAATGCAGGTTAAGGGACGGTGGAGCTGCTGCTAAGCAGGTTCCTGGCCTTCCCTGCATTGAGAAGACTTCTGTTATTATTCTGTGTTTTGTTTCTGTGGGATCTTGTTTTCCGGGTTTTTCCTTTTCCTGGTTTCTTGGTGTCATGTGAGTTTCTGGGGGATGGGTTTTGTTTGATTAGCTTTTTAGCTCAGTCTCATCTGGACTCTGAGCGGGTCATCTTCTGTTCAGAAATCAGCCTGATTCTGTCTTATTGCTTTCCTGAAACCTTGGATCTAGTAACCAATTCAAGTAGTTATTTGTTGCATTTGAACCGTGAGTAGCAAGAATATTAGATTCTAGGCTTCTCACTGCGGGCAAGTGTTTTTGAAGTGTGAACAGACAGGGCTTCTTTTAAATGTTAGTATTTCTCTCTACTAGACTTTCCTATCTAGCCTCAGTTAGTGTCCGTTCCTTCTGATGCTATTTTAGGGAGAAAACATGGCCAGAAGTGTTCTTTAGTATTTTTTGTAGATAGGAATCTGTTCACACATAATTTTGGTCTGCTACCTGTTTTTGGGTGTGGTTCTCTGAGAGGTTGTCTGTGATTGCCTCACAGTCATTGCTGGTTTGAATTCCCTGCTGCAGGTTGAGAGTATGATCTATTATGTTTATTTAAACTTCCCATTTCTCTGCTTGCTTTCTATTGCAGGATAGTTCCTATATAGTTTAATGCTGTTTGTTCTTGTGTTAACTGTTACTGCTTAGGTCCCCTGATTGTAACAACTTTTCTAGAGTATGGAAGAGCAGCAGCAGCTAAAGCCACAGCTGCAGTTAGTCACAGACACAGTCCTAGTAGCCGCCGGCAAGAGGAAGACCCCAAGAAGGAGGGCAAGATGAAGGTCCGCCTTCGCCTTCCTCTGTATTCTAGAGGATGTAAGTGGCTGCGTGCCAACCCTTTATTTTTTATTGATTAATCGGTCCCTCTGTTTTTTATCGCATAGACCTAGGAAAGCCTTGGAGAAATCTAAAATTAAAGAATGGGCCATATGTAGAGCTAGACTTTCTTTTTATTAGAAAAATCTCTGCCCAACATGCGTTAATAGAATTATTGCTGAGGAGTCCCTGTCATTTTTACAGGAGGAAGTCAGGAGTTCCCTTAAGGCCAGAAAAAGAAGTCCAGTTCCTCTACCTGGGGTCATGACTCCTCTTCTTCTGAGGGGGAGTCTTTTCAAAGCAAAAGTGGAGAATTATACGATGACGTCTCTTCTTCCTCCATATCTGATGTAGAGAGAGGACAGTCGTGTTTTCCAGTAGAGGACACTGACAAGTTGCTCATAGCCATTCGAGCAAGTATGGCGATTGAGGACTCTAGACCCTCCTGTTCTATGCAGGACATTATGTTTGGAGGTTCGTCAAAGGAGACACTTTCTCCATAAAAATATTACATCGCTTATTAAGAGAGAATTGATAAAGCCGGACAAAAAGTTTTTATCTCCAGAGGAGTTAAGCGTAAATACCCGTTTGAAGAGGGAGCTTGCTCTTCTTGGGATAATGTACCAAAAATTGAGAGAGAATGTTTAGAAAGTGTCAGAGTAGTACTGAACATTTTGGAAAAATTAGGTTGGATGGTGAATCTAGAGAAGTCAAGTTTAGTTCCTGTCGGGGGTTAATCTCCCCCGGGATGGATGTCACCGTAAGCCTAATTAAATAGATAACCAGTTTCGAGCGCTCGGGAAACAAGACGTACACAGGTATCGTGTATGAACAGTTTCTACTTTATTGCGTAGTTCAATACAGTTTTAAAAGCAAGCTCAGTTACATAACAGTCATCGATCAATATACATATATGGTCTTTCCAGTTCCGTTACCAGACAGATTTGTTCACTTTCCCATCACCCTAGATGTTTCCTTTTCACCTTATCTGAATGTCCTCTTATCTTCCTGAGAATACCAGTTCTGCTGAGATCAGCAGAACTGTTGATATCTTCCCTAGACTCCAAGTCTGTATTCTATCTGTAAACTATGCAGTCTTGTCTGCAGAACATTCCACCCTCTTGTGCTTTCTGTATACTGTGACATAGAATATAGTGCAAGTTATGTTTTAACCCTTACAGTTCCCTCCCAACAGAAAGTTTCTAGGGATCATTCTAGATTCCATGGCTCAGAGATGTTTTCTCCCTCCAGAGAAAATAGAAGGGGTTCTATCCCTAGTAAAAACCCTGATCCAGTCCCCCAGGGTCACTATAAGAAAGGCTATGTCCATCCTGGGGACTCTCACGGCCTGTATTCCAGCAGTACCTTGGGCTCTGAGCCACTCTCGAGATCTGCAGAGGGAAATCATGGCAGCCTGGCGTTAGGAAGAGAAAATTCTCGACAAATTTATGTGGGTGTCTCCTGGGTTGGTTATCCACTGTTTACTGTTACTACAAAGGACAGGGTAATAATTAAACCAGACCCAGCTTTTTTGCCTAAAGTAGCCTCAAAATTTCATAGATCTCAGGAGATGGTTCTCCCCTCCCTCTGTGCTAACCCGAGTAATGCTAAAGAGCAGGAATACCACTGTTTGGATGTAGGGAAGGCGGCCTCGAAATGTAGTCTGGCTATGTGGGTGAGACTAGCAATCTCCCTGGCCTACAGTTCTTTGGGCCTTCCACCCCCCCCCCCCCCCCCCAGTAGGGTGATTGCCACCTATTGGGCTGAGAGAGCTGATGCTTCCATAGAATCTATCTGCAAAGTGGCAACCTGGTCTTCACTTTCTACTTTTTTTCGGCATTACAGGCTGGACATTGGGGCTTCTGCTGATCTTTCTTTTGGAAGGAAAGTTTTACAAGCGGTGGTCCCTCCCTAGTTTTTTTTCCTATTTTATTCTCTCTGCGTGCTATTGTGGGTGGGGGGGGGGGGGAAATGGTAATTACTTACCGGTAATTGGATTTTCCAGAACCCACGACAGCAAATTATTATTTTTTTTAATTACCCAATGAACAGATGATGCCTGCTACTCCTAAACATAACCAAGAAACAAAAACTCCTCTAAATTTATATGATCGTATCACATATATTGCATAACACTCAGAAAAAACAAAACATGATCAAAAATATCAGTAAATAATCTTATGTAAAAAATATAGAAATGTTTATTCATAGAAAAATAAATATCTATAGATATAATATTTCGATATTAAAAATTTAGCAGCGGACAAATGGTACAAAACACAACACAGGTGACAAAAACACAAGATAAATATGTAAGAGGGAACTCCGCTAAGTGTAAAAAAAAAAAAAAAAAATGTATATACTCATGACACACATATATGAATTATAGCTAGATATAACATGAATATTAAACTCATGTAATTCATGATACAAATCATGCAGTAAGAGTAACTAAGTCACGAAAATATGATTAAAAAGTATCTAGACACCCTAGAATATAAGGTTATATATGTCCATCTACTACATAGATGGTGGATTACAAATAACAGGCACCATATATCAAATTACTGGTCATGATTAACATATACCAAAAGGAACAGGTGCTAAATATACAGCATAGCAGAGGGACAGATCCCAATAGGTATAAGATAGGGCAAGCAGATAAACAGTAATAGAAATACAAATGTGACTAATGCAGATCACACCAACTGCACATAACAATGATATCTAGCCATAAAAGATAATAATTGATTACCCTTAGCCATATATATTTAGGGGAAAGAAACCCCTGATTGTAGCGCTGCAGCTGCACCCAATGGTGCATGACGCTGTGATGGCGTTGCCAGATTGCCATAGCGCATGTGAAGAACGCGATGGGCAGCATCGATGACGTGCCCATCACGTGAGTACTGCTACGCATGGCGTTCCTGCGAGACCAGCGCACAGACATCATGCGATCCACACTGGAACGCATGACAAGGTAATTAACGGAGGTATAGCATAACAGGAACCAATGGTCACATACACTCGCCTATATCAGCAAAGATCAGTCTAAACACATTGTAAAACTACATATAAGGTTAAAACCAGAAGATCTGACCTTAACATAATAGCAATAATCTACTATAAATATATTGGACACAAAATTGTTTTTATAAAGCAGACCGGAGGAATCAAACATACATATCAAAATATAAGTATAAAAAATAAAAATATAATAATAATATCAAAAATGTATAAATAAAGTGAAGAAAAAATAATTAAGACAGCACAGAAGAGTGCTGAAAATGTGAAAAATACATTAAGGTGCAGAAAAATTTTAAAAAATATATATATATATATATATATATATATATATATTCTCTCTAAGTCTGTACAAAAGTGAGAAAAATGTGAAAAAGAAGAAAATAAAATATCAAATAAATATATATGTAAACAGGATGTGAAAATCTCCATCATATTAATCTATACTATACTGCCTGCCACAGCTATCACTGCCACCACTCAGCCAGACATGTCCTGTGGTCTGTTTCATCACATTCCACTATACTACACTGTTGGTGCTACAGCATTGGCACAATAAAAAACAAAAAACCTTATATTGAAAAAGGTCCCCATATGAAAAAACTTGTGCCATTGCATCTTTCAATGCCAACGCTGTTTTGATTTCATATCTTCTCCCATCCGGAGATCCTTTTTGATGGCTTTTTGTTTTGAAAAGCCAATTCTTCATCATCATGTTTCAACTAGGTACACAGCCACACATTTGTCTCCCAAATGACAAGCCTGTAGCACTTACAAGTCATCACAATGGGCTAATTTTTCTAAAAAACCCCATTGTTTTGTGCAATATAACCGCCATGTGTGTATATAAAAAAACACAGGCAAGCACCTTTCCCCAAATAAAGGGTAATTGTGTTTTTAAATATTATGCATAATAGCAAGTGTCAGGGCCGTGCATGGTTAAACTATCCACTGCTTACCACCTGTTTTTCTATTTGACATACATGTCACATTCAGTTTGACATAATTTTGTCTGTTTTTGCCTTAGAAGCAAGGTTCATACAAAGTGTCATACACTATGTTTTAAGCCAATTTAAGCTATGGTTTGTACCAAACTTGTTCAACCTGAAATAAATCTTTGGACTGAACCACCTGAAACTAAGCTTTGTAGTACCCACCCTTAGGTATTTGTGGATCCTTCTCCTTTATAATAAATGGGATGATACAGAGTCACATCTCCTTAACAAATGGATGACCCAAATGTTAAGATCACTGGGAGATTACATCTTATTTGGATACAATACATGTCTATGAAAGGAAAATATGTGCAACCATGTAAGGTTCTCTGTTTGTAATGTACAGTATGGTTTCAGTATTGCCAATGCCAGTACTAAACAATTCTAGGACCAAGTTAAGTACATTTAGACAAGACATAGGTTTAGCTGTATGAGCAAGAATGAGACAATAGCCTGTCTCTTTCTAAACCTGCAAGCAAGCCATGGTCAATAGTTATATTTTTAATGGATTGTCTCTTAAAGGGCTTTAAAAGGATTATGGTATTGATGACTTAGTCTTTAGTTCAGCTATTTGAAAAGGCCACAGTCTTCGGCCACTGCTGTGACCTCTTCACTTCTCGACCCAGCACAGCGCCTAAATATAGTGGCTGTACTTGGTATTGCAGCTCAGTACCATTTTACTCAATTGGGACTGAGCTACAAACAGGCCATATAACAGATGAACATGTTTTCATGGCTGTAGGACCCCCACCAATCTGATATTGATGATGTATCCTAAGAATAGGTAATCAATATTTAAGTCTTGGAAAGCCATTTAAAGATGTCTGGGTATATGGACATTCCCCATTCAGAACCTCCTTCTGTGCACCAGAATGGAGAGCCAATATGTATTTAAACAATAGTTTTTTTACTGAATATTTTACATAAATACAATACAACAAGTTAAAAAGCAGGACAAGAAACATAGGATACATTCATGGCTACACAAACTGCATATATCAGGAGGAATACAAAATACGCAAGAGTACAGCATGAACAAAGATACATAATGAGATACACACTGAAAAATATTAAAATTAAAAACCAGTCATACTTATATGTATAATATGAGCCTGAGGCAGGAAATAGTCCCTGACTTATGGAAATCTTCTTGGGTGGTACCAGTTCCAAAGAAACCTCACCCTATGGACCTCAACGACTACAGCCCTGTAGCACTGATCCCACCTGATGAAGATCTTAGAGAAATTGGTTCTCACACATCTCCGCCCTCTAGTGAGCCCCGCTATGGACCCTCTCCAGTTTGCTTATCGGCCGGGCATTGGGGCAGATGATGCCGTCATCCACCTTCTACACAGGGCTCTGTCTCACCTGGAGAAACCAGGGAGCATGGTGAGAATAATGTTCTTTGATTTCTCCAGTGCTTTTAACACCATACAGCCCAGGTTACTGAGGGACAAGCTGGGCCTTGCTGGAGTGGACCACCACCTCTCCAACTGGATCCTAGACTGCCTCACAAATTCGTGAGAGCCCAAGACTGTTTGTCAGGTACCGTGATCTGTAATATGGGGGCACCTCAGGGTACGGTTCTCGCCCCTTTCCTCTTCACACTGTACACTGTAGATTTTAGGTGCAACTCGTCTAGCTGCTACCTACAGAAGTATTCTGACGACTCTGCAATAGTAGGCCTCATCACAGACGATAATGACAGGGAGTACAGAGAACTGAACCGGGATTTTCTGGACTGGTGCCAGCGGAACCACCTGAAGATTAACGCGGGGAAGACCAAGGAGATGGTGGTGGACTTCCGTAAAGGCAGATGCCCTCCTAAACGAGTGGACATCCTGGGGACGGGCATCGAGATTGTGAACACCTATAAGTACCTGGGTTTGCTCCTTAATAATAAGCTGGACTGGGCAGATCATATGGAGGCCCTGTACAGGAAGGGCCACAGCAGGCTCTACCTGCTTAGGAAGCTGAGAGCCTTTGGAATCCGGGGGGCACTTCTTAGGACTTTCTTCAACTCGGTAGTGGCATCAGCAATCTTCTTTGGCGTGGCCTGCTGGGGGAGCAGTATATCAACCAGGGACAGAAATAAACTTGACAAGCTGATTAGAAGGGCCAGCTCTGTCCTGGGGAGCCCACTGGACCCAGTGCAGGTGGTGGGTGACAAAAGGATACTGTCCGTGGTGAGCTCCATGCAGAAGAAGAAGTCCCATCCCATGCATGAGACTGTGATCGCGCTGGGCAGTACTGTCAGTGACCGACTGCTCCACCCTAAGTGGGAGAAGCAGCGCTATCGGAAGTCTTTCCTCCCCACCGCGGTTAGGCTGTACAACCAACACTGACCTAAGCGGAGATCAATACACACAGAGAACTGAGAGATCTTTCTGCCTGTTAAATCCCCCCCCCCCCCTCTGCTACTTCCTATCTGTCTGCTAGCAATGTAATGCCTCTTACCTTGGAACATTCCTGTACATTTTGTATTTGTATCTGCTTATCTTATCTTTGCTGCTGTAACACACTGAATTTCCCCATTGTGGGACTATTAAAGGACTATTATTATTATAATTATTATTACTTAGAAGTAGCCAAACTTAGTATAGTGAAAAGAGGCTTTATGCAAGTCGTAGCCATGAGGGGGAAATGGATAGATCAGAACAAATGAGCAGACGAGCAAGTGAACAGGCCTAAAGGACAAATGATAAGAGTCTGCCACGTAGAGAAGTTTGCAGACCCACCTACTACCAGTCATGACCATTAGAGAGAGAAGTAGGTAAGCGGGTATTTTAAGGCTATTGAAATAAGATATTTCTTAGTTGATTAAAAGGGGGTATACCAAGAACACTAGAAATGGCCAGGAAATATAGGCTGTCAATGGGCTTTTGGTGGGGGGAACAAGGTTCCCCAGATCTCCCAATTTTTCCCGAATTTCTCCAGGGTTCTACCGTTATGTGCATAAATTCATTCATATTGGTAGTTCAACGATACCACAGAAATCAGCTCCGTCAAGGTCGGACAAGAAACAGACTTCCATCTACGGGCAATAAGCAGGTGAACCACCCCAAGTACTTGGCACATGACGGTCCTATACCTGCTTGGAGTCATATGGATGCCCAACAGGAGCAGCACCATTTTGGGTGTAGATCCTATTCCACCACCACACAGTTTATTAATTAATGAAAAAGCAGATACCCAAAAGGGCTGGATGATCGGGCAGTGCTAGAACACATGGAACAGGGAGCCAACGCCTCCGCAACCTCTCCAACATCAAGAAGGACAAGTAGGATAGAACTTAGCTAGACGAAGGGGAGGGTAATTCCAGCGTAAGAGCAATTTGCTATACTGCTCCCAGTTTGAGGCACATACCATGGATTGCTTAGCCCATCTAATTGCCTCCCGCCAGCAACCGGTCTCAAATCTGCGACCGAAATCCTCTTCCCACAGGCGCATGTGTTTGGACTTCCGAAAGGTGCACTGTTCACAGTGCGGTACAGAGTTTTCATGTTATAAGCAGCTGGAGAAGTCTGTGGGTGTAGGAGGGCAGCAGCCGGCTGCGGCAAGCGTACTTGATCCAAGGGAGTGTCAGAAAGATAGGAAACTAGATAAGGGTACAATGGCATCACCCCTGTAGAGGTTAGAAATATACATTATACCACAGCTGCGCCACGTATCTAGAGACAAATGTGGGAGCTCGTGAGGGAGTGCTGTAAGTGGCAATTTCAAGGTGACCTCAGGAATGTCACTGTCTGAAATAGCTCAAAGGGCTCGCCATGCCCCAACTGTGGCCTGTACAGCTGGCGGAGCAATGAGGGGTATGTGCTTGCCGGGCCCTGATGCTAACAAAAAACCCTCCCAATCAGTAATCTGAGCTATTTGGGCCGCCATAGCTGGCCACAGTTTGTCGTGGTTCAATGTGAACCAAAACTTAAGCTGACCCAAAGTTATGGCTAAATGGTAGTTGTACAGATTTGGCACTCCCATACCTCTGTTGTGTCTCACCTTTAAAGAGTGCTTGCAAAGCCACTCTGGCTTTACAGCCATTCCAGATAAAGGCCATCATCTGTTTTTGGAAACCCTGGAAAACAGACTTGGGTATCAGAATCACCAAAGTCCTTAAATAGTAAAGTATTCTAGGTAGGATCAGCATTTTATAGAATACTATTCTCCCCATCCAACCTGCTCAAATCTAGTCAGAACATCAAGCTCTTTCTGGAGGGAAGCCAACAGACCCGGAAAGTTGGCCTTAACCAAATCTTTTGGATTTGAGGTCAGCTGAATTCCCAGGTAGGCTATATTTTGTGGGCACCATTGATAGGGCGATGAATCTTTAATACAACATATATTAGTGTGTGTAATATAAGTATATATATAACTTTGTAATATGACTGCTCCAAAAGCCGACAAAGTCTTGGAAACAGTACTTAGTGTGCTATCAGAATAAGACAGGGACAGAATCACATCATCTGCAAATAAATTAATTCTATGGTCTGTCTGACCCAGCTTGACACCAGTAAGGCGTGGGTGTGACCGAATTGTTTCAGCTAAGGGCTCAATTATCAATATTAAGGCGGACATCTCTGTCTTGTGCCATTTGAGATAGGGAAGGCGGGGACAGATCCCCATTTGCCAGAACTCGTGCGGATAACTAGAGTAGAGTGCAGAAATTGCAGTAGCTATGGGGCCCGAGAGACCAAATTTATAAAACCCCAATTTATAAAATTTGTAAAACCTCAAAAAGGTATCCCCAATGAACCCTGTCGAACGCCTTCTCCACATCCAAGGACAGGAGCAGAGAAGGCGTCCGCCGGACCCGAGCCACCGCAATCAGCGCGATCACATGTCTCGTCCCATCCGTGGCCTGTCTCCCTTTAGTGAATCCACCTGGTCACGGCCTATCAATGTAGGCATGACGTCAAGGAGTCGGTTTGCAAGTACCTTGGCAAATAACTTGACATCTACATTTAATAGTGAAATTGGCTGATAGAAGGAAGAGAAGAATCCTTGCCCAGTTGAGGTAATGTTACAATCGTAGCAGACAACATCTCTAGGGGAAATTTACCTGTCGACATAGCTAGGTTAAACACCTCCGTAAGATATGTAAGAATGAGTGGTTTGAACAGCTTATAATATTCTCCAGAAAACCCATCCGGGTCGGGGGATTTATTTAGTTCCAGACCATCTATCGCCTTAGCCACCTCCTGAGTGGATATAAAGGTATTCAAGAAATGAACCTGTGAATCGGTGACAGAAGGAAGGGACAAGGAGTTTAAGAACCCGTTAATATCTGAACTAGAAGGCTGCATGGTGTCCGGGTCTTCCTTCAAGTTGTACAGGTCCTGGTAATATTTACTAAATTCATCTGCAATATGCTGAGGATGGTAAAGTTTGCCATTGGTCGAGTTAGAAAGAACAAAGGGTATACTGGATTTAACTCTTGCCGCTTTAACTCGTTCCATTAATTTGGTCGCTTTGTTATATGACCAATAATAAGAGGCTTTCAATCGTTTGGAGTGTTTTTCAAAGTCCACCAGTAGGTGGGCCCTTAGGTCATCTCTAGCTTTATGCAGAGCAGCCAAGTTGGTGGGGCTAGGGGCAATCTTATGCCGCTGCTCTAAAGTCGCAATGGAAGTAAGCAGCTCCTTCATAGTTTGCAGTCTCTTGTGCTTAAAGCATCAATAAGCCCCTGACAAAGGCCTTGTGGGAGTTCCAAAGGCAAAATTTATCATCTACCGAGGGGGAATTAATAGTGAAAAATTCGGAAATGTCAGCAGTCAATTTCTCAGTTAACGAATTCAGGGACATTACATAGGTATTATTGTGCCAAGACATAGGAGGGACTGCTGTGGCACCAGAGCGGATGGTAAGTGTAATGGGCGCGTGGTCAGACCACGTGATATTACCTATTTCACAACATTGCACTTTAAGGAGCACGTCAGTCTGAACCAGAAACATGTCTAATCTGGAATAAGAGTGGTGACTAGCAGAATAATAAGTAAAGTCTTTCTCGGAGGCGTGAAAACATGAAACTCTTCTTGCCAGAGCCAGGGACCTAATTGCTAGGGTGTATGCTTGCCACGGTAAGTAGAATCAGCAGCAGCATTGTGTACAATATTAAAATCACCGCATAAAATAACTTGGCCCTGAATTTGCTTCTTTATCCTCCTCCGTACCGAATTTAGGAAGGGTATTTGAGATGTTAGGACAGTACAAGTTCAAAATAGTAAAAGGACAATTGTCAATCAAGCATATCAGAGCTACATAACGGCCTTTAGGGTCCGTAAGGATGTGTGTCAACCGAAAGGAAACCGTATTTTTAACTGCTATGAGGACACCCACAACCTTTTTAGTAGCATTTGAACAGTAAATGTGAGGAAATAGTTTGAGAAAACGTCAGTGGACGAGGGTCACAGAAAGGCGTTTCCTGTATACACAATGTATCCGCCGCAGATCTTAGAGCCTACCTCCACAACAGTGAACGCTTAAAGGGACTGTTTAGGCCCCTTGCATTAAGTAACAAAATTTTAATACCCATTAGTACAGTCAAAAATTAAGAAAGCATACTGGGAGCATAAGGACTTAAGTGATAGAGAATCTCCAAGAATACACCTGTTAGGCCTAAAGGGGAAAAACTGGTTAAGAGCAATATAGAACATACAACTTTTAAGCATTAAGAAAAATAGTCGGACGAGACCGGGCAGTATAACGCTGCGCAAACCTGGGGGAAAGTTTGCCATAAGGTAGAAACACATATCGCGCCACGAAAGACTCAGTGTGTCCATTGAGGGCTTTTTACTCGGCTGAGACAGTAGATTTCCACGGAGGATCCAGTTTGTGGGACTCGGTTTTGATGATTTCTGAACATCAGGTGCAGGCAGTGGCAGGTTCCATTGTAGCAATAGGCTTTTCCCAGTATCGAAGGAATGAAACGTATAGGTCTCTCCATTTTTGATGATAATGACTTTAGTAGGTGTAAAAGATCCTCAGTGCGCCAACACTGCGTTGGCCCACACCTGAGACTTCTTTCCTAAAAACCACACTCACCGCCAGTGAGTGCTGGGTCCACAAGATAAATACAAGACAAGCTTTCTAAATTTTATATATTTATTAACCCCTAAATGGGTCGGTATTAACAACTAACACATGCAATTCAGAACAGATATGCAGATGTATGCAAGCATTAACAGTTACTAGTTGCAAGATACAGCGCATAAAATAAAAAGGGAATAAAAGTGAAATAATTACTTTACCACACATATCCTTGATGTGGCTCTATAGTCCAACACTCACACATAGCATGTGGAGGTAACCAGTGGAGGCTCCTAGCAGCAGCATTCCCGCCTGCCTGCTCATCACAGTATATCCTCAGTAGTCTCTCAGTAGTCTCATCATAGTATTCTCCTTGTAGTCTGTCTCACTGACCGCTTACCTCATCTTTTATACCCTTGATTACACCACTCAGAATGAGGTCACCGGCAACGGCAAGTCTGGTTGACTAACGCACTCAAGTCCAGATTCTTTGTAAGGAGATAGGATTAAGTGGAATGATACAATGCCTTCTATATGTTATCAATCATGTCTGATCAGCAGCCCAGGCTAAACAATGCATGTGTATTTGATCACCCAGGGCTATGTAGGAATTCAATGGAGCCATTCTGGAATGGATACAAAGCCTTATTGTTATATGGTGGCCACTACTGACAACATGCACCTAGGATTAGAGCTGCGCACATTATGAGTAAATGGAAGTAAGAGGGAGATACGATACCCAGAGATCAAAATACATCTTTGAGTTATAGCCATATTTAAGTGGAATCATCACACCTCCCTCTTTTAGATGGGGCTTGTAGGAAGTAGGGGCCTGTGCCCCTCTTCTGAGAGCACCTACGCCTCCAGCTCCTCAGGCTCTGGCCCCAAGGCTCCCTCACCCTCCCCCGGGGTCCCAGCAGACTCGGGCCTTGTCAGACTCCGAGGGTGGTTGAGCGGCACGCGCCTTCAATATGTCCAGACTAGGGTCAGCTTGGACAGCATCTCTGAACTCTTGGCTGGAGTGAGACAAAAGAGAGGTGCATGTTACATAGCTGCCGGACCCTTCCGGCTCTAGGGTGGGGGGAATTTCTCAAGGCGGTCTCAGTAATGCGTCCGAGTGACGGAGGGACCGGTGCAGAGGCTGGAAGGCTTTCCACCCCTTTGGCACTTTGACTGCGGGTAACCACCGCAATACCAGCAGTCCGTCCTACATCCGGACCGTCACGGAGAGCCCAGAGAGACACCGAACCACCTGGTACAACATCCACAGTTTCATGGCAGACATTTGCAATATCATTAACAGCATTGGTTCTATCACACTGAGCTGGAGGGAGGACTGGCAGACATAGAGACACAGACTGGTGAGGCCCCCGCAGATGTGGGCGGGTCTACAGCCCAGTCCTCACTCAGCTCCTTTACACCTACATTAATCCCAGAGACAGTAGAATTAGCATTTTCACAGCCTGTAGGAAAGAACTCAGTAAGGGGTTTAGCCTTCCCTTTGGACATGGCAAGTTCATCTACAACATTCACAGGTACAGTTAAAGTAGCATTTTCACAGAATGTATGAGGAGACATTTCAGAGGGAGGGTTATCAGCCCCCTCTGCAGGTATTCCCACAGGTACAATTAAATTAGCATTTTCACAAACTGTATGAGGAGACATTTCAGAGGGAGGGTTACCAGCCCCCTCTGCAGGTAGTCCCACAGGTACAATGTCAGACATATCAGCCTGGACAGACAGCTGATCACAGGGAGCTGGGGTGGCCCCCACCCCATATTGGCACATCATAGGCCCCAAATCTGTCCCCAACAGTACATTGGCAGGCAACTCAGACATCACTCCCACATTCCACATTCCTTTCCCTGCACCCCAGTCTAAATGAACACAAGCCATGGGTACAGTAAAACGTTCCAACCCAATACCCCGTAGGGTCAGAGTTTTCCCGGGAATAATACTGTCTGGGGGGACCAAATCTGGTTGTACCAGCGTAACATCTGCCCCAGTGTCCCAGAATCTCATCACCACTTTGTCCCCCACAGTGACCTGTTGACGGTTAGCATTAAGCTGGGGCCCCTCCCTCGCAACCAGATACACAGATGGGCCGGCTGCTGTAATTTGGGGAGCAGGGGGGTTCCTAGGGCGGTTGGGGCAGTCTCGTTGTAAATGTCCCGTTTGATTACAGGCGTGGCACCGCCTGATCTCTCCCTGGGGTATGAGAGAGGTCGGCGGGGAGCTCAGAGCTCGAGGGGCAGGGGACGTATAGGAACCACCCGGGACAGAGTATGTCTTACCCCTCCTCCAGCCGTCGCTGGCAGGTGTCCACGGCAACTGTTTGGCAACATAACGATCCGCCATTGCTGCGGCTGTTTCAAGGTCCTTGGGCTCTCGGTCCAACAGGTATTTTTGCACTTCCTCGGTGCAAATGGTCAAGAACTGCTCTTGAAGCATGAGGTCTGCAAGGCTTTCTTGTGAGGTGACGGACTTGCCCTCCGTCCACCCCCGGAACCACACGCGCAGCTGGGCCGCTGTATCCTCATGGCTCTCTGAAGGCTTTTTCTGCAGGCCCCGAAACTTTCGACGGTACAGCTCCGGCGTGAGTTGGTATCTCCGGATCAGCACTGCTTTAACGGACTCATAGTCCTGGTCAACTGGCAAATTGGCGTAAGTGTCCAGGGCTTTTCCCCTCAACCAGGGAGCCAGGTAACGGACCCAATCCGTCTGTGGTAGCTGATACTGCTTACACACTTTCTCAAAGGCTCGCAAGAACGAGTCCAAATCCCTGTTTGTTTCAAGGATTGGAAAGTCCTCGGATCGGAGCCTTGGTACTTGAGCTTCTGGAGTGCGTGCAGTGACAGACGGTGCCTGCTGGGAGAGCTCCATTCTTTTGAGCTCAAGCTGATACTGCCGCTCAGCCTGCTGTTCTCGTTCTGCAGCTTCCTGAAAACGGCACATCACCTGCAGGTATATGTTAAGGTCACTGGTGCCTACTTGCTGCAGGGCCGTTTGCCAGTATGAAGCCATTCCCCCCACAAGGCTGGGGCTACTGGTCCCTCCTGGTGAAGTAATCCTTGGGACCGGGCTGCTTGCCGCACTTCCTGGCCTAGCCCCAAAATCAGGACTCTGCTCGATTCTCTGCATGGCTGTGGCTGCCTCCATTTCAGCCATACGCTCAGGATCTCCAAAAGCCTGGTTCTGCAGTTCTGGAGATCTGCTTCTGAGCCCACTAGCCATCCACTGGTATTTGCCAAATAAAAGATAGGATAGAATACAAAGAGTAAGGGAGGGGAACAGCACTGTATCAAACTTTCACTGTATCTTAATGCTTGCTTTAATACCGAGCTTGTCTCATAGGATTACTACAATCCCCAGCGTCTGAGTGATAAAGGTCACCAACACACGCTGTTTATCTTAAGGATCCCACTACGCTGCCACCAATGTGAAAGATCCTCAGTGCGCCAACACCGCTTTGACCCACACCTGAGACTTCTTTCATAAAAACCACACTCACCGCCAGTGAGTGCTGGGTCCACAAGATAAATACAAGACAAGCTTTCTAAATTTTATATATTTATTAACCCCTAAATGGGTCGGTATTAACATCTAACACATGCAGTTCAGAACAGATATGCAGATGTATGCAAGCATTAACAGTTACTAGTTACAAGATACATACGCATAAAATAAAAAGGGAATAAAAGTGAAATAATTACTTTACCACACATATCCTTGATGTGGCTCTATAGTCCAACACTCACACATAGCATGTGGAGGTAACCAGTGGAGGCTTCTAGCAGCAGCATTCCAGCCTGCCTGCTCATCACAGTATATCCTCAGTAGTCTCATCATAGTATTCTCCTTGTAGTCTGTCTCACTGACCTCTTACCTCATCTTTTATACCCTTGATTACACCACCCAGAATGAGGTCACCGGCGACGGCAAGTCTGGTTGACTAACGCATTCAAGTCCAGATTCTTTATAAGGAGATAGGATTAAGTGGAATGATACAATGCCTTCTATATGTTATCAATCATGTCTGATCAGCAGCCCAGGCAAAACAATGCATGTGTATTTGATCACCCAGGGCTATGTAGGAATTCAATGGAGCCATTCTGGGATGGATGCAAAGCCCTATTATTACATGGTGGCCACTACTGACAACATGCACCTAGGATTAGATCTGCGCACATTATGAGTAAAAGGAAGTAAGAGGGAGATACGATACCCAGAGATCAAAATACATCTTTGAGTTATAGCCATATTTAAGTGGAATCATCACAGTAGGTAATCCCCATCTATAGGGGACATTGTGCTGACATTGGACCGCCGTTATAGGACCAAGCTTCCTTCTGGCAGCGATGGTAGCCTGGTAAAGGTTGGCAAACAGATGAATTGCCTTGAATGGCTCAGGCAGAGAGGATCTTTTCCTGGATTCAAACATGAGGTGATCCTTGACATGGTAGAAATGTATGCGGGCAAGAGTATCCCTTGGGATGTAATCAGGCATACCTTTTGGTTTGGGAAGACTGTGAACCCTATCTATTATCAGGTCTGTTTCAGAACTGTGCGGCAGGGTCGCTTTCATTAACTGTTGCAAGAAAGGAATTAAGTCCCTGGCGGTGACTGATTCCGGTATACCGTGGAATTTAACATTGTTCCGTCTATTACTGTCTTCCATATCAGCAAGCTTAAGTTTAACTGCCAGCAATTCCTCCTCAAGATCATTATGGGCGTCCGCTATGGTATTATGTGCTGAAGCAAATTCGCCCATATTATTCTTAACATGGTTAAGTCTGTCACCCAGAGTGTCAGCCGTGGAGGAGACGGACGTAATCGCCTTGGTGATATCATTCTGGATAGATCTATGCAATGCTAACATTATATCTTTTAAAAAGAACTCCGAAGCAGACTGAGTACCTGCAGGGATAGCCTGTAGCACATCAGAATCACTCAGTTGGGGTTCCTCTGCAGTTGGGCAGGAGTCAAAGCAAAAGGTGGTGTCCCACCTCATCTTTTGTTTAACAGGGCTCTGCAAAGGAGTAAGACTACCTGCTTGAGATGAGGTTGTAGGCGAGGTGTCAGATTGGCAGGTAGGGGCTGAGGAGGGAGCTGATGGGGGTTGTAGTCCCCTCTTATGGGCCTGTTGTAGGGCCTCATTGCTACTCTGCTGACTCCCTTGAGAATCCCTGCTATCTGTAGGTGGTCCCAGATGTTTTGGATTGAGCTGCTTCCCTTTCTCACCTGGAGCGCTGCCTGTCTCTGCTTCCAGGTTACCAGCAGCACGCTGGAGTAGGAGGAGAGCCAGTGCTATTAGCCTCCTTGGGGGGGCCTTTTTTTTCCCCCGTTTCGCCATGCCCTCGATGTCCTGGAAGCTGAGGCTCCCCGGTGGGTATGTTTTCAGCGCTGATCGCTGGCACCGAGTGCCGCTATGAGCCACTACAATATGTGGAGTCCCGGAGCTCTCCTAACAAGCGGCCATCTCGCACGACGTCAGGCCACGCCCCCCACCAATATGTATTTACATATTAAACCCTTTTATGCAATACATAGATGTCCAAACAGTTGACTGACCACCGCAGCAGTCATTTCAGGGGAAAGAAGAAGCCAGACGTAGCTCCTCCAGGTGATGACAATTTATGTAAAGTTTCATACACTGGTTCATTTTAAGGCTATGTTCACATTATGTTTGTACAGTCAACATAGGTGCCAACGGAAGGGAATTCATTATGTATAGAATCCAGTGTTAAAAGTATGTTTATTGCTGTTATCCATTGACATTTGTTTGACTGTTTTTAGTATATCCATAAAAATGATAAGGAATACCATTATAATAACATGCATAAGTCTCTTTTCCCCCTTAAAAAAAAAAATCACTAATGCATCTTTTTTTTCACAGACACTGCTGTTTTTATGGACTGTCCAGAAATTAACAAATAGTTGGCAAGTGCAACTCTGTATAGGTGTAAAAAAAAAAAAAAAAAAAAAGCAGATACATGCAAACATGCAAAGTAGACACATGTAAAGCAACTCCAGACTAGTTCCTGAACTGTGCATCTCTGGGCACGCAGCATATCGGCCTTAACTGTCTAAACATCACAAAAATTGTGAATTCCATCCAGTATGCTTAGAAATATTTCTACACTGTGTTCCAAATTATTGTGCAAAAAGTGTTTAGGAGTGATAAGGTAAGAATTTTTTTGTTTGTCAGTTAAACTCATTGATGGTGATGTGTGTCAGGGCTCTTTATATCACTGAAAGCAATTGCAGACACCTGTGCTAATTAGTTTGGCAGGTGTGTCCAATTAAAGGCAAGACTACTTAAGAAGGCTGTCCCACATTATTAAGCAGCCTACATTTTCAGCCAAAATGGGAAAGAAAAAGGATGTGTCGGCTGCTGAGAAGCAACAAATTGTGGAATGTTTAGGTCAAGGCATGACTACAATCAACATTGCCAAGACACTTCATCGTGATCATCGCACAATCAAGAAGTATGTAGATGATTCACAGCACACACGTGTGCGTGCTGATAAGGGAAAATTGAGGACTCTTTCCAACAGGCAATTACGTCAGGTTAAAAGAGCAGCTTCAAAAATGCCTTGTCATAGCAGCAGACAAGTTTTTGAAGCTGCTGGTGCCACCAACGTCCCCCCGAACAACAAGATGCAGGGTCCTTCAGAGGTTTGCAGCTGTGCGTAAGCCATCCTGTCGACCTCCTCTATCCAATGCACACAAGCAGAAACGGCTCCAGTGGGCCAAACAATACATGAAGACTGACTTCAAAACTGTTTTGTTCACCGATGAGTGCCGTGCAACGCTCGATGGTCCAGATGGATGGAGTGGAGGATGGCTTGTTGATGGACACCCCATGCAAACACGGCTACGGCGCCAACAAGGAGGAGGTGGAGTAATGTTTTGGGCTGGAATCATGGGGAGAGAGATTGTCGGCCCCTTTAGGATCCCTGAAGGGGTAAAGATGAACTCCATAATGTATGTGGAGTTTCTCAAACAGCACTTCCTGCCATGGTTCAAGAAGAAGAACCATGCATTCCGCAGAAAGATCATTTTCATGCATGATAATGCACCGTCTCATGCTGCAAATAACACATCTGCATCTCTGGCTGCTATGGGCATAAAAGGGGACAAACTTATGGTGTGGCCCCCATGCTCCCCTGACCTCAACCCCATTGAGAACCTCAGGAGCATCATCAAAAAGAGTGTCTATGATGGCGGGAGGCAGTTCACATCTAAGCAACAGCTCTGGGAGGGTATTCTGTCCTCATGCAAAACAATTGAAGCAGAAACCATCCAAAAACTGACAAATTCAATGGACGAGAGAGTTCAGAAGCTTCTTTCGAACAAGGGGTCCTATGTGCAAATGTAACATCACCTAGAATAAAGTTTTGGCTTGAAAACTTTGATTTCAGTTTGTAATAACCTGCTAATGCTTATAATTTCACAATGACCATTTTTTTGTTCTTAATAAAAATGAAAAGGTTGCAAATTCTGCTGCGCATAATAATTTAAAACATGCATTTTGAGTGTTTATTTTTTTTTTTAAATATACTGTTATCATAGGCAGTTTGTTCAAAAACCTTTCAATTATACTCGAATAGTTGATGACTGGAAAATTACAATGACTGCAATTCATATAGGTAATTTTGGAAAATATGAGAAAATATTATTTGCATAATAATTTGGAACACAGTGTATATAATGCTATGATTATTAGGGTGGATCTCTGTGTGGATACTAAAGCTGATCATACTTCTTATGTCAAACTTACCCTCAATCTGATAGTTTTACCAGTAATTACAGAGAAAAAGCTAGAGCCCCTGTAATGATGGCAGCCTACAATAACCATCTTATTACTACTCCCAGCAAGCACTATCCCCTGGTTACTTTGTCTTTTTTTTGCCATGCAGTCTGTGTTTCACCAAATAGCCATCCTCCTGATTCTGACTCTCCTGGGCCAGTCCATAGGGCAGGAACCTTCCCCCCCTCAACAACTTGAGGGTTAATGAAAACACCTGTGAGCCCTTCCCAGCCAATCCCAAACAGTCTACCCAAAAATGTCTATTTAAACCTGCTTAGTCTTTTCAACTCTGTCCAAGCAGCTTAGGTTCTTGGTTTACTGGTTCCTGCAAGGGTTTCCTGATTGTGTTTGTGCTTCTGTTTCTGATTTATTATTGGTGTACTGACCTTGGCCTGTTTCTCAACTCGTCTTCCGTGTATGACATTTTGGCTTCCCACAATTCAGATTCTCTGCTGCCAGCCACTGACCTTTGGACTAGACTTGACCACGCTTTTGCCTGATCCTCTGGTGCTTTGCGCTGG
Source organism: Leptodactylus fallax (assembly GCA_947044405.1). NCBI lineage: Eukaryota > Metazoa > Chordata > Amphibia > Anura > Leptodactylidae > Leptodactylus > Leptodactylus fallax. The sequence continues at coordinate 471,071 of CAMRHE010000662.1, forward strand.
TATTTCTCTGGCCTTTGGGTCAGCTGCCACCTACAGCAGGACTACTCTTGGAGGTAGTGACCTAATAGTTCCCTACAGCAAAGATCAGATCCCTGTATAGGGGTTAAAGGGTGAAAACCAGGGGACCACTGAGACTATGCCCTCAGGAGTAACCCAAAGTCAAACCAGTTAGGTGGCAGAGTGGTTCCACAATCTGCTGTCCATTGTAATTTGCTCAGGCCATGGACCCCACTGCCAAGCCAAAGGCAACCTTGCAAGACTTCTACCAAGCGCTCGGAAGACAGCAAGACCTGCCAAGAGCAGATGTTTCAATTTATGCACACAAATGCTACCTATCTGGAAAGCCTTGCAACACCAGCTCTAGTCATTCCACAAGCTGAAACACCAGCTCTAGTCACTTTGCAATCTGCAGCATTTGTGCCCAGTCTGCATCTGCCTCCACATTATGAAAGAGATCCAAAACTATGTTGTAGATTCCTGAATCAGTATCTAATTTATTTTGACTTGCATACACCACAGTTTACCTCTGATTGAGCCAAAGTGGCATTCATTGTCTCCCTGTTATCTGGTCAGGTACTTTCATGGGTTAATCCACTATGGGAACATGGAAGACTAAAAATCTCAGATTTGCAGCTATTTCTCTCGACTTTTTGCACAGTTTTTGAAGAACATTGTCGCAGCTTCAGCTCTTCTTCGTCTGCGTCAAGACGCCTCAACTGTGGGACAATATGCCATTCAGTTCCATAAACTAGCATTAGAGCTTATTTGGAACAATGAAGCACTGGTGGTAACATTCTGGGAAGTGTTCCAGAGAATGTGCATGGGAAAGGAGGGTTCTGAGACTTCTCCTTCCTTCTGAAGCCCTTTCAGACCCCCACTCTTTCTTCAGCAGAGGAACCTGTCTAGTCTTCTACTATACTATACATCTTATGCAGACGTCTTCAGTAAAAAGGAGACCTTACCATCTCATCGCCCTTATGACTGACCAAATGATGTAATCCATCGAACTTCACCTCATCGTGGACAGGTGTATCTGTTTTTTCTACATGAACAATTTTGATGTACATCCTCTAATGTGATGTACATAATACTGCATACAAGTTGCCCCAATGAAGAAATTTACATTGGGGAAAAAGCAAAACAAAAACTGCAGGCCAGGATGAATTTACACAGGCACATAATAAAGTTTCAGCTAGATACCCCTGTGGGGAAACATTTATCTGGGCAGGACCACAGCTTGTCAGATTTAAAAGTCCTGATTCTAAAATGTCTCTTCAAGAATGACAGAGAGAGAAAAGTCTGTGAATTCAAGCTGATGAAAAAATTTGTGTCATTAACAAAAGGACTCAATCTAACACCTGGATTTATGAGACTTACATGGGCACAATTCAACTCCCTTCCATCATACTAATTCCAGTTGACCACATCCGCCAACTCCTTACTCTTATAAACTCAGTTTTTTATGTTTAATCAAGGTTTATTAAAGATTTTTCAAATACAATAGAGCGGTGACATGAATAATTTGAGTGAACAAATGGCGCAAAGGCACGCGGGCCTCACTTGTAAACAGGAGGTTGGGGGACCCCGCCCCCCGTCCAACGCTTTGGAACACAATATATTAACAAAGGAACAGAAGGCCCGGGTATATGGGACTATAAAAACAGCGTCTTCAAATAAATGGGAGACGAACAAACAGAGAAAGAGAACACACAGTGGAAACTGCAATTGGGAGAACACATACAGGAGAGAAAGGGGGGGATAACAGAGGGATAGTAGAACGACCAGTAACCTCCTAAAAGGAAAGGGAAAAAAGAATAGCAAGGTAATTCTGTATCAGGAGAAGAAAGATGAGAACTCAGTCGATTCCTGAAACACCACCCAAGGCCGCCAGAGCGCGTCAAATTTGGAATGATTGGGGGGAATCCTCAATTTTCCTTATTAGGAGAAGCTCCTGTAGAAACAGCGACTGAACTCTAGTGAAAAAGGTGCGCGGAAGTTGAATGGGAAGCGCCTGGAACAGATACAAGAGCCGAGGGACCATATCCATCTGGAGGGCGTGAATATGGCCAAACTCACTTTTTTACCCTACCTTTTCTCACTAACATCGCCTCATGAATTAATTTGCTTTATGCAGCATCTTGCTAATGGTGCTGTGTCTTAGTCATTCATTTGGAAATACCTGAAGGAGACCCTGTGCTTTGGAAGCTTGCAAATGTATTTTTTCTGGTTAGCCAATAAAGGTATCATACCTACAACACTTTTGTCTTTCTGATAGAAAGTATCAAATATTGAATGAGAACCACAAAAAAGGGTTTATCCAGAAGTCCATCTCACTAGCTGGAGCAGGCTTCTTGTTTATACAAAAAAAGATGGCTTGATTAGCGAGGTCTTAAGAAGATCACAGTCAAAAACAACCACTACCTCTTATCTCTGAAATTTTTGACAAGATTCATGGGTCAAAAATTTAGTTTGACTTACAGCATATCTACAATTTGATTTTTAACCAAAATGGAAGACTTCTTTCAACACCTAGTAATGAATGGAAGACTGCTTTTTAATACCTCGTAAAGCCTTTTGGTCCGTGCAATGCTCCTGCTGTTTTCAAGGGGTTTATTAATGGCATTTTTCAGGATGTGCTCTGTCTGCGTAGTAGTCTACCTAGATGACATCTTGATCCACTTTGCTGACTTATCTACCCACTGTAGACATATATTTCATTTTGAGTACGAGAGAACAATATACAATGCCTTGCGAAAGTATTTGACCCTGTGAGGATGAGACCCTCAATTTATGTATCTTTCTTGGACATGTATCATTCTTTATTCGTATCAGTCTCACATATCTGTAGGAATGTAGAGCTGTGTTTACATTGGTGGTCAATTCGCTCCAGTGGTTTTATGTGCATACCATGGAGAGAGGGCCTTTCCAGATGTCCAAAGGGGGGAGGGTGGGCTAATGACATACAACTAACCCAGGCACCCATGTTTCCTTCTAACCGGCATAGATTCCTCTTTTCGTGAGGAGAGGGCTGGCTGGGGGGGGGGGGGTGAAGGGTGGAGCTGGACAAGGGTCTTCTCACTGGCTGGGGTGAGGTCTTTTGTCTTTGTGTGGAGCCTGGAAGAGAGACAGCTAAGAGACTTAGGTCTGGTATTACTCCATACTTTATTTCCAGTTTTGTTTGATGTGCTGTATCATCGCTCTTTGGCTCATATATTTGTGCTTGATCATATTAATATTGTATATTTCTGTATATGCTATTAATTAGTACCGACCCACGTGGGTTATTAAAAATATAAAATTTATAAAGCTTGTTTCATTCTATCCTACGAACTCTGTCTGCTCACGGGTTGTGAGTGGAAGGTTAAGAAGGGTAATCACAGGTAGGCCAAGGGGCTTGGCAAGGCGATATTCTTCACAGGGCCCCCTTGAACTTTTCAACCTTTTGCCACATTTCAGGCTTCAAACGTAAGGATATAAAATTTTTATTTTTTGGTGAAGAATCAACAACAAGTGGGATATAATTGTGAAGTGGAACGAAATTTATTGGCTATTTTAAACTTTTGTAAAAAATAAAAAACTGAAAAGTGAGGCGTGCAATATTATTCGGCCCCTTTACTTTCAGTGCAGCAAACTCACTCCAGAAGTTCAGTGAGGATCTCTGAATAATCCAATGTTGTCCTAAATGACTGATGATGATAAATATAATCTACCTGTGTGTAATCAAGTCTCCGTATAAATGCACCTGCTCTGTGATAGTCTCAGGGTTCTGTTTAAAGCGCAGAGAGCATCATGAAGACCAAGGAACACACCAGGCAGATCCGTGATACTGTTGTGGAGAAGTTTAAAGCCGGATTTAGATACAAAAAGATTCCCAAACTTTAAACATCCCAAGGAGCACTGTGCAAGCGATCATATTGAAATGGAAGGAGTATCAGACCACTGCAAATCTACTAAGACCCGGCCGTCCCTCTAAACTTTCATCTCAAACAAGGAGAAGACTGATCAGAGATGCAGCCAAGAGGCCCATGATCACTCTGGATGAACTGCGGAGATCTACAGCTGAGGTGGGAGAGTCTGTCCATAGGATAACAATCAGTCGTACACTGCACAAATCTGGCCTTTATGGAAGAGTGGCAAGAAGAAAGCCATTTCTCAAAGATATCCATAAAAAGTTTTGTTTAAAGTTTGCCACAAGCCACCTGGGAGACACACCAAACATGTGGAAGAAGGTGCTCTGGTCAGATGAAACCAAAATCAAACTTTTTGGCCACAATGTAAAACGATATGTTTGGCGTAAAAGCAACACAGCTCATCACCCTGAACACACCATCCCCACTGTCAAACATGGTGGTGGCAGCATCATGGTTTGGGCCTGCTTTTCTTCAGCAGGGACAGGGAAGATGGTTAAAATTGATGGGAAGATGGATGGAGCCAAATACAGGACCAGTCTGGAAGAAAACCTGTTGGAGTCTGCAAAAGACCTGAGACTGGGACGGAGATTTATCTCCCAACAAGACAATGATCCCAAACATAAAGCAAAATCTACAATGGAATGGTTCACAAATAAACGTATCCAAGTGTTTGGCCAAGTCAAAGTCCAGACCTGAATCCAATCAAGAATCTGTGGAAAGAGCTGAAAACTGCTGTTCACAAACGCTCTCCATCCAACCTCACTGAGCTCAAGCTGTTTTCCAAGAAAGAAGAATTTCAGTCTCTCAATGTGCAAAACTGATAGAGACATACCCCAAGCGACTTGCAGCTGTAATCGCAGCAAAAGGTGGTGCTACAAAGTATTAACTTAAGGGGGCTGAATAATATTGCACCCCCCCACTTTTCAGTTTTTTATTTTTTACAAAAGTTTAAAATATCCAATAAATTTCGTTCCACTTCACAATTGTGTCCCACTTGTTGATTCTTCACCAAAAAATTAAAATTTTATATCCTTATGTTTGAAGCCTGAAATGTGGCAAAAGGTTGAAAAGTTCAAGGGGGCCGAATACTTTCGCAATGCACTGTATATACCAAGCTGGAAAAGTCTTCTCTGCCTTTCTTGGGATACGTTTTCTCTGATCAAGGTGTACAGAAGGACCCAAAGAAGCTTACTGCAATTCTGATCTGGCCTCATTCTTTGGGACTTTGATCCGTAGAAAGATTCATTGCCTCCGCCAATTTCTATACATAGTTGCTTGCCATCAAGCTCACCTTTGAAGAGTGAAAATATCTTCTGGAGGGAGCCCCACACCCTGTGATTATCAACAAAGAAAATATGATGTATTTACAAACAGCACACCATCTGACTCTTCTTTGCTCAGTTTGATTTCCAGTTATACTTTCGTTCAGCTAAAAGAATCTCCAAGTTGATTCTCTTTCACAGCCTTTAGAAGTGTCTGATGAGACTGAAGACCCTCACTATATTATTGACTCCTCCTTTAAAGTTACTCAACCTGAAATGCATCTTTGGACTGAACCCAAAACAAATCTTCAGAGGTTTGTCTGTCTAAGTTTGGTATGAACCAGAGCTTAAATTGGCTTAAAACATAGTGTATGACACTGTCAGGGCTCCTAGGACTCTAGCCAATTTCTAGCTCTGTAAGGCAAATACAGCCAAAGTTATGTAAAAGTGGATGTGACATGTATGTCTGTGGGAAAACAGATGGTAAGCAGTGGATACAAACTCCTAGTTTAACCATATATTGAGCTACCATTTGTTTTTAAGCATTTTAACATTTAAAACACTCCAAAAGGTACCCTTTATTTGGGGAAAGGTGCATGCCCATGATATTTTTTTTTTTTTTTTTTAATACCCACATTGTGGTTATATTGCACTGTTGCAAATTAGCTTGTTTTGATGCCTTGTAAGTGCTACAGGCTTGTTATTTTAGACAAATGTTTGTGGCTGTGTACCGAGTTAAAAAGTGATGAAGTGTCTTTTCAAAACAAAAAGCCATCAAAAATTACACCTTGATGGGAGAAGATGTGAAATCAAAATGGCATTGGCATTGAAAGATGCAATGTCACAGGTTTTTGAGGAGAGGACCTTTTTTCAGTATAAAATTTATTTATTTTTTTTTCCATGCCAACACTGTGGCACCAACAGTGTGGTATAGTGGAATGTGATGGACATTCTGTCTGGCTGTCTCAGGACATGTTTGGCTGACTGGCAGTGGTAGCTGTGACAACATGAGCAGCAGGACGACATGGAATAATGTAATGGACTAGGCTACAAGAGAAGATGTCCGGCTGTTTGGGAGTGGCAGGCAGCATCAGAAGTACATTAAATGGAACATGATACAGGGAGACGGTGGTAGTTAAATTTGGAGGCATCAGCTCAAGGTGTGTGAAAATCTTCAAGGATCCATGCCTGATTCATTTTGCCAAATTGTAATTTTTTCTGTGCTAGCTGTGAATAGTTTGGTCCTTCTAGGTGTCCTAGAATGCCACTGGAAGCACTGAACATAGTTTTTAAGTGTTGGTTAAGAAAAAAACTCTTATGAAGATTTTCCAGGCTAACACAGGCTACGTCAGTGTTTTGCTATTACTACAGCAGTTTCTATTCATTGGTTAAGAAAAAAAAACCCTTTCAGATTTTTCAGACTAGCACAGGCTGTGTCAGTGTTTTGCCATTACAACAGTAGTTTCTATGGATTGATTAGCAAAAAAAAACCTTTAGCAAATGGAGACTCTACCTACCACAGGCTGTTAATGTTTTTGTCGTAACAAAGACCATTTTACTAAGGTTTTTTTTTTTTTTTTTTGTCAATCAGTACAGAGATTTTTCTGACGAGCACATGCTGTGTCAGTGTTTTTGTCGTTGGAAAGGGCACTTTGGATGTATTTAATGAAAAAATAACTTTTGCCCAAAAATACTCTTAACAAAAGATTTTTCACTAACCGGACTGATTTTGACAGTAAAAGCAAGGTAAGATACTATGTGGACAGTCACAGATCAATTTAACACTATTAGAAAAAAAAGAGCCATTGCAAGAAAGACTTAACAAAATTGGATTATTGGCAATAAAAGGGATAACTGTCCAGTGTCTGTGGAGTTCTGTGAAAACTGCAGCAGTCAGGCTCACTGCACAGTACAGAAATTCTCCTTCCCTCCACTCCTATGATTTATCTGGCTATTTGCCTGTAATTGATTAACTCTAACTAAACTTATTTCAACTTCTCCTCCTCCTATTATTCTGTTGTTCTATTACAATGTTGTTGCTGTTTTCCAGTAGAAAATGGAGCTATTGTTTTAAATCATGCAGTCATGATGCTAGCACATGTATCTCTCAGCTTGGCTGTCTTCCGTTAAAAACATTTTATATTGTGCCTGTGACATCAGCACTGTAAAGGTGATGTCAGGTAATGCCAGAACCACAGCCAACGTCACACACACACACACACACACACACACACACACACACACACACACACACACATGTGTCTGCACTGTATTTTCACTGTGCAGTGCTTGTCCTGGCGGCCATTTAAGTTCGTCTGAGACAAATCACACAGTATTTTGAAACATATGAACAATTTGAAACATTCAGGTTGAATCCAGCTCGTAGAAAATTGGTTCTTCCATCTTTACTCTCATATCAATTCAGTGGCACCCATTTGGCTAAGAGACATTCTACCTGGCATTTGTTCCTACCTCCAAAAGGAAAAGGATACTTCCTTGGGGCCATAGCTCCGACAAAATAGCAGGTCATCCTAGAGTTTGCAAGACTTAAGAATTTGTGTCTCATCATTTCTGATGGCCAACTCTTGCCAAAAATGTTCGGGCCTATTTGTCCCAAAAATAAGACTTCAGAAAACAAACCTTTTGGTCTCCTTTAATCACTTCCAGCTCCAAATCCCCTTTAGCAATACATCACCCTGGGCTTTATAATGGATCTACCACCCTCTACTGTCTGTACCACTGAGTGGTGGTGGATAGTTTCCCAAATGAAGGCTCACTTTATTCCACTATCCGGACTTTAATCTTCACGTTGTTTAGCCAGTCTCTTCATTCAACACGTCTTCCGTCTGCAGGGTCTTTTGGAAAATATTGTCTCAGACCGTTAATGTCAGAGTTCAGTTAATGTCAAAGTTTGGGAGAGCCCGTTGTAGCCTGTTGGAGATAATATTGTACTTCTCTTCAGCTTATCATTCACAATCCAATGTATAGGTAGAACAAGTTAATCAGATCCTGAAGAATTATCTTCGTCATTTTTTTTCTGCATAACAAGGCAATTGGGTATGTTATAATAGAATCCAAGGATTCCTCCCCTTTTTTTTCATTGTGTACGGGTAGAATCCTTGTGTTTCTCTACCTTTGCCTGCCTTCTCAGAAATTCCTGCTGCCAACTCTACATATAAACATATAAAAGCTTTTTGAGTGTCTGGTAAGAGACTATGTCTACAGTTATTTTTGCTTCAACCCATATGAAGTAACATGCATCCAAGAAACGTGTGTTAGGGTGTTGGCACCAATCTTTGCATTCTGTGCGACACTAAATATGAACAGAAAGCGGAGAAGAGAAATGTCTAAGGACTTGAGAACCTCAAGGTTGCAAGTCCATCTCCAGAGATCTTGATGTTCCTTTGTCCACGGTGTGCAACATAATCAAGAAGTTTATAAACCATGGCACTGTAGCTAATCTTCCTGAATGGGGACGGAAGAAGAAAAACTGATGAAAAGTTGCAACGCAGGATAGTCCGGATGATGGATAAGCAGCCCCAATCAAGTTCCAAAGAAATTCAAGCTTTCCTGCAGGCTTAGGGTGCATCAGTGTCAGGGCCAACTATCTGTCGAAATTTGAATGACATGAAACACTATGGCAGGAGACCCAGGACTACCCCACTACTGGCACAGAGACATAAAAAAGCTAGACTGCAGTTTCCCAAAATGTATGTGAGTAAGCCAAAATACTTCTGGAAAAACGTCTTGTGGACAAATGACACAAAAATAGAGCCTTTTAAAGTGCAACATTCTACTCTTTGCTGAAAATGGAGTGAGGCCTACAAAGAAAAGAGCACAGTACCAACAGTCAAACACAGTGGAGGTTCAAAGAAGTTTTGACGTTGTTTTGCTGCCTCTGGCACAGGGTGCCTTGACTGTGTGCAAGGCATCATGAAATCTGAAGATTACCAAAGTATTTTGGGTCACAATGTAGGGCCCAGTGTCAGAAAACTGGATTTGCATCCTAGGTTATGGGGCTTCCAGCAGGACAATGACCCCAAACATACTTCAAAAAGCACCTGGAAATGGATGATAACAATGTGTTTGAGAGTTCTGAAGTGGGTAGCAATGAGTATTAAACTAAATCCTATTGAACACCTATGGAGAGATCTTAAAATTGCTGTTGGGTGAAGGCACCCATCAAATATGAGAGACCTGGAGCAGTTTGCAGAAAAAGAGTGGTCCAAAATTCCAGTTGAGTGGTGTAAGAAGCTTGTTTGGTTATAAGAAGCAATTGATTTGTTATTTTTTTCCAAAAGGTATGCAACCAAATATTAAGTTGAGGGTGGCAGTAATTTTGTCTGGCCCACTTTTCTATAATAATAATAATAATAATAATAATAATAATACATTTTATTTATATAGCGCCAACATATTCCACAGCACTGTACAATTTGTAGGGTTCAAGTACAGACAAAAAAGATACATTACAAAGAAATAGTGAATTCACACAATGGGACTGAGGGCCCTGCTCGCAAGAGCTTACAATCTATGAAGTAGAGGGGGTGACACAAGAGGTAGCAGGGGCAGCATCAGAGGTAGCATTGCTTATACAATGGTCATACAATTTTGTAATAGAGGTTACTGTCATTACACATATATAAAGCTGTATGAGCCATCACCAGTCGCGTTCTTTAACGTGCAGATGGTGCCTGGACATATAAAGTTAGTCTGAAACTGCATCATATCCTTTCGAGTAATGTAGGAGCGTGAACAGAGGGTACGTTTTAGGGAATCTAACTACGGAAGGGTTTACATTAGGAGTTGTAATAGGCCTGTCTGAAAAGATATGTCTTTAGTTTGCGCTTGAAGCTGTAGAAATTGGTAGTTAGTCTGATTGTCCGGGATAGAGCATTCCAGAGAAGTAGTGCAACTCGGGAGAAGTCTTGTATACGAGTGTGGGAGGTTCTGATAATAGAGGATGTTAGTCTTAGGTCATTGAGTGAACGGAAAGTACGGGTTGGGCGATAGACAGAGATGAGGGAGAAGATGTAGGTAGGTGCAGCATTATGGAGAGCCTTGTGGATGAGGGTGATAAGTTTATATTGTATTCTGTATTGAATAGGCAACCAATGTAGTGTCCGACACAGACCGGAGTCATCACTGTAGCGTCTAATCTGATAGATGAGCCTGGCCACTGCATTCAGAATAGATTGTAGAGGGGAGAGTTTAGTAAGTAGTTACAGTAGTCAAGGTGAGAGTGAATCAGGGCAATAATAAGTGTCTTTAGTGTATCTGTGGTAAGGAAAGGGCGTATTCTGGAGATGTTTTTGAGGTGGAGATGACATGAGCATGAGAGTGATTGGATATGGGGGGTGAAAGAAATGTCTGAGTCAAACCTAAGCCCAAGGCAGCGGGCATACTGCCTAGGAGATATGGTAAGGCCGGAGACTGCAATGGAGTTTTGTGTGAAATTATATCTTTTTTTTTTTTTCTATGTTGTTCTACTACACACAAAGGAAATAAACATGTGCATAACAAATCACGTGTAATTGCAATAATTTGGGAGAAATGCTTAATTTTCTGGAAAAATTTCTGGGGTGCCAACACTTATGGCCATGACTGTATGTCTGAAAGTGCCTTTGTACAAGTTCCCTCCTCGGTTCCTTGCCCCTTTTGAAGTAAACAAGCAAATAAACTTTACAAGTTTCGCATTTCACCTACACTCCAATTCTTTCCATGAATCTCTGCTTAAGCTGTTGATTCTCAATTACTTTTCCAGATCTACCTCTACTCCAACTCCTGCTCCTGTTGGTTCTAGAAACATCTATGCAGTAAAAGACATCCTGCACTGTAAGATGATTGGAAGAAAGACTTTCTACTTTGATTCAATGGTGGATTGTAAGGGCTTGGGTTCTGAGGAGAGATCCTGGGAGTCCGCAGAGAATATTGATGCTCCTGCTATGAAAGATTTTTGGTTCATTTGTTTCATAAGGGGGGTATTGTTATATGTCATCATATTGCTAATTCTAGTAACCATTGTCCTCTGGTTATCTTGGATTCTCACTGTGCAGTCCATTCTTCTCCATCTAGTTGTTCTCCTGATGATGATACTCGTGGGCTAACCCATAGGTCAGACACAGCATCCCTCTCAGCAACTTGAAAGTTAACAAATACCCCTGTAAGCTCTGCCTAGCCAATGCCAAGCAGCTCACATCTATTTAAACCTGCTAAGTTTTTTGCTTTGCATCTGAGCAACTTAGGTTCTTGGTTTATCAGTTCCTGCGAGGGTTCCTTATTGTGTTCGTGCATATGTTCCTGATTGATTATTTGTGTACTGACTTTAGCCTGTGTCTTGACTGATTCTGTACCTGTCCTGCTGATCTACTGTGTATGACCTTTTGGCTTCCTAAAACCATGATTCTCCACTGCCACCCCCTGATCTTCAGACCAGACTTGACCACACTTTTGCCTGACCCTCTGGTGCTTTTCACTAGTGTGTCTCTGGCCTTTTGGCCAACTGTCACCTACAGCAAAACTACTCCTAGAGGTAGTGACCAGGTGGTCCCCTGCAGTGAAGATCAGATTCCTGTATAAGAGTTAAAGGGTGAAAACCAGAGGAGCCCTTAGACAATGCCCTCAGGAGTAGCCCAAGGTCAAACCAGATAGGTGGCACATTTTGTCCACAATCCACTATTACGGCCCCAGTTACGTAGTTCCAGCAGAACAGATTTCCTTTGGTCAGACCTGATTGTTTTAGCAACATACACATCCAATAATGATGTCACTACAGTGACTGGCTAACTTATTCCCTTACAGTGACTTGTCATTGTGTTGGAGTATAAACAGAGAAGTGGTGGAGAACTTGAGGCAGAATATTTAAAGTAATAATAAAGTATATAAATATGTAGATTAAACATTATAACCAAAATGCCTCAGAACAGCTATTTACTTGTACATTTGGTTTTAAATGGTCATTAACTTTTCAGACAACTTAGTCTCATTTAATAGAGCATGTAATTCTGGATTAAATGTAATGTACTTTAATTAAAGATTTTGCTGTTTTCTACCTGATAAACCTCTTCAAAGTTCATGCTGCTAGGTGTCTCCCTTCTAGCTGTTTACTATTTACTGTTCACTCCCTGTTACTAGGAATCTTCCGTCCAGAAATGCAAGATGGGTTCATAGTGATTGGAGGTATGTTCTATGTTCTATCTTCACAGAGTGAATAGAGAGTGGAGGGGCTGAATCTCCTCACAGCCTCCACACTCATCTAGAAACTGCTTTCTCTGTGCACTGGACTGAACATTGTGTACATCTCACAATGTATGAAAAGTTTTCTTTATGTACATGTATTTACTTCTGGCTGTTTGTGTGGTTACAGCTGGGATAGTATTTATAGACATCAAGAAGCTTTACTGACTGTGCTCAAAGATTGCTCCCTTCCTGTCTCAGGGATCTTTTTAGCTGCATCATGTCTATATGCATTTGCCCTATATTTGCAGTTCAGTGTTCCTGGATCTTCTATATTATTCTCACTTGGGCTTTGCTATTTATTTGCTATTTTACAGTTACTTCTGGCAGAATTCCATGTAAAAGCAGTAGTAATGAATAGGGGAGGGGGAAGACTTCTATTGTGCACACATCCTGTCTCAGGGATAAATGCAAATGTGCTGCAGCCATAATATGATTATTAGCAACAGAAAAACTGATAGGACACATGTATGAAGGCTTAATCAGTCATCGAACAGAGTGCCCGGAAAGACTCAGGAGATATTTCAACTTTTCATGAAAACTCTGGTACACTTTAAAGGTTTTAATAAAGGCTGTTTTTTATAATGATCCCAGGAGTAGTGGATTTCTCCTTCATTCATAAGTTTATCAATATATTTATTAATTTAAATCTTGGACAAGTGTTTTCCATCATTGTCATTAAATCTGTATGTTGTTATATTGTTAAGTTTTATCCTAGAGATACTCAATTCTTTATTTTTCAGCTATTTATCTAGCAGCCAAAGCAAAGTACAACCCATCTGTTCAGACAGTGGAAAATTAAGAGGAATTGAAGCTTTGGCTTTCTGCTACAACTTTCAATCGCTGATCAATAAATGAATGGGGATGATCAGCTGTCTGGGGGCATGCCAATGACTTTTCTTTTGCTTTAGCTACTGTGTTTGTGCCATAATCAGTAATCTTCAGCTCTAGATGTGTAGTGCAGATGCATTTGTCCTTGTTGTCTATTTAGAAACTCCATTAATTATCTGGGGAACTATCTAGTTCCTATACATTGGAGAGCAATCTCGCTCCCATATATTAAAATCTACTTTGCTAATTTCATTAGCTATAAATATTAGCTGGAACAGCTGATTTAGAATGTTATTTATATAGGACATACTGGCTATACACTCTAATTTTAATTAACACCCTGTTGATATTAGGTATATTAGCTCTATGTATTAAAAGTTTAAGTTTTAGCTTTACATGAATGGGAAATTGGTAATTTTTGCCTGTTGGCAAACAATTTGAGCAGCTGACTGTCTGGACTTTTAGGTTCTCTGGCTGATAAGCTACGGAATCTACACAAGATTGTGCAGGACGCTTGTTTTTTTTTCAGTGTCCTGACTCTGCCTCTCATTGAAAACAGTTGGTGGCAGAATCTGGTGCCGATTTTGAGGTGGAATCTTCATATTGGTGGCATAGCTGTGTAGTTTTTATAATCACCTATTAAAGGAAGTCTGCCACAGCAAATTGGTTATAAACCGAATCACAAAATTTTGTAGAGTACCTTGTATAAATATGGCTCTGTAATTCAGCTTTTGAGCCCCATTTTCATGTAAGTTGACATTTTATGTATATGTAAACGAAGGGAAAAGTGCTTTGGGTACATGCCTTAGCTTGTTTGAGCTTTAGTCTTACTAATAGATTTCCATGCAAAGTATTTTCCTCTCATTTCTATATAGATGAAACAGTGATTTACATGATTTGGGGCTTCAAAGCTGAATAACCGAGGCAAATTTGGAATCACCTCTACAAGGTACTGGGATTAGGTTTATAAGCAATTTACTGTCACCAGAAGTCAGAATATGAACCCAGCCCCACTTATAGATAGATTAGGGTCACCTGAATCAAACTCAATAGCTCATTTGCATATTTACAAAAAGGCAATTTATCAGCAATTGAGGCTTCTATTCACAAGGCATCTATTCAACACAATTTTATTCTGGTGACCCTAATTTATCTGTTGGGCTGGGTTGATAGACTTTAACCCTTTCCCGACATCCACCGTAAAAGTACGGCGGATGTTGGGTGCTTAAATATGGCAGCCGCTCAGGACCTGAGCAACTGCCATAGCCGCCGGGTTTCTGATATACATTTATCATTTTACCGCCATTTTGTGGGGGATCGCCGGCACCCAGAGCAAGCCTTCTGAAGGCTTCCAGGCCTGTCTTTCATTAACTTCTACTGCAGGCTACTCTATGTAGCCTGCAATAGAAGCGCTATTTTTTTGCAATGCATTAGCATTGTAATGCATTGCATTAGTGATCAGACCTCCTGGGGTTCAAGACCCCTAGGGGGTCTAATAAATGCAGAAAAAAAAGTGAAAAAAAATATTAAAAATTCAAATCACCCCCCTTTCCCTAGAACACATATAAAAGTAGTTAAATACTGTGAAACATATACACATTAGGTATCCCTGTGTCTGAAAGCGCCCGATCTACAAATCTATAAAAATATTATTCCCGTACGGTAAACGCCGTAGCGGGGAAAAAAAATCAAAAGTGCCAAACCGCCGTTTTTTTTACTGTTTTGCCTCTGATAAAAATTTGAATAAAAAGTGATCAAAGCAATAGCAATTCCCCAAAATGGTATAACTAAAAAGTACACCTGGTCCCACAAACAAAGACGCCCTTTGCATCCCAGTACACAGAAGTATAAAAAAGTTACGGGTCTCAGAATATGGCGACTTTTAAAAAAAATATATATTTTTTTGCAGTTTTGGATTTTTGTTAAGGGGTTAAAATGTAAATAAAACCATATAAATTTGGTATCCCCAGAATCGTACCAAAACAGAATACAGATGACATGTCATTTTGGCTGTAGAGTGAACGCCGTAAAAACGAAGCCTGTAAGAAAGTCGCACAAATGCACTTTTTCTTCAAATCCACCCCATTCTGAATTTTTTTCCAGCTTCCCAGTACATTGTACAGAATAATAAATGGTAGCATCATGAAAAAAAAATTGTCCCGCAAACATTAAGACTTCATATGGCTCTGAGAACGGAAAAATAAAAGAGTTATTAGGTTTGGAAGGGGGGGTGGGGGAGTCAAAATTGAAAAATGTCACCGGCGGGATGGGGTTAAGCTTTATAAACTTGATGTAATGAAAATCTGCAGCTAATCTGAACACTGATGGCTGCAGTGTAAATAGTTATATAGTAGGAAATTGCATTTACAGCTGTTACCTAACCTACTTATATGAACCACTGCCTTTACAGATAACTCAGCAGTGACATGCAAAGTAGAATCTATGAAACTACAGTAGCAGTGGATGGCCTGAAGCAGTAGAAGACAACACCATGTTCCATTTCACTGTGGTACGAAAACCAGACCGTTGAAGACTGAAGTAGAATTTGGCATAAACCACATTAATCCATAGATCCATGCTTCCTTGTGTCAACCAGCCTGTTTGTTTGTGGTGTAATGTCAAAAATGCATCCCCACCACTCTTATATTGATGTCCTATCCTAAGGATACGACATCAATAGCATAGTCTCGGAATACTACTTTAAATATGCCAAACAGATTAGAACACCTGAATGAGATTCACAGTACATCCAGATAACCAATCTGTTATCAACATGTACCTGGAACTCTAAATAATTTTTCCAGCACCTACAGTAATTAAATCAGTGTCTTAAAGAAGTCAGGCTTTTAGTGGGCAAAGGGATGAGCATCCTACATAGTAAAGTACTAAAAGAATAAACAAATTAAAGTGGCCACTATATGTATTTCACATACTGTACCGCTGGAGTCATTTTTAGTAACATATACAATCATAACACCATCTGTAAGTACCCTGACATTAAAGGTGTTGGCCACTTTCAGATCAATATTGAGAGACCAATGTTATTGTTTGTACAATAAAAAGTTATACAATTTTCCAATATACTTTCTGTATCAATTCCTTACAGTTTTCTAGATCTCTGTTTGCTGTCATTCATTCTGTTACTACTAGTGGATAAAAATCAGTCCATGGTCATGTGATCAATATTGGTCTGAAAGTGGCCAACCCCTTAACGTATATTTGTATGTAATATTCCAAATAGAGCTGTCCTATTTACAGCTATTTCTGTTTAGTCGATAAATACAATTCATTTTTCTTAGCTGCATCTGCTTGACGTATATATTCCTGTACATAGCCATTCTTCTTTCCCCCACTTATGAGTTCAGCTCAGTAGGAAGATTATCTCTAAAGTCATGTTGATCTTCCTTACAGTGATACAGATCCTATTACTCCCCAAGGTCAACAACAGCTCTTCTCAATCTACATTGCTTACATACACTGAATCCAGGACACTTCGGAAAGTAGTGTTCAATTGCGTAATTAAAACAACTGTGTTTTGTGCACAAATGTGTTGAAACAGGCAAAAGACAATTTGATATTGTTAGATATAAAAGATGACAGGATTTGTTCATCTGCTAGTGTCTTTAGCAAATCTACAGCGCTGTGAAAAAGTATTTGCCCCCTTACAGATTTCTTTTGTCTTTGCATATTTGTCATAAATATGTTTAAGATTATCAAACTAGTTTGAATATCAGACAAACATAATCTGAGTAAATACAAAAAGCAGTTTTTAAATGATGGTTTCATTTATTTGTTATCCATCTTCCAAAAATTATCTGCAAATACTTCCATAGCGGTGCTAAATACTCACTGTTCCCTTGTGCACCATTTGCTTGGCTTTATATTACTTGAAACTCCTTGTATCACTGTTATTTACATGCAGTGAATCTTTGAACAAACTACATTTCCCATGATGTCTTTCCCTGTTCTCCCCTCCAATGAAATCACAGGTAATAAATCACTCCCATATCTGAGGTCACATGATGCTGTGATGATTCATTTATAGCCACCTTGTAGGATAACAACTTTATAGGAATGTCCTCTAGGGGCTTTATCATACCTTTGGAAAGACCTGTCAAAACTACATTTAAATCCTAGCTTGGCATGTGAGACAGAGGGACAGGAATGGATCTAGCTACGGCCTCAGCTAGCCTCACCTGAAAAAGCACGCTAAGTGCTGAAATCTGACCCTGAGGGTAGACAAGGCCAGCCATCCCTAAAGCCATTCCTGAAGGAAATCAAGTACCTGTGTCAAATTTAGAGAGGGTATGGACCCATCAGAAACAACTAATAATTTTAGAAAGTCAATCCATGCTGGAAGATATATCTTTGAGGTCACAATCTTCCTCGACCTTAGAAGACTAGAAATAACCCTATCAGGTAAACCTATATTCTTTAGGAAAATCCAGATGGAGAGATGTAAATTTTTTACATTAGGATGGAGAATGGGTCCCCGATCTGGAAGATATTCCTGTTCCAGCAATAGACATAGTCTGCAGCCATGTAAACCAGGCCCTTCTGGGCAAAAATTAGGCTATTAGAATAACTCTTAAATTGCTCTCCCAAATCTTTTTAATTACTCTGGGGAGAAGGGCAATTAAGAGGAAAGGCATAGGCCAGCTCCGAATGCCAATCCTGTACTAGGGCATCTATAGCTGTGGACAGTGGCGTAACTAAACTCTGGTGGGCCCTGGTGCAAACTTTAACTGGGGCCTCTTCCCTATAGCGTACTCTTGATAACGCTGCAGCACCCATAGCAGTCGCTATCTCAGATACTTGAAAGGGATACAACTATAGTACCCACAACTGCGGTTATCAAGAATATGGTGAGTTAGTAGCACAGTGTACAGCATGGAAACAATACTGGGAGCTGCATGTTCTGGGAAACATCTGATCTGAGGGGTCCTAACAGATTTAAGAGATTGTTGGGGGACCAACACACAGGGCCCCTGCTGATCAACTGTTTGAAGGGACTGTGGTGCTTTTGTGAATGCTGTCACCCCTTCACTATTTACATTGCACAGGATCTGTTTCATAGTGACCGTGCAATGTAATTACAGTCTGTAGTAATATCACATTTCTGCTATAAAACAAACGGGGTGTGATGTAAATATCTTCCCCAGAGCCCCCCATAGTATAATGCTCCACAGTGGCACCCACACAGTATAATATGCTCCTCAGTGACCTCACACAGTATAATATGCTCCACAGTGGCCCCCACACAGTACAAAATGCTCCTCAGTGGACCCACATAGTATAATATGTTTGGGTGCTAATATTATACACTGGGGTTGCCTCAGACCCCAGAGTATAATAATTTGTAGCCCAGGGGAGGTGATGGAAAATAACAAACACTTATACTGGGACCTGTGATTGGGCCTCAGTTGTCACGTGAGACACACTGATATCATTGTGCCTCAGTCACAGGCCGAAAGACCCAAAGAGGATACTGGGAACAATTGGGGGATTAACCCCTTGAATGCCACGGTCAAACATGACCGTGGCATCGAAGGGGGTTCCGCCATGTTACTGAACCCCCCAGCACCCCCTGTGGCAAGATCGGGGGGTGCCGATATGTATTTTCTGCAGCTACATTCTGCTACATGGCAAAAAATTGAAAAGGTAAAACGCATTGCCAGAATTGATTTTTTTTTTTTTAATCTACCAAAAATAAAGTTAATAAAAAATAGTCAATAAGTTATAGGCACCCAAAAATGGTGTGATTACAAAATGCATCTCATACCGCAAAAAAACAGCCCTCATATGGCTACATCACCAGAAAAATAATATAGCTTGTACAATGTGATATTACGTATATTAGGGTACCCGCCAGATTTAGAGCTTACAAAGGAAAAGACACCAGAAGTGACATACCCCCCCCCCCCTCCAAATTATAGGAGCTACGGGGGCTATAGTAGGGACTTTGGTGTTCCCAATGTACTCTGCACAACTTACATATTCACTCTTCACCATCTGCTGTGCATTCCTGTCTGGGATACTATTGCTCACTATACCCCCTTATAAATTCTTTGAGGGGTGCAGTTTTTAAAATGGGGTCACTTGCAATGGGATTCCACTTTTCCGGCATCTTAGGCAGGCTCTGCACACATGACATGTCATCCAGATACCAAACATCTAAATCTGCACTCCAAAATCCACAAACTTTCCCTTGTGTGCCCAAACTGCAGTTTGTGCCCACATCTATGACACTGTTGTACTCAGGATAACGTACTTAATATCATATGTGGGTATTAACTGCTGTTTGGGCACACAACCAGGCGCAGAAGGGAAGGAGCGCTATTTTAGTATTTGGCTCACAGATTTAGACGGTTTGGTTTTTGGATGTTATGACACTTTTGCAGAGCTCCTGAAATGCCAGTAAAGTGGAATTCCCTGACATGTGACCCCATTCTCGAAACTACACCCCTGAAGGAATTTATCCAGGAGTACAGTGAACATTTTTAACCTGCAAGTGTTTCTATTATTTATTTTCCAGAAATGAATACGCAGATGATGGTGAAAAGTGAAAATTGCAATTTTTCCAGGAATACATCATTTTAGTGCACAATATGTTGTGCCCAGCTTGTATCAGAGATGAATGCTCCAAAAGCTGTTGTGTCCAGGATACCTGCTTAACAGTTTTTGAAGTGAGTGTCTTTGCTGACATAACTGGGCACAACATATCGCGCACTGAAATGGCGTATCTCTGGAATAATTGCAATTTTCACTTTTCATTATCAGTTGCGCATTTATTTCTGGAAGTTAAATTAATGCAATGCTCAAGGGTTAAAAATGCTCGCTGCACCACTTGATAAATCCCTTAAGGGGTGTAATTTCAAAAATAGGGTCACATGTCTGCGGATTCCACTTTACTGGCAATTCAGTGGTTCTGCAAAAGTGGCAGACTGTCCAAAAACCAAAATAGCACTCCTTCCCTTCTGTGCCTGTCTGTGCCCAAACAGCAGTTTATGCCAACATATGGCATTAAGTACGTTATCCTGGATACAACAGTGCCATAAATGTGGGTATAAACTGCCATTTGGGCACACAGCAGGGTGCAGATGTGAAGGAGCGCTGTGTGGCTTTTGGAGCGTAGATTTAGATTGTTGAATTTTGGACACCATGTCACGTTTGCAGAGATCCTAAAATTGCCCACTACAAAATGAGGTCACTTCTTGGGGAATTCCAGTTTACTGGCACCTCCAGGGCTCTGAAAAACAACATGGTGTCCAGAAAGTCCCTCTAAATCTATACTCCAAAAGCTAAAAAGCACAGTGCTCATTCCCTTCTGAGTCCTGCTGTGTGCCCAAGCAGCAGTTTGCGCCCATATATACAACTTTGTTGTACTGGAGATAGCCCACTTAATAGTTTTAGGAGTGCATGTCTCTGATGACACAAAGTGGGTGCAACATATTGGGCACCGAAAAGGCATATTTCTGTAAAAGTTTCAAATTTCACTTTGTACATTAATTTTTGGGAAGGAACATGATAATACCCTTTGCGATATTTCCTCGCCTGATGACTGTAGAGTTGGGCAAGGAATATGATAGGGTATGATAGGATGGCGAGATCCCCATCGTGTAGACAGTAAGAATGACAACCCAATCCCCTTTGGGTAATGAGAACAGTGTCTGGACCTTTCCCCTACTTTGAACAGTACCTTGTGTGGGCTTGAAACGTGCGCCTTGGCCTGGCGCCCCTGAGAAATTTATCGGGGTGACGACTGTAAGAGGTTCCCCAGGGGAGATATTGTCATAAAACCATATCTCCTTTGTTCTGTGGGCTGTAGACAAGAAGTCTGTGTTATGCATGCTAAGCAGGGTTACAATACACATACTCTGGGGAATCTCCTGCTGTGATAACGAAATTAGCACGGGTATGCTAATGGAACTAGGGGCAGGACAACAAAGGGCTTTGATTACAGAGTAGACTGGCATTCCTGGAGCCAAACTGGTTTTGATAGCAGACCTGGACGCCCCACTGTGTAGGAGCAATATGAGCACGTGACAACACAGTGACGCAAAATACATATCTGGAAAATACATAGATGGCGGTCTCTCCTCATCACACCCCTTGAGAAATTCCTTGAGGGGTGTAGTTTCTAAAATGGGGTCACTGTTGGGGGGTTTCCATTGTATTGGTACTTTAGCAGCTCTGCAAATGTGGCATGGCACCTGAAAACTATTCCAGCAAAATCTGCCTTTCAAAAGCCAAATAGCACTCTTTCCATTCTGAGCCTGACCATGTACCCATACAGAAGATTACACCCACATATGGGGTATTGCCGTTTTCAGGAGAAATTGTGTAACAAACTGTGGTGTGTTTTTTCTTCATTAACCCCTTGTAAAAATGAAAAATTTGGGACTAAATGGACAGTTTATTGGAAAAAATAATTTTTTCGTTTTTTACGTCCCAATGCTAATCAAATCTGTGAAACAGCTTTGAGGTCAAAATGCTCACCATACCCCTTGACAAATTCTATAAGGGGTGTAGTTTCCAAAATGGTGTCACTTTTGGGGGTTTTAATTATACTGGTACTTTAGGGGCTCTGCAAATGCGACATGGCACCTGAAAACTATTCCAGCAAAATCCACCCTCCAAAAGCCATATCTTTCCATTCAGAGGCCTGCCATGTACCCATACAGCAGTTTACAACCACGTATGAGGTATTGCTGTCTTCAGGAGCAATTGTTTAACAAACTGTGCAGTGCTTTTCTCCTTTATCCTCTTGTGAAAATTAAAAATTTGGGGCTACATTGACAGTTTACTGGAAGGCTGACAAGTATAACAACGATTTTCCAGATTTACAAGAAAATTTCCCAAACTAATTTCTTAGGGACCACTTCAGTTCTGAAGGGGATTATAAAGGCCTATATATTAGAAATCCCCATAAACCACCCCATTTTCAAAACTGCACCCCTCAAATAATTCAAAACAGCATTGTTAACCATTTTAGCATTTCACAGGAATTAAAACAATATGGAGGTGAAATGTAAACATTTTAATTTTTTTTTCAATAATACATTCATTTATCCCTGAAGTACCAATACAATGGAAACCCCCAAAAGTAACCTCATTTTGGAAACTACACTCCTCACAGAATTTATCAAAGGGTATAGTGAGCATTTTGACCCCATAGCCGTTTCACAGATTTTATTAACATTGAGATGCATAAATGAAAAATTACTAAAACGTCACTTAATCCCCAAAGTTTTCTTTTTCAAAAGGGGTTAAAGGAGAAAAAGCACCCCACGGTCTGTTAAACAATTGCTCATGAACGTGGCAATACTCCATATATGATCGCAATCTGCTGTATGGGTACATGGTGGGGCTTGGAATGGAAAGAGTGCTATTTGGCTTTTGGAGGGCAGATTTTGCTAGAACAGTTTTCAGGTTCCATGTCGCATTTGCAGAGCCCCTAGAGTACCAATACAATGGAAACCCACAAAAGTGATCCTGTTTTGGAAACTACACCCATCACAGAACATATCAAGGGGTATGCTGAGAATTTTGATGCCACAGATGTTGCATAAATTTTATTAACATTGGGACATGAAAATGAAAAATTACTTTTTTTCCAGTAAGCCATCAATTTAGCCTCAAATTTTTCATTTTCACAAGAGGATAAAGGAGAAAAAGCTCCCCAAAGCTCATTACACAATTTCTCCTGGACACTGGAATACCCCATATGTGGTTGTAAACTGCTGTATGGGTACATGGCGGTGCTCAGGATGGAAAGAGCGGGATTTGGCTTTTGGAGGACAGATTTTTCTGAAATAGTTTTCAGGTGCCATGTCGCATTTGCAGAGCCCCTAAAGTACCAGTACAATGGAAACTCCCCAAAAGTGATCCCATTTTGGAAGCTACACCCCTCAAGGAATTTTTCAAGGGGTATGGTGAGCATTTTGACCTCTCAGCTGTTTCACAGATTTTATTAGCATTGGGACATAAAAATGAAAAATTTATTTTTTTCTAATTAACCATCCATTTAGCTTCATATTTTTAATTTTTTCAAGGGGTTAACGAAGGAAAAACACACCACAATTTGTTAAACAATTTCTCCTGAACACAGAAATGCCCCATAGTTGGCCGTAAATTGACGGTGCTCAGGATGGAAAGAGCGGTTTTCGGCTTTTGGAGGACAGATTTTGCTGGAATAGTTTTCAGGTGCCATGTTGCATTTGCAGAGCCCCTAATGTACCAGGACAAAGGAATTTCTCGAGGGTTATTATCATTTTGAGCCTAAAAGTGCTTCCCAAAAATGAATATGCAGTGAAAATTGACATTTTTAAAGATATATGCCATTTCAGTGCCAAATACATTGGGCCCACTTTATGTAATTAGAGACATGCACTCCTAAAACTATTAAGTGGGCTATCTCGGGTACAAAAAAGTTATATATGTGGGTGTAAACTGAAGCTTGGGCACAAAGCAGGGCTCAGAAGGGAAGGAGCACTGTGCTTCTTAGCCTTTGGAGTATAGATTTAGAGGGATTTTCTGGACACCATGTTGTTTTTGCAGAGCCCTGGAGGTGGCAGTAAATTGGAATTTCCCAAGAAGTGACCCCATTTTGTAGTGGGCAATTTTAGGGTCTCTGCAAACGTGACATGGTGTCCAAAAACCAACAAGCTAAAGCTACGCTCCAAAAGCCACATAGCGCTCCTTCACATCTGCACCCTGCTGTTTGCCCAAATGGCAGTTTATACCCACATTCATGACACTGTTGTATCCGGGATAACGTACTTAATGCCATATGTGGGCATAAACTGCTATTTGGGCACAGAAGGGAAGGAGCGTTATTTTGGTTTTTGGACGGTCTGCTACTTTTGCAGATCCACTGAATTGCCAGTAAAGTGTAATCCGCAGACATGTGACCCCATTTTGGAAATTACACCCCTTAAGGGATTTATCAAGTGGTGCAGCAAGCATTTTTAATCCTTGAGCATTGCATTAATTTAACTTCCAGAAATAAATGCGCAGCTGATAATGAAAAGTGAAAATTGCAATTTTTTCAGAGATACGCTATTTTAGTGCACGATAGGTTGTGCCCAGCTTATGTCAGCAGAGACACTCACTTTAAAAACTGTTAAGCAGGTATCCTGGACACAACAGCTTTTGGAGCATTCATCTCTGATAAAAGCTGGGCACAACATATTGAACACTAAAACGACATATTCCTGATAAAATTGCAATTTTCACTTTTCACCATCATCTGCGTATTCATTTCTGGAAAATAAATTAATACAACACTTGGGAGTTAAAAATGCTCACTGTACCCCTTGATAAATTCCTTCAGGGGAGTAGTTTCCAAAATAGAGTCATATGTCAGGGGATTCCACTTTACTGGCATTTCAGGACTCTGCAAAAGTGTTAAAATCCCAGTCCAAAAAAACAAACTGTCTAAATCTGTGCGCCCTAAAACCAAAATCGCTCTCCTTCCATCTGTGCCTGGCTGTGCCCAAACAGCAGTTTATACCCACATATGACATTAAGTACGTTATCCTGGGTACACCAGTGTCATACATGTGGGCATAAACTGCAGTTTGGGCACAGAGCAGGGCGCAGATGTGAAGGAACGCTATGTGGCTTTTGGAGCACAGATTTAGATGTTTGGTATCTGGACGGCATGTCATGTGTGCAGAGCCTCTAAGGAACCAGAAAAGTAGAATACCCTAAAGAGTTACCCCATTCTGAAACATCACCCCTCAAAGAATTTGTCAAGGGGTGTAGTGAGCATTAGTATCACAGACGTGAATGCACAGTGGATGGTGAAAAGTGAATATATAAGATGTGCGGAGTACATTGTGAACACCAAATTCCCTAAAATTTCCCCAGTAGCTCCTATTATTGGGGAAAAGGGGTCACTCTGGGGGTCACTTCTGCTTTCTTTTCCATTGTAAGCTCTAAATTTGGGGTGTAACTTAATATACACTTGAACAGCTTATACATTCCTTTCTTGCCACAGCCTGTTGTGTTCTAATTAGAGATGAGCGAATCGATTCTGCAGAAGTGGAATTCGATCCGAATTCCAGGAAATCTTCGATTTGCCACGATTCCGGATTTCCTCAGCAGCCAGCAGGACCTGTGATGTCACAGCCCTATAAAAACCCTTGGCCATTTTAGGTACAGTCATTCCACATCGCTCTTACTGCAGGGACAGACGTCGGCAGGAGCTAGGGAAAGACTTAGAAAACATATAGAAGTTCAAGGAAAGAGGCTGAGCCGTAGAACTGTAGGAAAAGCATAGGGAGGAATTGAGAGAAGAATTTGAGGTGGTTGCAGGCTCATTTACAGCAATAATTTGCAGAATAATTCACATTGCAGCACTCACTGCCGTTATACTGCTGCTCATTACTCATATCTGTGTCAACAAGGTGGAACACAACAAGCCTTTTGCAGTGCAGTACAGCAAAAAAAATTTAAATATCATAGACTAATATCTGCACGTATCTGTAAAAGAACCCTTTTTAAAGGCCTTTATTATAAAGGGCTTATTCGCTGTTCTTACAAGGCATAACATAATTCAGTACTATTGTGCTAAAGCCATATCTGCACGTATCTGTAAAAAAAAGCCTTTTTAAAGGCCTTTATTATAAGAGGCTTATTCACTGTTCTTGCAAGGCAGTTCCTAATTCAGTACTATTGTGCCAAAGCCATATCTGCACGTATCTGTAAAAAAAAGCCTTTTTAAAGGCCTTTATTATAAGGGGCTTATTCACTGTTCTTACAAGACATAACATAATTCAGTACTATTGTGCCAAAGCCATATCTACACATATCTGTAAAAAAAAAGCCTTTTTAAATTCCTTTATTATAAGGGGATTATTCACTGTTCTTACAAGGCATAACATTACTCAGTACTATTGTGCCAAAGAAAACTGAATTACCATCCAATAATATCTGCACTTATCTGTAATAAGGACCTTTAATTTGGGGAAAGACATAACAACCATATTCGCCATTTTGTTACCAGTATAAAGTTGTAGGCAATATTTAAAAACAGTATTGTCAATAATAACTCAATAATTCTTAGCGGTTATCACTTATCAAAGCACATAAAAAGGACCATATTTGCCATTTTGTTACCAGTATAAAGTTGCAGGGAATATTTTAAAACAGCATTGTCAATAAAAATTCAATAATTCGTAGCGGTTATCATTTATTTAAAGGTGTTTATTAGTGTCAAAACACATAAAAAGGACCATATTCGCCATTTTGTTACCAGTATAAAGTTGTAGGCAATATTTTAAAACAGTATTGTCAATAAAAATTCAATAATTCTTAGCGGTTATCACTTATTTAAAGGTCTTTATTAGTGTCAAATCACATAAAAAGGACCATATTCGCCATTTTTTACCAGTATAAAGTTGCTGGCCATTTATAAATAGTATTGTCAATAATTCAATAATTCTGAGCCACAAATCTCTGCCTTTATCACGCTTTTTTTTATTGGTGTTCATTAGTGGGTGAAGAAATAAGGGGCATAGTTGACCTTCTCTTCAAAGTAGATAACAGGCCTTTTTGCCCTTTACAATTAAGTTTTTTCATCGAACAGTATGTCAGACAGAGAAGCGAGAGGCCATGCACAAGAGAGGGCCACAGGCCTAAATGTTTCTGGCGCAGGCACAGGTCGCAGCAGAGTAAGGGGGTATGGCAGCAGGGGTCAGTTACAGAGGCCTGAGCTCCCAGTGTCAAGTAGTGGTTGTGTCTTGACCACCAACCCAACGGTTGTAGACTGGTTGACTTGGTTATCCAATTCATCCCAAGTCACATCAGACATCCCCAGCCAAGAGTCGGTGGGTTCGTCAAACACAACCCTTAGTTGGCACGGCCCGGCAGCAGGCCCTGTGCCCTCACCTGTCCTCAACCTGCCTCTGTCCTTTTCTGTTCCCTCAGCTAGAGAACTACTCTATGCTGTGGGCTCAGATCCACTGTACAGTGAGGAGGAGGTACTAGAGGACAGTCAGCAGCTACTGCCCAGCCAAGATGTGGAGGAGACATCCGCCGCTTCCTGCGGTAGGCGGGAAAGTAGTGATGAGGAGAGTGGCATGGGAGCTGGTGTTGAGGAGGACATCAGTGACCTGCAGACAGTAGTGAATGACGATGTAGCCAATCGTTATTGAGTGCCGGGTGACGAAGGTGCCTCATCGTCATCAGGAGAAGAGGGTTGCAGCTTGCACATGAGGTAGCGGGGGAGTCAGCATGGTGGCAGCAGTGTGAGGTCGGGAGCTAAACGTGCCCTGGGTAGACCACCCGCTTTGCAGCAGCCTACCTGCCCGGACAGCAGTGGTGCAGGGGTTCACGG
Organism: Leptodactylus fallax; assembly: GCA_947044405.1. Classification (NCBI taxonomy): domain Eukaryota; kingdom Metazoa; phylum Chordata; class Amphibia; order Anura; family Leptodactylidae; genus Leptodactylus; species Leptodactylus fallax. The sequence goes on from CAMRHE010000662.1 coordinate 498,655, forward strand.
AGGCAGTGGCGGTAGCAGTCAGTTATTGCGGAGTGTTAGGGGTAAAATCACCTACTCGGCGGTGAGGCAGTTTTTTTTTTTTTGTAAAGCTGCCGGGGAAAGTGAACATGGCCATATGTTCAATCTGTGAGCAGAAGGTGAAGCATGGCCAGGGTGCCAATGTTGGCACCACAGCCCTGCGCCAACATATGCAGCGTCACCATAAAGTGGCCTGGGAGAGCTGTGGCTCCAATGTGGTGGTCCAGCCTGATGCAGCAACCGCTGCAGCACCCAGTGCCATGCACCCCGTTTCAGGCAGTCAAGGCTCCACCACCTCAGCTGAAGGAAGCTGTGTGTCTTTCCCATCATCTGTTGGTCGTGATGCTCCTGCTCCTCCTCCTCCTCCTAGTCAGTCATTGCGTCAGCAATCGATCACAGACTCTATATCTAAGAGACAATAGTATGCGGACACTCATCCAACAGTGCAGAAGCTGAATGTGCTCCTGTCCAAGTTGCTGGTACTGCAGTCACTCCCTTTCCACTTGGTGGACGTTTGGAGCTGTAACTACGGTTAAGGACAATATATGCCTCCACGTTCTCACGCCATTGGTCCTGCAACAATGTCCGCCTCATCCTCCACTGTCTCCTCAGCCTCCACTGCAGGAATAATTCCCAGTGGTCCTCCAGTATACCACATGTGCAGGGCAAAGCAATGTCACACTGTTCTACACCTCGTTTCCCTTGGCGAACGAAGTCACACAGGGGAGGAACTGCTCCGTGTCCTCAATCAAGAAATCGAATCCTGGCTTTCTCCAAGAGAACTTAAAATCGGAGCAATGGGGGGCGGAGCCTGACTGTGAGACGGAATGGCTGCATAGTTACATAGCTCCAGGCCTGAGTCTCAGCGACCTACAAAACGACGTGCCCGTGGATTACACTGACCCAAATAGCAATAGGAACGTTTCCCACCTCCAGGGATGCCGCGGAAGAGAAAATCTGCGGTGAAGCCGCAGAAAATATCTGATTTCTATTTCCCCCATGGCGGAGGAGAGGACCAAAATGGCGCCGGTTCGCGCTCCGACGCGATCTCCGGGGCCTCAACTCCATCTAGAGACCCGCCGGAGCGGAGAACTCTGTCAGCGCCATCGATACCGCAGCTGTTAGAGTGCGGGAGTACGGGGACACCAGGGCCTTCTCCCCGGCGGGCCGGGGAGAGAGCGGGTCCGGGGCCTTCACCTGCCGACGCAACGAGGCCTACAGGCCTAAACAACGCACAGACGCCTCACTCACCCACCGCTAGCCCGGTCAAACAGAAATCCAGGCTCCAGAACACCGAAGCTCAAGAAGGGGGAGGTGAGTGATGCAACACAGCACATACTGCCATCCACCGATTTTTTTGCAGATATTCCAGAAACTGAAAGCTTACTTACTGAGGCCTCCATGAAAAATATGCTCATGGCCTTCTGCAAATCACTGACGACAGATATGTCTTTAATGGTTAAACCGCTAGATAAAGACCTTCGAGAATTGCAGAAGCGCACTGTTCATGTGGAATCTAAAATGGCGGAATTCGCTGCATCGCACAATGCTCTTATAGATGCTCACTATGAGGTGGAAAAAGATGTGTCGTTTCTAAAAGCTAAAGTAGCAGACCTGGAGGATCGCTCGCGGCGCAACAATCTGAAGTTTAGAGGGATCCCAGAGTCCGTACCTGCGAGCAATCTAACTGCTTTCCTCCAAGACCTGATACGCACGCTAATACCAAATATCTCGACAATGGATTTAACTATTGATAGAGCGCACAGAGTCCCAAGGCCTTCACACCTGGATGAAGCCGTACCCAGAGATGTCTTAGCAAAGATCCACTTTTACCGCACTAAAGAGATGGTACTGCTGACCTCACGAAAAAACGGCCGTTTACCTGACCCCTACCACAAAATTTCCATATACTCCGATCTTTTGGCCACAACACTACAATTGAGAAGGCAATTCATCCCTTTTACTACAGCTTTACGCCAACATAACATCCTATATAAATGGGGATTTCCAGTCCGAGTGATTTTATCCCAGGATAACCTCACGTATGTTATTAAATCTCCGGAAGACGGCAAAAAATTGCTAAATAAATGGGACATTCCTATCGTTGAACCATCACCCAAATCACCACCTGGCCCCGTGTCTGATGGCTGGCACCGAACGAAAACTCCAAGACGTCCACCGAAAGGGCTGCACAGCTAGAGACTCACCTTAAAATGGATTTTGTATGTCCACGACTGCTGAACTTATCCCCCCAAGATCACAACAGCCTCTGGTCCGCTGTACTACACTTCTTTCCTCTGTTTTGTTTAGGTGGCTTAACCACTGGTTTCAATGCTTCCATAGTTTGTTTTCTTCTTGGTTCTGGCACAAGGGGCGACGCGACTACATTAGGCGGAGACGATTCTGTTTCCTACGACTACTGGTAACTTCCGATGCGGGTGGTCATGGTAAGATCTTTGAAGCATTTCTAACAGTAAAGTATGGTACTTAAAATTATGTCTATGAATGTCAGAGGTCTGAACTCCCCTCAAAAGAGAGCCAATTTGTGGCGAGAGGTCCGAGTTCAGGGTTGTGACATTCTTGCAGTTCAGGAAACACATCTTTTGGAGGTGAATGCCACTCGCATCAGACATTCATCATACCCACATATATTTCATGCTCACTGCTCCTCCAAGCGCAGGGGAACACTAATTGGGATCAAGGATTCAGTAGCATTTCAGATGGTGTCACATTATGCTGACCCTGGAGGGCGATTTGTCATATTAGTCTGTATCCTTAATAATGTCACTTACACGCTGGTATCGGTATACGCCCCAAACAAAAGACAGGTGTCATTCTTGGGAAGACTCATGAGAGCAGTGGAACGAAGAAAGCAAGGATGCTTAATATTAATGGGAGACTTTAACATGGCTCCAGACCCAGTGGTAGATACTACTTCTGGCATAACGACACGTCATCCTTCATTTTCGCAAGCTATATGGCGCCACGATTTATTTGATGTTTGGCGCATCCTCCATAATACCGAAAAAGATTACACCTGCTACTCTACTGTACATAATAGCTATTCACGAATAGATTTATTTTTAGTAGAACAAGCTAGCATTCCCCTTGTCGTACAGTCAGATATCTCACAGATAACGTGGTCAGATCACGCAGCAACAACCCTGACTCTAAGGGAAAAATATGAATGTCCTAGAGCGTACGTGTGGAGGTGCAATGAATTCTTAATGTCACAGCCAAAATATAAAACAATTTTGGAGAATGATTTGAAGGAATTCTTTCTGATCAATGCTCCCTCTGCTTCTAGCCCTGACATATTGTGGAACTCCCATAAAGCATTTATAAGAGGAACATTTATCCGCTTGGGACACATAGAAAAGAAAAATAGATTAGCAGAAATTGATCAACTACTGCACCAAATAAAATCTATCGATAATAGTAACAAAAAATCACCTTCCCCCTCCAATGCGGCAAAGTTGGTGACATTACGCCACCAATTGACAGCCTGTCTACTGTTTAAATATGAGAAAAATTTGAAAAGGATGAAAGCGACTTATTATTCCCAATCTAATAAGGCAGGTAAGCTTTTAGCGGTCAAGCTTAAACAAAAACATGCAAAGTCTAAAATTCCGTTTCTTCAACATACAGAAGGCGCATACAAAATCTATGATCCTAATGGCATCGCTAATGCCTTTAAAACCTTCTATGAAGGCTTATACAATATTAGAGAGGACTCCTCTGTGATATCCCCGGCAAAACATGACATAGCCCATTTTCTTGCTAGTACTCAACTGCCCACACTCACAGAAGCACAACTGGACTCTTTGAATGAGCCCATCACACCATCAGAGTTGCTGTCTGTAATCAAGTCGCTGCCACCTCAAAAGTCCCCGGGCCCAGATGGCCTTACTAATGAATATTACAAAAAGTTTTCTCCTATTCTGCTAAATCCGCTGTTGTCCTTTTTAACAGCGGTGGTAGACTCTGGCACTATTCCGAGGGAAAATCAGGAGGCTCTGGTGGTGACGTTGCCTAAGCCGGGCAAGCCTGCCACCAGCCCCCAAAACTTTCGACCAATATCCCTACTAAACTCGGACTTAAAAATTTATGCCAAAATCATAGCAAATAGAGTAGCAGCTTGTCTTCCGAGTCTAATAAATCATGACCAAGTGGGATTCGTGAACGGGAGACAATCATATGATAATACTAGACGTATATTGAATATTATTCATCACATTAATTATAAAAAGATGGAGGCGGTGATTCTCGCATTGGACGCCGAGAAGGCGTTCGACCGCATTTGCTGGTCGTATGCCTTCTTGGTGCTTAGGAGCATGGGGTTCGAAGGAACTATTTTAAGAGCAATTGAGACGCTGTACTCGGCACCATCGGCAAGAGTATTCACTAATGGGGTAGTGTCTGACCCCTTTTTAATAACGAATGGGACTAGGCAGGGGTGCCCCCTGTCGCCGTTGATATTTGTTCTCTCAATGGAACCACTGGCCCAAACACTTAGACTGGATCCAGAGGTGGGTGGCATTGATATAAGAGACAAAACTCATCTTATATCATTATATGCAGATGATATTATTCTTAGTCTGTCCAAACCACAAGAGTCTATTCCCCGACTTATGAAGATTATTGCCAATTTTGGACACTTATCGTTTTATAAACTAAACATGGCCAAATCACAGGCCTTACCTTTACATATCCCTCCCTCTTTGCTTCAATCCCTGCAGTCGACATATGACTTTGACTGGAGGAGCGATGGCGTTCAGTATCTGGGAATACAGGTGACACCCTCATCGGGGGCCCTACATAGGAATAATTATACACCCATGTTGAAAGTATTGCAGGATGAGATGGAGCGAATGTCCAAAGTAGATGTGTCTTGGATAGGACGGGTCGCGGCCTTTAAGATGTTACTATTGCCTAGACTCCTGTACCTGTTTCGCACACTCCCGATATCCGTCCCAGTTTCGTTTTTCGAAACCATGCAAAGGATGATCTCAAAATACATATGGAATGGAAAGAGACCCAGAGTCAATAAAAGCTTCCTATTTAAACAAAAAGAGGCGGGAGGACTGGGAGTACCAGTGGTAAGGAATTACTACATAGCATCATTAGTTACACAATGTGTTAGATGGAGATCAGCTGATACCTCGGTTCCTTGGATTCATATAGAACAATCGTTTATATATCCCTTAAAATTGGTGGATATCTTCTGGGCGCCCTTTTGGAACACTTCTATACCTGAGTCCTTATCCCCAGTCATGCGCGCAGCCCTGATTGCATGGAAACGAATTCCCGGGAAAGCAAACCCTAAGAATCACTTTGATGTCTCAGAGATGCCTTTGTCTCTGATGGCCTGGGTAATAGAAGACCTGGTAATTTCGGAGTGGGAATCGAAGGGGATTACACAAATCTCCCATTTACAGTCCAATTCCAAACAATTTTTATCGTTTACAGATTTAATAGAGAAGTATGGAATTCACTGTGGCGACTTCCTCAAATACTCTCAAATAAGGTACTTTGTATCTAAGAACCCGGTATCGAAATTACCCCACAGCAATACTATATTCACCTGGTTGTCGACTAAGATGAGGGGATTAAGGTTTCTGTACGATAAAATGGATGGAATGTCGACCTTTACTAGATCTACTCCATTCCGTTGTTGGGAGCGAGATCTGGGGAGAGCCATTACTACGGACGAATGGGAACAAGCAATTAAATTAAGTCACTCATCCTTAAAATGTAGCACTCACATAGAAACAGCCATGAAAATTACCTTAAGGTGGTACCGAACTCCATCCACTTTACAAATGATATCCCCTTCCGTTTCTGGGAATTGCTGGAGAGGATGTGGAGGAAGAGGGACTCTTCTTCATATCTTGGGACAATGCCCCATAATTCATGAATATTGGAATAAGGTCTTTGACATGCTATCAGAAATATTTAATTTTCACCTCCCCTATAACTCATCCCTGGCCATCCTATTAATTGGAATTCCCGAGGACCTGAATAAATATAAAAAACTCCTGTGCAAAATATTAACTATAGCCAAATTGTTGTTGGTACAGAGATGGAGATCAGAGACCCCTCCGTCCGACTCCACCTTGTTGCTCACTATTAATAATACGTATGTATACGAGAGGGTAATTGCGTTGGGAAATGACTCCTATCATAACTTTGAGAATGTATGGGACACGTGGACTAACTCTCGATTTGCAGCATAATTGAGAACCACGGAATTATATAAAATCCGATCTGGGAACTCAAAGAGGGTGTAGAGAGGTGGGGAACGGAAGCGGGAAGAAATAATGGGAGAGGATCGTTTCTGGAATGTCGCACGCTAACCCTAGAAAAGTGCCCTGATGTTATTGTTATTGTTATTGTTTATTATGTAATACATCTTTATCTTCTGTCTTATTGATGTACAATTCAAAGAATATATCCTGTACAACTTTATATCAGACGAAACACAACGATGTATGTCAATAATTGTTTCTTACATGTATTTTGAAACCCAAATAAAAATTATTGAAACTAAAATCGGAGCAATGGTGACCAACAACAGGAAGAACATGGTGTCGGCCCTGCGTCAAGGAGGGCTGAGCCATGCGCCCTGCATGGCGCACGTGTTCAATCTGGTTATCAAGCGTCTCCTTAAGTGTTCCACCCATCTGCAAGACATCCTAAAAATGTCAAGGAATCTTTGCATGCACTTCAGCCACTCGTACAGTGCCAAGCACATCCTCCTTGAACTGCAGCGGCAGAACGGCCTCCCACCAAATAGGCTGATATGCGATGTTTCCACCCATTGGAATTCAACCCTCCATATGTTGGATCGACTATATGAACAGAGAAAAGCCATAAACGATTTCTTGATGATCCAAGCGGACAGAGGTACTCTCCTGTGTAACTTTAACGTTAGCCAGTGGCAGCTTATGCATGACACCTACCGTTTGTTAGTTCCCTTTGAGGAGGCCACTTTGTTAGTCAGTTGCCAGGACTACGGGATGAACAATGTTATTCCACTGATTCATATCCTGGAAAAGATACTTATCAATCTGGCTGGTCAGGGGACTGGAGATGTGGCGTCTACATCTCAAGGCCACATGAGCCCTGTGGGGGCTGAACTGGAGGAGGAGGAGGACATTGGAGCACAAACAATGTGTAGCCAAATGGGTGGAGAGGAGGAGCAGGAGCAACCAGAACAGCCAGAGGGAGATGAGGAGGATGAGGCAGATGACCCAGACACACCGTGGCAGTATGCAGTGGAGATGAATGCAGGGAGTCCCTCAGAGTCACTTTCGCAAATGGCCCGATGCATGCTGACTTCCTTGTGCAGTGACAGTCGAATTGTCACCATTTGGCAGAAGGATAACTACTGTCTCTCCACCATGTTAGTCCCTTGATACTGGGAAAAATGGGGGCCTTTTATACACCCGCGGAGAGGGAAGACAAACTGAACTACTATAGAGACATGCTATGTAGCAAGTTGGCCGCTGCCTATCTGCGCTATCGTCCATCCTCTCACGTGTCCGACCGGGGGGACCCTGAGCGTTCAACTTGCACTGGCATGGCAGCTGTGGGAAGGAGTTGGGTTGGCAGGAGCAGTATCGGCTCCATCAGCAGCAGTCTGAGCCTAGAGTCGCTGATGAGCAGCTTTCTTCAGTCGCATAGTGAAGAAGCTGCTCATCAGCGGCTAGACTCAGAGCAGAATTTGAACCAGCAGGTGGTGGCATACTTAGAGTGCACCCTGCCACCCATCATCGAAGATCTGCTGGACTACTGGGCAGCCAAACTGGATTTGTGGCCGCAACTGGCCGAGTTTGCCCTGGAAAAGCTGTCCTGCCCAGCCAGTAGTGTGGCATCAGAGCGGGTGTTTAGTGCGGCGGGGACCATAGTTACCCCAAGAAGAACTCGCCTGTCCACCCAAAATTTGGAGAGACTGACCTTTGTGAAGATGAATCAGGCATGGATCAGCCAGGACTTCCACCCACCAATACCTGATGCAGCAGATTAAATGATCCATGCTGCCTCACCACACTCTGCCACTGGTTCACTGTATGGCCTCCTAAGGCTGTTGCTACCTACACATTATATCACCTTACCACTCTGTGGTCTGCTCACTCTGCTGCCACCTCTGCACTCTGCCACTGGGTGACTTTATGGCCTTCTCACGCTGCTGCCAGCTCCTCACTCTGCCACTGGGTCACTGTAGGGCCTCCTAAGGCTGTTGCTACCTATACATTATATCACCTTGTCACTCTGTGGCTTGCTTACTCTGCTGCCACCTCTGCACTCTGCCACTGGGTGACTGTATGGCCTTCTCACGCTGATGCCACCTCCTCACTCTGCCCCTGGGTCACTGTATGGTCTCCTAAGGCTCTTGCTATCTACACATTTTATCACCTTGCCACTCTGTGGCCTGCTCACTTTGCTGCCACCTCTGCACTCTGCCACTGGGTGACTGTATGGCCTCCTCACGCTGCTGCCACCTCCTCACTCTGTCACTGGGTCACTGTATGGCCTACTAAGGCTGTTCACACCTCCACACTCTCTTACCGGGTCACTGAATGGCCTACTAAGGATGCTGACACCTCCACACTCTCTTACCAGGTCAATGTATGGCCTACTAAGGCTGCTCACACCTCCACAATGTCACTGGGTCACTGTATGACCTCCTCATGCCGCTTCCACTGGGTCACTGTATACCCTCCTCATGCTGCTGCCACCAGGTCACTGTATGGCCTCCTCATGCCACTTCCACTGGGTCACTCTGTGTACTCTTCATGTCCCTGCCACTAGGTCACTGTATGCCCTCCTCATGTTGCTGCCACTTGGTCACTGTAAGGCGTCCTCATGCTGCTGCCACTTGGTCACTGTATGCCCTCCTCATGTTGCTGCCACTGGGTCACTGTATGGCCTCCTCATGCCGCTGCCACTTGGTCACTGTATGCCCTCCTCATGCTGCTGCCACTGGGTCACTGTATGGCCTCATGCTGCTGCCACTTGGTCACTGTATGCCCTCCTCATGTTGCTGCCACTGGGTCACTGTATGGCCTCCTCATGCCGCTGCCACTTGGTCACTGTATGCCCTCCTCATGGTGATGCCACTGGGTCACTGTATGGCCTCCTCATGCCGCTGCCACTTGGTCACTGTATGGCCTCATGCTGCTGCCACTTGGTCACTGTATGCCCTCCTCATGTTGCTGCCACTGGGTCACTGTATGGCCTCCTCATGCCGCTGCCACTGGGTCACTGTATGGCCTCCTCATGTTGCTGCTACTTGGTTACTGTATGGACTCCTCATGCCGCTGCCACTTGGTCACTGTATGCCCTCCTCATGGTGATGCCACTAGGTCACTGTATGGCCTCCTCATGCCGCTGCCACTGGGTCACTGTATGGCCTCCTCATGTTGCTGCCACTTGGTCACTGTATGGCCTCCTCATGCCACTGCTACTTGGTCACTGTATGCCCTCCTCATGATGCTGCCACTGGGTCACTGTATGGCCTCCTCATGTTGCTGCCACTTGGTCACTGTATGGCCTCCTCACACCGCTGCTATTTGGTCACTGTATGGCCTCCTCATACCGCTGCCACTGGGTCACTGTATGCCCTCCTCAAGCCGTTTCCACTGGGTCACTGTATGCCCTCCTCATGCCGCAGCCACCGGGTCACTGTATGTCCTCTTCATGCCGCTGCCACTAGATCACTGTATGGCATCCTGATGCCGTTTGCACTGGGTTACTCTGCGTCCTCCTCATGCTGCTGCCACCAGGTCACTGTATGGCCTCCACATGCCACAGCCACTGGGTCACTGTATGCCCTCCTCATGCCGCTGCCACTGGGCCACTGTATGCCCTCCTCATGCCACTGCCACCGGGTCACTGTATGGTCTCCTCATGCCGCTGCCACTGGATCACTGTATGGCAGCCTCATGCTATTTCCACTGGGTCACTCTGCGTCCTCCTCATGCTGCTGCCACCGGGTCACCGTATGGCCTCCTCATGCCGCAGCCACTAAGTCACTGTATGCCCTCCTCATGTCGCAGCCACTGGGTCACTGTATGCCCTCCTAAGGCTGATACTACCTCCACCTCTGCCACTGGGTCGCTATATGCCCTCCTCATGCCACAGTCACTTCTCGATCATTATACTGTATGTCCTCCTAATGCCGCTACCACTGGGTCACTGTATGGCTTCCTCATGCTCCTGCCACCTCCACATTATGTCCCCTTGCCACTCTGTGGTTTAATGATGCTGCTGCCAACTCCACATTATGTCGCCTTGCCACTCTGTAGACATATATGTGGAATCGACAGACGACGGTGTAAAAAGAGTGCGCTCTTTCACGTTATAGTAGGATGTTGGGTCTCTGCATGGTTCTTTCTACCTGGCACTAACATGGACCTGTAAGGCTGGGTTCACACTTGAGTTAGATGGTCAATTTTTTGGCCCTGTAACTTTCCAAATAAGTAAAGTGTACATCGATTCTAAGTGCGACGTTTGTCATATGCGTGTCATTCGGACTCACAGTATTGTTTGAGTACCACAGTAGGCTCTCTATGCGTGTTACTGCAAGGCACAGTGTTCTACACCACTATACAGGCTCTCTGAAGCTAGGAAATAGGTGTTTTTTTAGCAATATTCGCCGCAAAGTAATTCGGATCGAAGAAATTTTTTTGGAACTTCAAATATAAGTGCTGAATTGAACTTTTGAGAAATTCGCTCATCTCTAGTTCTAATAATTTGGCGATTTTGGGGGTTTTTGTCTACACATTGTGCAAGTTATATATTTTTTAATTTTTCTTGTGATGTAGCCATATGGGGGCTGTTTTTTGTGGGATGAGATGCATTTTGTAATGACATCATTTTTGGGTGCTTGTAATTTATTGACTAAATTTAATTAACTCTTTCTTGGTGGATTAAAAAATACCCATCAATTCTGGCATAGCTTTTTACCTTTTAATTTTTTTGCCATGCAGCATACAGCATAAGTAATATGTTACCTTTATTCTGTGGGTCGGTACGATTACAGCGATACCTAGTTTATATTGTTTTTTTATGTGTTACTAAGGTTCAGTGGGGTCTCAGCAGACAGACCTCCATTAATCAGGTATTTATCCTCTATCATTTAGGTGAATACATTGCAGTAATATTTTGTGATTTACAGGTGACGTCTCTGACTAATCGGTCACATTTCCCTTCTCTTCCCTTTGGACCGCCATGACCACTTCTTCCAGCTGTGACTTGTCTCTGTAATGTTTGCAACACCGACATCTTTGGCTCCTCACTTTTCCAGGCATCCAACCCACATTGTCCTCACCTACACAAAGCCACCATCCTGCTGCTACCCCAATTATAAAATATATGATATTACCCCCATAATGAATAATACTCCCAAGTGGATCTTTATATTAATAATGTCCGTGTGTACCCTGTATAAATAGTGCCCCTTATTAATAATGCCCCAGGTGTTTCCTAATTAAAAGATTTTCCAGGTAATTAATAAAAAAAAATTAGTGGGGCTCAAAAATCCAAGAATCCCACTAATCAGCTGTTTGAATTTACCGTGGTACCTGTGTAAGCGCCATAACCGCTTCTATGTTTGCATAGTGTCATTCATCTCATAGCGGCCATGTAATGTAACTAAAGCCTCGTCCTATACACGTCTATGTAACAAGAATGTAATTACATCACACGGTCACTATAAACAAACAGTGTATGATATAAACAGGCGCCATAACCCCTTCATACAGCTGATCAGAGGGGGGGCTCCACTGATCTCATATTGATGATCTGTCCTAAGGATAGATCATCAATAAAAATGAGTTGGAAAGCCCCTTTAATAAAGGCCACGTGCCACCTTCAAGGGGTTGTCCAGGATAACCACTTTTTTAATATGAGGCTGGGGAAGGTTCTCCAATGTTTTCCAACGTGTTCCAGTCCTGCTGCTCCGGTGTGTTCTTACAGCAGAAGTCCCCACAGCACTGTAACGTCCCATATCAGCAACCTCAGTGGTCATGTGCGGTGGGGACTTTCGCTAGAAGAAAACACTGGAGCAGCAGAACCAGACTGCGGTGGGAGACATCAGAGCACAAGGGACAGATGAGTAGGTGTTTTATTTATTTTTAAATCACTTTCCCCGATCTCATATTAAGAAAGTGGTTATCCTGGACAACCCCTTTAATTAATTGCCCTCTTATATTATGCCCCTGATTCCCCCTGACATAAATACTGCTCCCCCAATGACCCTTTACATAAATGATGCCCCCTTCTATTCATAATGTCCCCTAATGACCCCTTACAGTGCTTGCCAAAAGTATTGGCACCCCTGCAATTCTGTCAGATAATACTCAATTTCTTCCAGAAAATGATTCCAATCACAAATGCTTTGGTAATAATATCTTCATTTAATTTGGCGTCAATGGAAAACCACAAAAAGAATTGTCAAAAAGCCAAACTGGATATAATTCCACACCAAACATAAAAAAGGGGGTGGACAAAAGTATTGGCACCCTTTGAAAAATCATGTGATACTTCTCTAATTTGTGTAATTAACAGCACCTGTTACTTACCTGTGGCACATAACAGGTGGTGGCAATAACTAAATCACACTTGCAGCCAGTTGAAATGGATTAAAGTTGACTCAACCTCTGTCCTGTGTCCTTGTGTGTACCACATTGAGCATGGAGAAAAGAAAGAAGACCAAAGAACTGTCTGAGGACTTGAGAAGCAAAATTGTGAGGAAGCATGAGCAATCTCAAGGCTACAAGTCCATCTCCAAAGACCTGAATGTTCCTGTGTCTACCGTGTGCAGTGTCATCAAGAAGTTTAAAGCCCATGGCACTGTGGCTAACCTCCCTAGATGTGGACGGAAAAGAAAAATTGACGAGAGATTTCAACGAAAGATTGTGCGGATGGTGGCTAAAGAACCTCGACTAACATCCAAACAAGTTCTAGCTGCCCTGCAGTCCGAGGGTACAACAGTGTCAACCCATACTATCCGTCGGCGTCTGAATGAAAAGGGACTCTATGGTAGGATACCCAGGAAGACCCCACTTCTGACCCAGAGACATAAAAAAGCCTGGCTGGAGTTTGCCAAAACTTACCAGAGAAAGCCAAAAACTTTTTGGAAGAATGTTCTCTGGTCAGATGAGACAAAAGTAGAGCTTTTTGGGAAAAGGCATCAACATAGAGTTTACAGGAAAAAAAAAGAGGCCTTCAAAGAAAAGAACATGGTCCCTACAGTCAAACATGGTGGAGGTTCCCTGATGTTTTGGGGTTGCTTTGCTGCCTCTGGCACTGGACTGCTTGACCGTGTGCATGGCATTATGAAGTCTGAAGACTACCAACAAATTTTGCAGCATAATGTAGGGCCCAGTGTGAGAAAGCTGGGTCTCCCTCAGAGGTCATGGGTCTTCCAGCAGGACAATGACCCAAAACACACTTCAAAAAGCACTAGAAAATGGTTTGACGGAAAGCACTGGAAACTTCTAAAGTGGCCAGCAATGAGTCCAGACCTGAATCCCATAGAACACCTGTGGAGAGATCTCAAAATGGCAGTTTGGAGAAGGCACCCTTCAAATCTCAGGGACCTGGAGAAATTTGCCAAAGAAGAATGGTCTAAAATTCCAGCAGAGCATTGTAAGAAACTCATTGATGGTTACCGGAAGTGGTTGTTCGCAGTTATTTTGTCTAAAGGTTGTACTACCAAGTATTAGGCTGAGGGTGCCAATACTTTTGTCCGGCCCATTTTTGGAGTTTTGTGTAAAATGATCAATGATTTGACTTTTTTTTTCATTCTCTTTTGTGTTTTTTCATTGCAAGCAAAATAAATGAAGATCTTATTACCAAAGGATTTGTGATTGCAATCATTTTCTGGAAGAAATTGAGTATTATCTGTCAGAATTGCAGGGGTGCCAATACTTTTGGCCAGCACTGTATATAATTGATGTCTCCTAATGAACGCTTATATACTGTGGGGAAAAAAAGTATTTAGTCAGCCACCAATTGTGCAAGTTCTCCCACTTAAAAAGTTGAGGCCGGCCTGTAATTGTCATCATAGGTAGACCTCAACTATGAGAGACAAAATGAGAAAACAAATCCAGAAAATCACATTGTCTGATTTTTTAAGAATTTATTTGCAAATTATGGTGGAAAATAAGTATTTGGTCAATAACAAAAGTTCATCTCAATACTTTGTTATATATCCTTTGTTGGCAATGACAGAGGTCAAACGTTTTCTGTAAATCTTCACAAGGTTGGCACACACTGTTGCTGGTATGTTGGCCCATTCCTCCATGCAGATCTCCTCTAGAGCAGTCATGTTTTGGTGCTGTCGCTGGGCAACACGGACTTTCAACTCCCTCCAAAGGTTTTCTATGGGGATGAGATCTGGAGACTGGCTAGGCCACTCCAGGACCTTAAAATGCTTCTTACGAAGCCACTCCTTCATTGTCCTGGTGGTTTGCTTGGTATCATTGTCATGCTGAAAGACCCAGCCACGTTTCATCTTCAATGCCCTTGCTGATGGAAGGAGATTTGCACTCAAAATCTCACGATACATGGCCCCATTCATTCTTTCATGTACACAGATCAGTCGTCCTGTTGCCAACCCCATGCTTCACAGTAGGTATGGTGTTCTTTGGATACAACTCAGCATTCACTCTCCTCCAAACACGACGAGTTGTGTTTCTACCAAACAGTTCTACTTTGTTTTCATCTGACCATATGACATTCTGCCAATACTCTTCTGGAACATCCAAATGTTCTCTAGCAAACTTCAGAAAGGCCCAGATATGTACTGGCTTAAGCAGCGGAACACGTCTGGCACTGCAGGATCTGAGTCCCTGGCGGCGTAGTGTGTTACTGACAGTAGCCTTTGTTACGTTAGTCCCAGCTTTCTGCAGGTCATTCACTAGGTCCCCCCGTGTGGTTCTGGGATTTTTGCTCACCATTCTTGAGATCATTTTGACCCCACAGGGTGAAATCTTGCGTGGAGACCCTGATCGAGGGAGATTATCAGTGTTCTTGTATGTCTTCCATTTTCTAGTAATTGCTCCCACAGTTGATTTCTTCACACCAAGCTGCTTGCCTATTGCAGATTCAGTCTTCCCAGCCTGGTGCAGGTCTACAATTTTTTTTTTCTGGTGTCCTTCCACAGCTCTTTGGTCTTCACCATAGTGGAGTTTGGAGTGTGACTGTTTGAGGTTGTGGACAGGTGTCTTTTATACTGATAACAATGTCAAACAGGTGCCATTACTACAGGTAATGAGTGGAGGACAGAGGAGCCTCTTAAAGAAGAAGTTACAGGTCTGTGAGAGTCAGAAATCTTGCTTGTTTGTAGGTGACCAAATACTTATTTTCCAACACAATTTGCAAATAAATTCTTAAAAAATCAGACAATGTGATTTTCTAGATATGTTTTCTCAATTTGTCTCTCATAGTTGAGGTCGACCTATGATAACAATTACGAGCCTCTCTCATCTTTTTAAGTGGGAGAACTTGCACAATTGGTGGCTGACTAAATACTTTTTTTCACCACTGTAAATCACTATCCCCTTATAAATTCTCCCTAATGGCCCCTTATATAAATAACCCCCTTTGTATTAATAATGCCCTTATATAAATAACACCTCTTGAGTTCATAAAGCTCCCTTATATAAAATGTCCCTTCTTAACGAACTCTTATCAGGGGAGTAATTAGTAAAGACTGGGCCCCCAGCAAACTTTTGACTTGGGCCCCCTCCCACAGCATAGCACCCCCTTTCCTGGCCCCCACACAGTATAATGCCCCATTTACACACACTTTAATGTTCCACAGCAGCCCCTACACACAGTATTACACGGTATTATGGCCCACAGCGGCCCCTGCACATAGTATTACACGGTATTATTGCCCACAGTGGTCCCTGCACACAGTATATTACATGGTATTATCGGCCACAGTGGCCCTTGCACACTGTATTATAGCCGCAGTGGCAACTGCACATGGTATTATAGCCCGCAGCAGCCAATGGACACGGTATTATGCTCCATAGTGGCCCCTGCACACGGTATTATGCCCCGCAGCGTTCCCAGCACACGGTATTATGTCCCGCAGTGGCCCCTGCACATGGTATTATGTTCCATAGTGGCCCCTACACATGGTATTATGTCCCACAGTGACCCCTGCACATGGTATTATTCCCCACAGCGGCGCCTGCACATGGTATTATGCTTCATTGTGGCCCCTGCACATGGTATTATGCCCCATAGTGGCCCACCCATGAACGATTATTATACTCTAGGGTCTTTTCAGAGTATGATGATCGGAGACACAGGTGGTGACAAACATAAAAACCAGTGTTATTTACCTCTCCTGGGCTCCAGTGCACTCCCTGCAGCTCTCGGCCTTCTTTAATTGCGCATAGATGTCACGTGGGCCAGGCTGTTCGTTGTGACCTAATGACACCGTCTGGGACGTCACCATTGAGGGCCGAAGTAACACCGGATCACAGGAGAGGTGAGTAACGCTGGTTTTTATGTTCCATCACCTCCCCTGGGCCTCCAATTATTATACTCTGGGGTCTGAAAAGACCACGAGCAGGAGCGGGGATAGGTAAGTAAATAGGCCGTTACCTGTTGGGGTTAATAAAAGGCATATTTGCCCCTTTTTCATGCTGTCAGACCTGACAAACTTTTCTTTACACTGTCCATGTACTGGAGTGCATTTGCACCTTTTTTTTGCCCCTTTTTAAAAAAGGGGCAAGAAAGGATATAATTTTAGGCCACATCCCTTTTTCCCGACAAAAAGCATCTGGAAAAAGAAAGTGCAAATTCTTCATAAATGAAGCGTAGTACAGAAAAAGATATCAAAAAGCACAATTTACACCATAAAAGGCGCAAGTACCTCAATAAATGTCCCTCACCCCATAAGAGATGAGCTGAGGAGGAGAAAACGTTACGGTGTGAACCTACAGGGTACTGGACAGCAACCCAAAAACAGTGTTGACAAGGACCTTGACCAGACCCATCCCTAGTTCCAACTCCAGAGAGAGAGAGAGAACACAGCAGGAAAGTACTGCTGGTGACCTGCAAGAAGCGGAGTGGAATAAACCAGTTGGAGACAGACAGGTGGCCTATACCAAGAGGACTGGAATCCAGAAGGGACTTGGTTGAGCTCAGTGTGAGCCAGATTGCTGAAGAGAAACCTCAGTAAAGCATCTTGCCCTCAGAAGTTAGCCAGGGTTCAAGAAGTGAGGTATTGCCCTGTGTGGTGGCTGTTTTGTTGTTTTCACTCCTGCAATTATTTACAAGCTGAATAAAGCCATTTCTTTTGGATTGCCATTAGCTGTTATGCTGTTTATTCGGCACTCAACACCACAAACACCTCTGTTATGTCCAGGAAGCTGCTACCGTTGATGCTAAACTAACCTCAATTGTCACTATATTTATATATATATATATGTATACACAGAGAGAGAGATAGTGACAGACAAAAATTGTGTATTCAGTGTATATATTGCCAAGATTTGTGACTTCATCTATATAATAAAACAGCAAGGGAGTTCATTCCGCAAAGCCTGCTTTTGTCTGCTGTTGCTTTTTTTAGTTAAAGTGTCTATTTATTTTTTCCCTTGCTTTAGTATTCAGAGCTGTTCCTGCCTCTCACTGAATGTTACTGTGTATGGAGTACGGACTTATAGTACGGGCTTTATAAGATGTATAGAAGGAGTCAATTAAAACAGTTGTATCTTGAAAATTATATAACGTACAAACATGCCTTTGGAGTCATATGAAAGAGGAGATTCTCTTCATGTGACACTAAGGTTGCATATCACTAGTTGAAAACACAGTTGGGATTAGCATATTTATATAATGTATATTATACAAGTACATAATATATATGATATAAATATCCTAATCGCAACTGTGTTTTCAACCAGCGATATCTCTGGATATAATATAGATAGCACTGTAACCTTAGTGTCATATGAAAGAAGAGAATCTCTTCTTTCATATGACTCCAAAAGTTTCTAAGTTATATAATGTCCAAGATATAACTGTTTGAAATGACCCTCTCCTCATTTTCTCTAAATGTTACACTGCCCTGTACTCCATACACAGTAACATTCAGTGAGAGAGAGGAACAGAAGCAATGGAGAGAATAAAGAGATGCAGGATATAACAGAAAGGAGACAAAATGTGTTATAAAGTATGTTACAAGTGTAGATTATGATGTTAATCTGTTTTCCCTTAGTCCCAACAGCAGCACAATATTGGTGTATTTCTGCCCCTGTGTGCTGGTAGGACAGAATAGAATTTTTAATGAACAACAAATAGTTAACTGTAACCCCTCCAACTCCTCAATATAAGGAAGGAAGTACCAACCCCCCAGCATGTTTTTTTTTCTGTCCTGTGTTGATGGGACAGCTGGGGGGAAGGTTATACCTTCGCTATAGTGAGGTTATTCAGATTTCTCTCTGAATTTCCCCTCCTCTCTCCTGTTTGAGTTTGTTTTGTCTATCCTCCTGTGAGGACTCTTTTTCTGCCTTTGGTTCCTGTTGGAACAAAATTCAAAGGTTAAAGCTCCTTGTCTGTCTTTCCTGCCTCTGCTGCTTAGTCTGCTTAGCTGTAGTGAAAGGCCTTTTTTCAGCTGTTGCTTATAATGGGCTGGCCAGACAGGTCTGCTGCCTTTGAGTGTCCACGCTGAACCCTTTGTGGCTATGTAAGCGATGCAGGGTGTTTCCTGCTACTTCTTTCCAGCTCCCGTGTGTGGGGACGCCAGAGTCCAGAGTACGCCGGCTTACATACATGATGACATCTTTGAATCTCCTTCAGGTGAGCTACTAGGAAATGTTTTTTACCTTAACTTAGCCTTTTTCTTCCAAAAAAAAAAAAGTGAAGAGAAATAAAGGGCTTTTATTTTCTGTGTAACCTGTCACAGGTATTGGGAGAGTCTTTGCTCTCCATTTCTTCTATATAAGTCTGCTTCTTCCTTTCCTCTGCCTCTTTATTGTTTGGCAGAGAGTGTGCATGCTGGGCTTTCTAGCTCAACAGACTTGTACTGTTGTTGCGGTTTTTTTTTTCTTCTTGTTTTCTTGCTATTTACTCTTACACTTGCGGTAAGATGTCATCCTCTGCGGGAGGACTCCGATTCCCCAATCCTTGTGGGTTTGACCATGAGATGCACACAGATAAATGTTGTGCATTTTATGCGCATCAACTGTTGTGACGCCCTCCATTTCATTGAGGGTTGACGATGTCAGTCTCTTGAGGCCAATCCATTTTGCCTGCCAGTGGCATTGTAGGGGAAAGGTCTGTCAAGAAATGGTTTTCTTGGCAAAATCAGATACTTCAAGGAGCCAGGCCTGTGACAATCTGCATTGGAGTGAAAGCCGTTAAAAATGGATCAATGGTTACAAATAGAAAAGGGAACAATTAAATTAATCTTTAAAGCGTCTGGTGGTAATGAGTCCTCCAGGTAAGTCTGCGTCTAGGCACAAACACCTAAACTGTCGCTCCTGTGAAATTCCCTTGCCTGATGTTTACAATTTCAATACATGCCACCAATGCTGCTTGGGTAGCCCAGTGGCTCAGTGGTTGACACTGCAGCCTCACAGCGCTGGAGTCCTGGGTTTGAATCCTGCCAGGGGCGACATCTGTGGGGAGTTTATGTGTTCTCCCTGTGTTTGTGTGGGTGTAAGTTTCCTCTCACACTCCAAAGGTGTGCTGGTGGGGAGTATGGATTGTGAGCTCTATATGGGACAGTGTCTGTGAAGCACTGTGGAATATGATGGCGCTTCTGTCATACGATCTGATGAGGTATTCAGGATCATAGAGGAAGCTAATTCTTCATCTGAGGATTCAGATACGGATATAGCAAAACTGCTTTTTTCCTCTGGAGAAAATTCTGAAATTACTGAAGTCCATCAAGTCAAGGGACCATGATGTTGACCGTGGGAAAGCCTCTAGTTCCACCTCTAGGGGGCCTAGGGCCTTCAAAGTGGACGACATGCTTAAAAGAGCTATGTCCACCAAGTGAAAACACCCAGAGAAGACCTGCGTGTTATCCAAGAGGTTCAAGACACTCTTCCCAATAGCTGAGGACCAGTTGGGACTTGGGTCCACAACCTAAGTTTGTTATGTCGCCAAATTGTCCCTCTGAGGACGGGTCTAGCCTTTAGGACCCCATGGACCACCGGGCAGAGTGCTCCCTAAAGAAAGCATATACGGCTTTCTGTGCACAGTGTTTGATTGGTATCACTACTAGTGAGGTAGCTAAGAAGTTGTGCTCCGGCCTCTCTTCATTAAAAAGAGATATTGATTTGGGGGTCTCCAGGGACGAATTGTTGTCCTCTTTGAAGGGTATAGCCCTTGAGGCGGATTACCTCAATGAAACCTCTTCTCCAGGTGAAGTTATCTGCCAAATCTAGGACTTCGGCTGCCCATCGCCCCCTATGGTTAAAACCTTGGAGGATGGATTATGCCTCAAAATTCAATATTTGCGGACAGAACACGATACAAGGACTAGTGGGAAAGGAAGGAAAGTCCTTCCGTGGACAGGGCAGACAGTCGTAGAGGACAGCCTCCTCAAAGACCGCCACCTGCAAGAGGTCACGTGTGGACAGTCTAGGTTCCTGAGTGGGAACTCCAACCGTCTTTTTTTTCCATGATGACAGGAAAATCAGAAAGCTAAATTTCTGACTATTGCCTTCTCCCTCCTCCGAAACACAAAGTTCCTGTGGGGGAAACAGATTAATGGATCTTGGAGATACACACGTGGACAAAATTGTTGGTACCCCTCATTTAATGAAAAAAAAAAAAAATCCACAATGGTCACAGAAATAACTTGAATCTGACAAAAGTAATAATATATAAAAATTCTATGAAAATGAACAAATGAAAGTCAGACATTGCTTTTCAGCCATGCTTCAACAGATTTTTTTAAAAAGAAAACTTATGAAACAGGCCTGGACAGAAATGATGGTACCCTTAACTTAATATTTTGTTGCACAACCTTTTGAGGCAATCACTGCAATCAAACGATTCCTGTAACTGTCAATGAGACTTCTGCACCACTGAACAGGTATTTTGGCCCACTCCTGATGAGCAAACTGCTCCAGTTGTCTCGGGTTTGAAGGGTGCCTTTTCCAGACGGCATGTTTCTGCTCCTTCCAAAGATGCTCAATAGGATTTAGGTCAGGGCTCATAAAAGGCCACTTCAGAATAGTCCAATGTTTTCCTCTTAGCCATTCTTGGGTGTTTTTAGCTGTGTGTTTTGGGTCATTATCCTGTTGCAAGACCCATGACCTGCGACTGAGACCAAGCTTTCTGACACTGGGCAGCACATTTCTGTCTAGAATCCCTTGCTAGTCTTGAGATTTCATTGTACCCTGCACAGATTCAAGACACCCTGTGCCAGATGCAGCAAAGCAGCCCCAGAACATAACAGAGCCTCCTCCATGTTTCACAGTAGGGACAGTGTTCTTTTCAAGATATGCTTCATTTTTCCGTCTGTGAATATAGAGCTGATGTGCCTTGCCAAAAATTTAGATTTTTGTCTCATCTGTCCATAGGACATTCTCCCAGAAGGTTTGTGTCTTGTCAACATGTAATTTGGAAAATTCCAGTTTTGTCAGATTCAAGTTATTTCTGTGACCATTGTGGGTTTTTCTTTCATTAAACGAGGGGTACCAACAATTTTGTCCACATGTGTAATCCAGTCCGGTTCCGGCATAGTTTTTTCTGTGCCTCCCCAGGACAGATTTATACAGACCTCTCTCCTTCCTGCTGTTCATCACAACGTCAAGGGTCTGAAATTTATTCTTCAGTGTTTCTGGTTCCAAAACCTTCAGAAGACTGGTTGATAATTGACCTGCAATACCTCAGCAGAGCTATCACGAAAAAATTTCCGTATGGAAACGTCTGTGATATCCATTCTCCAGCAAGGAGATTTCATGGCCACTCTGAACCTATAGGACGTGCACCTCCACGTCCCTATTCTTCCTGCTCACAGGAAATACTTAAAAATTGCAGTGGTTGTAGAGGGTCGGCTGAGACACCTCCATTTCACCGCAGCACGTCAGCACCCTACGTATTCACCAAGGTGGTATCCACGGTAGCTGAGTCACTGAGAATCCAAGGGTTCACGAATGTTCCTTATCTGGAAGACTGGCTGTTAAAAGTCTCTCAAGAGAAGGCCTACTACAGCATCTATCCATCACGATGAATTTCCTCCAACAATTGGGGTGGATTATAAATTGGGGAAAGTCCCAAATATTACCAGCAACCCAGAAAACATTTTTAGGGTTCATACTTGATTCAGGCCTAATGAAAATATCTCTTCTTCCTCCAGAAGAGAGAGAATCATCAAGGTCGCAAAATTCCTGATGGTTCCTCGGTCAATCACCATCAGGACAGGCATAAAGTTTTGGGATTGATGTCATCAGCTGCAGAAGCAGTCCCTTGGGAAGTCCTGTTGGCCTGGAATCGCAAAACCAGCAGTCTAGTTAGAAGTTTTTTTTTTCCTGTCTCAGGAAGCCCGCTCTTCCCTCAAGTGGTGGATTCGGCTAAAAAAAAAAAGTCCACGGTCCAGCCTTGCTGGACCCTGTTGACTACAGATGCATCACTCACAGGTTGGGGAGCCCACCTGAACGAAACCGGCCAAGGGCATTGGAATTCCCTCGAGAAGATGATCTCCCAACTGGAGAGAACTTCGTGCAGTACGACTGGAACTGCTTCACTTTGCCGACCAGTTGAAGGACAAGGCAGTCCGTGTAAGATCGGACAATATGATGACCGTCCTTTATTTAAACAAGCAGGGAGGAACTCGGTCACAATCTCTTATAAGCGAAGTGGGGAAGATCTTGAGTTGGGCAGAGAAGAACTTAACCCATCTTTCTGCCGTACATATCCGAGGGTCACTCAGTGTAGTGGCGGATCAATTGAGTCATGGTATCAATGTTCCAGGGGAATGGTCTCTCCATCCAGAAGTCTTTCAAGCAATCACCCTGAAATGGGGTCATCCAGAGATAGACCTGATGGCAAGCAGACTCAATGCCAAGGTAGAGAAGTTCTGCTCTATACAAGGAGGACAATCCCTTGGCTGTGGATGCCCTGTCCATCCCTTGGAGGTTCAGGCTGGCATACATATTCCCTCCAATCTCCATGATACCAAGGGGTATTGATGAGAATCAGACAGGACCAAGTCTCTGTAATCGTCATCATTCCATTCTGGCCAAAGAGAGCTTGGTTTTCCCATCTCATTCAAATGAGTCACGGGATATATTGGAGGCTTCCCCTGATTCAGAACCTGGTGTCTCAAGGACCCAGGCTCTGCCAGGATATTAAATCCTTCAATCTGACAGCCTGAAGATTGACCAGTCCCTATTACGAACTAAGGGACTCTCAGGAGTCATCTTAAGCACTCTAAGCACTCTTAAGCACGCTAGAGCAGAGTCTACAAATAAAAATTACGCCTGGATCTTAATCATCTTCATCTCCTGGGCATCAGGTAGAGAAATTGAGAGCTTGAAAGCTTAGGTTGCTGCCCTGTGAGCCTGTTTAGATAAGCAGCTATCTGCAGACCGCCTGGTTAAAAGATATTTTAAGGGTGCATTCAGGCTTAGTCCGCCTGTTACCCACCCAATCCCTCAATGGGCTTTATCTACTGTTTTAAAGGGGTTATGTGATTTTCCCCCTTGGAGCCTTTAGAAGAGGTTGAGATTAAATTTCTCACACTAAAGACAGTGTTACTTTTGGCCATAACTTCAGCTCAGACAGTTGGTGAGTACAACTAAGATTTATGCCAGGGTTCCTCCCTAAGGTACCCTCATATTCTAACCTAAACCAGGTTATTTCATTATCAATTTTCTATCCCAGTCCGTCATCTCCGGAGGCAGTTAAACTTCACTCCCTGTGTAAGGGAATTGCCAGTTGAGCAATTCCCCAGTGCTGCTGCAGAACCCTGGGGGGAGGGGCACAACAAGACAGTGAGCCCAAAAGCTGACCCCCCCCACCCCCCCACTGTCCCTGGCTAACATGCCTGATCTGTCCTAGGCGACAGCCAGCAACTGGTCGACAGTCCCTTCTTAATATAAGAGGCAACACAAAACGCAGACAGGATGAATAACAAAAAGGGAGGTCAGCTAGCCAAGGGGTCAAGGAGTAAAGGCCTGTATGCACAAGTAATAGCAAGCGCCAATG
The DNA here is from genome assembly GCA_947044405.1 of Leptodactylus fallax. Classification (NCBI taxonomy): domain Eukaryota; kingdom Metazoa; phylum Chordata; class Amphibia; order Anura; family Leptodactylidae; genus Leptodactylus; species Leptodactylus fallax. The sequence continues at coordinate 522,874 of CAMRHE010000662.1, forward strand.
TGAATGTGAGCAAAGAATTAATAGGAAGGAAGAACCTGCCCCAGACTTGATAGGACAAAAGGCTGTCAATCACACAGGCAAGGCTGAGATTAACTATTTGAGGAGCAGAGAGAAATAAAGGTGCAGGAGACGGGTGTGGTAGTAATTCAATTATAGACAAGAGGTAACTAGGACAGTGTTCAGGCTGAGCAACAAGAACCCTATGCAAGGAATCAAACTGAAGACGCCTCCTTCGCCGCAGCGTGCGAGCGGAGGGTGGTGTAGAGACCCGAACAGGCAGAGATGTTACAGTACCCCCCCTTTTATGAGGGGCCACCGGACCCTCACCAGACAAACCAGTTTTAGAAGGACCCAGTATTTTCTCTGCCTTAAATTCTAGGTCTCCCTGAACAACAAGAGGTGCTGGTGGACCAGGCAAACATTTTTTATTCGCCTGGCGTTTCCAACCCTTAGTAGCCGAGACCGTCTCCTAACTGACACAATCTAAGGTGTGCAAAGCAATACGGTGGGATGAGCACTGATCTCCCCATTTTACTAACTCCCTTTTAACCCAATCAAAAATAGGGTTATGGAGGTTCAGCCAGGGAAGTCCCAAAGCAATATCGGAAGACAGATGCTCCATAACAAAGAAGCTTATGACCTCAGAATGTGCAGAACCCACTTGCAACGTGATAAAAGGGGTCTTGAATTGGACCTTACCCTTGGCCAATGGGGCAAAATCCGCTCCAGTAACCGCTAGAGGAGTATCGAGCGGCAAAAGCTCAATGCCTAAAGCTGAGACAAATGAATGTTTGACATAGTTTGCCTCAGACCCAGAGTCAACTAGGGCCTGGCCAGAAACAGATCTGTCCCCAGAGGACAGAGACACAGATAACAACATCTTATTGTAATTTCCGGTAAATACCTGGTTGCCTGAGTGGTTCTTCCGACTACCACTCTGGCTAACTTGCCTGATCTGTCCTAGGTGACAGCCAGCAACTGGTCGACAGTCTCTTCTGAATATAAGTGGCAACACAAAACGCAGACAGGACGAACAATGAAAAGGGAGCTCAGCTAGCCAAGGGGTCAGTAACCAACATGCAATGCAGTACAGAATCAAAATCCAAGAGAATAGTCAAAGTAAAAGCCAGAGGTCAGGAATAGGAATACCAGTAACAAAACAGCAAGGAGTAAAGGCCAGTATGCAAAAGCAATAGCAAGCGCCAATGTGAATTTGAACAAAGAATAAATAGGAAGGAAGAACCCGCCCCAGATTTGATAGGACGAAAGGCTGTCAATCACACAGGCAAGGCTGAGATTAACTATATGAGGAGCAGAGAGAAACAAAGGTGCAGGAGAAAGGTGTGGTAGAAATTCAATTATAGAGAAGAGGTACTAGGACAGTGTTCAGACTGAGCAACAAGAACCCTACGCAAGGAATCAAACTGAACACGCCTCCTTCGCTGCAGCATGTGAGCGGAGGGTGGCGCAGAGACCTGAACAGGCAGAGATGTTAAACCCTGGATGTGGCCAGATGCCTCGGAATTTATATTCAGAGATCTCGGCCTTTTAGACAGTCAGAGAATTTTTTTTTCTACCATTTGCTGGGAAAAATAATGGGCTCAAGGCCTCTAAAACCTCCTTGGCACAATGAAGCCATAACATTGGCTTTCACTTTACAGGGGTTAGACCCCCCCTGAGTTTGTTCGAGCTCATTCTACAAGAGCCATTTCTACCTTTTGGGTGGAAAGAAGCTCTGATCCTTGGGAACAAATTTGTCAGCTTCTTGGAGCTCTCTCCATACCTTTGTTAATCATTACAGATTTAACACCCGGGGGTACGGAGGCCAATTCTTTTGGCCATTCCGTGTTAAAATCAATTCTTCAAGAGGGCCCTCCCTAAGGTTTTTTCTTGCTAGATCTCCAATATTGTGCTGCTGTGGGATGACAGAGAAGTGTAGATTATGATGTTAATCTGTTTTCCCTTAGTCCCAACAGCAGCACAAGGCTCCCTCCCTATGTGTTATGTACAGTATTTGTCTTTAGAATTACACGTTGGGGGGTTGGTACTTCCTTCCTTCCAACTATTTGTTGTTCATTAAAAATTCCATTCTGTCCTACCAGCACACAGGGGCAGAAATACACCAATATTGTGCTGCTGTCGGGACTAAGGGAAAACAGATTAACATCATAATCTACACTTGTAACATACTTTATAACACATTTTGTCTCCTTTCTGTTATACCCTGCATCTCTTTATTCTCTCCATTGCTTCTGTTCCTGTCTCTCACTGAATGTTACTGTGTATGGAGTACAGGGCAGTGTAACATTTAGAGAAAATGAGGAGAGGGTCACTTCAAACAGTCTTGGACATTATATAACTTAGAAACTTTTGGAGTCATATGAAAGAGGAGATTCTCTTCTTTCATATGACACTAAGGTTACAGTGCTATCTATATTATATCCAGAGATATCACTGGTTGAAAACACAGTCGCGATTAGGATATTTATATCATATATATCAGGGGTCGGCAACCCCTGGCACACGTGCCGAGAGTGGCACGCGAGGCTTATTTCCCTGGCACGGCAGCGGAGTCCTCACCCAGCAGTTTCGATCGGACCAAACAGGGCCGAAATGAAACTGCCATTATTATACTGTGGGGTCTCTTCAGACTCCCGAGTATAATAAGCGGAGCCCCCCGGGGAGGTGATCAAACATTAAAAACAATGTTAACTCACCTTCCCTGGATCCGCAGCCGCTGTGTGGGCGCTTCTGCCTGATGTAAGAGATTGCTGACAGGGCCTCAGGGGTCACGTCTGACGTCATTACGCATAATGAAGCGACGTGAGCCCTGAGACCGAATCAGCGGTCACTGACGTCAGGGAGAAGCGCCCACACAGCGGCTGCGGAGCGCAGGTGCGTTCACATATGTCCGGCTGTCCGGCGCAGCTATCAGTTTTCTATGGGATCGGTTCTGGCACAAGAGGCATCAGTTCTGGCGCCGGATCTGTGCCTCAACCGGATGGAAAAACGTTACCTGCAGCGTTTTTCCATCCGGCTTCCTTAAAATTTAATTAGCGCCGGGTGGTGCCTGAAGATGGATACGGCTTCTGCACAGTCTATGTACAGTAGTGAAGCCGGTAATTGCCGGCTTCACTACTGTACCTGCGTGAATTGCTCAGGATTGGTTAAAGCTATAAAGAAACACTTGGATTCATTTTAAAGATGAGAATCTCATCTTTAAAATGATACCAAGATCACCATGATCGTCCTTACACATCCTGAGCGATTCGCTAGTGAAAACGATGTTCGGCATTGAAATCCCAATGCAGATCTCAATTCCCGACATCGTTTTAACAGTGAATCACTCTGAATCTGTAAGGTCTATCATGGCGATCTTGGTATCTTTTTAAAGATGAGATTCTCATCTTTAAAATGAATCCAGTTGCATCTTTGTGGCCATAACATATCCTTAGAAATGGGGCTCTAAAATTGTACCCCCCTCCTGCCTCAGGCAGCATCTTAGAGCTAAGGAAGGAGGGGGGAGGAGGAGCTGCAGACTGCAGAGACAATGATAACTCATCATTGTCTGTGCATAAGCTGCAGATGACCCCTGGGAGGGTAGCAGGGACTTCTGTCCATGTCATCCCCTCTCCTATCAATCACAGAGCATACTATACTTCTGCTCTCTGATTGTCACATAGAGGGATAATGTATTACCCCTCTGAGCCTAATCACATTCTCCAGGTCGCAGCGCCAAAAGTGTCGCACCAAATACTTACACAACACATGCACAAAGTCCCCAATAAAGTTTAAATTTTTTCACTGTCCCTGTCCTGTCCATACCTGATCTTTATAGAGTAAAATATGCCGCCCGCCTCTCTAGTTATATCCGTTACATGCTAAAATAATAGCAATAGCAATAGCTGGATAATACTGTGTGCAGGGGTCACTATGGAAGATAATACTGTGTGCAGGGGCCACTATGGAGGATAATACTGTGTGCAGGGGCCACTATGGAGGATAATACTGTGTGCAGGGGCCACTATGGAGGATAATACTGTGTGCAGGGGCCACTATCCAGGATAATACTGTGTGCAGGGGCCACTATGGAGGATAATACTGTGTGCAGGGGCCACTATGGAGGATAATACTGTGTGCAGGGGCCACTATGGAGGATAATACTGTATGCAGGGGCCTCTATGGAGGATAATACTGTGTGCAGGGACCGCTGTGGGACATAATACTGTGTGCAGAGGCCACTATGGGGCATAATACCATATGCAGGGGCTGCTATGGGGCATAATACCATGTACAGGGGCCGTTATAGGACATAATACCGTGTGCAGGGGCCGCTATGGGACATAATACTGTGTGCAGGGGTCGTCAGATTTACAATTATTGACCGGCACTCTGAGTACCTCAACTTTGATTTTTTTTTTAATCGAAATCGGCACGCCGAACAAAAAAGGTTGCCTACCCCTGATATATATTATGTACTTGTATAATATACATTATATAAATATGCTAATCCCAACTGTGTTTTCAACTAGTGATATGCAACCTTAGTGTCACATGATGAGAATCTCCTCTTTCATATGACTCCAAAGGCATGTTTGTACGTTATATAATTTTCAAGATATAACTGTTTCAATTGACTCCCTCTATACATCTTATACAGCCCGTACTACAAGTCCGTACTCCATACACAGTAACATTCAGTGAGAGGCAGGAACAGCTCTGAATACTAAAGCAAGGGAAAAATTAAATAGAGGTAGGATTTCACAGAAAGGAGGCAAAATCAGTTAATAAAGTGTATTACAAAATTTATTAATGACACAAATACTGCCAGGGAATCAAAAGTTGTCCGAAAGTTTAGTTACACTTTAAAACCTGGTAAAGGACCTGAGTTTCTGGAAAGGGAAAGGGTGGCACCTCTCCATGTTGCCTGGTCTTGGGCTGTCTAGTTTAAGTAATTAATCAGCAAGTGCAACAGTCAGACTGGAATCTTTCTCAGCCTGGAGAATGGAGCAATTGCCATGAGCCTGTAAGATGGGAAAACAGCCCTCATGTTATGAATGTACCTGTTTCCATAAATAAGTTTATTTTTTTTTATAAACTGACATTTGTTTGTTTGACCACAAGAGGCCACTGTTACCTCAGAAATGGGAAGGACTGTAATTCTGTAATTCCCTGGAGTAGTGATGTGGAGACCCTGTTCTGCAGAGGTGGAACAAGGAGCAGAGTGTGTGTGGCAGCCATCTTAGGAGTGTGCTTTGGGCTTTTAGAAGAAGGACTGAAGTGAGAGAAAAAGGATTCCTAAGGGATCAGAGATATAGCAAGGGGGTGCTGAAGCAGAGACTGTTCCAGGGTTTGTTCAGACAGCATCCTAAGTTGAAGATTGCTATCAAGGACCCAGCTGAGAAGTGGCCCTGTCAGTGAGATCGCATGTTTTCTGGATGAGCCCTGCTTCCAGCTGTTCCAGACAAAGGCTAAAGGTACGCAACAAACCTGGATCAGTAAGAGAAGTAATCGTGCACACACCGCATTACATTTTTGGCGCAAATTGCTTGGGACTGAGTAAGGGCCTGTAGTTAGAATAGTTAGGCATCCTCATCTTCACAGGCCACAATACTGGTGAATTATCTACCTATACGGTAGTAAGGACTAAGACTCAGAGAATTCTATTGAGTTGTAACTCCCAGAGAGGAGCTTATGAGGAAGTCTAGAAGCCACATTTTATACATTCTCACATTTCTTTGGCTTGCAAGCTGACCTACTATTATATTTACTTGGTTGTACTTTGTTTGGGGGGAATAGGGGTATTTTGATAAGTATGTAAGCTCTTGTGTTATACCGCCGTTTCCCCTATCACACTCATTGAATTGTTCCTGTGACTAGGGTGATAAAAAGGTAACAAGCGGCTGGTTAGTTGCAGCCTGCAGATAGGTAAAAGCTTGGAGGATATTGGAGCCGCACATGAGAGGGCACCACGCTGTACAACACCAGGGTCTCAGCTTACTGGCTGAGTGTATGTAAATATGAGTGTATGGCTGAGGTGTTACTACACAAAGTAAAATTTTGTTTTTACTAAATTGATTTGTAGTTGCTTCCTTTGTTCGTGACTTCGCTGTATCCTGGGGAGCCCACCCCGGTACACAGCTTACAAGCCTGTCAGAGCACTGATTGACTGGATATCAGGTTGTACAGACTGTAGTGCTGTGTTTTTGGTATCAGACATTAGGCCTATATATTTTGTGTAGTTAGAGCTGTAGAGTCATAGTATTTTGTTCTGCTTGTTTTGTTTATTTCTTTTATACCAACCTGAAAATAAATGGTTGCAGCCAGTTGTACCAGAACTTCTGTGTGGATTGCCATTGGAAACGCCACTGCCAAATTGCAGCGTTTTTGCAATGTGGGGCCCCAGCCTAAGGTTGACTTGTGGTGACTGGATGTCCTGCATATATCGCTGAGCTGTTAGTGTCCCTCATATCAGGGAAGTAACTAGGAAAGACCAGGCTCCATAGTAATCTTTTTACTGGGACCCTCCTGACCCCAATACAGTGTAACACCTCATTTACTGTTGCCCAACATGGCATAAAGCCTCTTTGGCTGTCCCACACATGGCTTAATACCTCCTTTCATAGCTTCCACACGTTAAAATCCTAGCCTCAACATGGTATAAAGCAGTGGTTCCACTGTACTCCACACAGTATAGTGCCACCCTTACTAATCCCCAAAATGGTATATTGCCTCCATGTTGACCCCAATACAGTATGTTGCCTCATTTACTGCTCTTTATACAGTAACTGCACCCTTTACTGTCCCAACAATTTATAGGCACCAATGCAGTAAGTGTCCCCTTTCATTGCCCTTATACAGTTGCTGCCCCTCATACAGTGACTTCCTGATACTTAGTCCTGCCCACAGCCTCCTCTACTTCACATTTAGTCTTCAGTCTCCAGGAGGGCCCTGTGCACCACACATAACATTCAGAAACACAGTCAGGGGCTTCATGAGGGATGAAGACTGAAGGGGAAGCGTAGGAGGACCTGGGCAGGAATTCGGAATGAAAAGTGAATAGATGTTCAGTGTCAAAACAGACCCCCTATAGTCATGAGCCCTATAGCAGCCACTACAGCCCTGCCTCATAACACTACTAGGGAGGACTGATAGTTGTATGCCATGGCTCCCCAGATCATCGCACAATGATTTGAGGCAGTGTATTGCTCCACAGTAAAATAAGGATTAAAACCCTCACTATGAGGCCGTTCTAATCAAACCAAACCATCATCCCAAACTGAACTTGGATTCATCAAAAAAGATGATATACTTAGAGTCCTAACAGTCCATGGCGAGATCGGGGGGTGCCGATATCTATAATCTGCAGCCCGGGGTCTGCCCAGTGACGCCAGGCTGCCTGGAGCCCCCACTACCTGGTTGATCCTGCGGAGACCTCCGGAAGTCAACGCTATGCATTTGCATAGCCTCACTTCCTGTATAGACTGCAAGACACTTGTATGCTCGTGTCTTGCAGTCTACAGTATAGTACTGAGCCAACGATCAAAGCATCTCTGGTTCAGGTGTCCTAATGGGACACATGAAAAAGTAAAAAAAAGTGAACAAAAAAAAATAAAGTATGTGAAAAAAATTTATAAAAGAATAAAACCCCCCAAAATTTCCCTTTTCCTATATAAAATGAATTATATAAAAAATAAACCTAAAAATTAATAAAAACAATGCATATTTGATATTGCCGTGTCCATAACAACCTGTACAATAAAACTGAAACCATATTTAACGTTCACGGTGAACGTCGAGAAAAAAAAAATATGGAAGTAATGATTTTTCGCCATCTCACCTTACAAAATATGCCATAAAAAGTGATCAAAAAGTCATATGTGCCCCAAAACAGTACCAATAAAAAGCACAGGTTGTCCTTCAAAAAATAAGCCCTCAACCAACTCTGTAAACTGCAAAATAAAAATGTTACGCATCTCAGAAGATGACGATGCAAAAAAAAAATTGATTTATGACCCCAAATGGGTTTTTGTTCTGCAAAATTATTATCGCATAAAAAAACAGTATAAATGAGGTATCGCCGTAATCGAACCGACTCGCAGAATAAAGGTAACATGTTACTTACCCTCTATGCTGCATGGCGAAAAATTTAAAATGTAAAATGCAGTCCCAGAATTGATGGGGTTTTTTTTAATCCACCAAGAAAGAGTTAATAAAATTTATTTAATAAGTTATAGGCACCTAAAAATGATGTCATTACAAAATACATCTCATATCGCAAACAACAAGCCCTCATATGGCTACATCACTAGAGAAATAAAGAAAATATAGCTCGTACAATGTGAAGACAAAAAACCCCAAAATCGCCAAATCATTAGAACATAACTGGCTGCGGCAGGAAGGGAATGTATAAGCTGTGCGAGCGTATATTAGGGTACAAGGGATAATAAATAAGAATTGACCCCCAGAGTGACCCCTCCAATAATAGGAGCTACTGGAGAAATCGTAGGGAATTTAGTGTACCCAATGTACTCCGCACAGCTTACATATTCACTTTTCCCCATCCGCTGTGCAGTCACGTCTGGGATACTAATGCTCACTACACCCCCTGATAATTTTTTTGAGGGGTGCACTTTTCAAAATGGGGTCATTCCCTAGGTGATTCCACTTTACTGGTACTTTAGAGGCTCCGCAAACATGACATGGCGTCCAGATCCCAAACATCTGAATCTGCGCTCCAAAAGCCACATAGCGCTCCTTCCCTTTTGTGCCCTGCTGTGGGCCCAAACTGCAGTTTATACCCACATGTATGACAGGTGGTGTACCCAGGGTAACGTACTTAATGTCATATGTGGGTATAAACTGCTATTTGGGCACAGCCGGACACAGAATGGAAGGAGCGCTATTTGGTTTTTGGAGCACAGACTTAGACGGTTTGGTTTTTGGGCACCATGACACTTTTGCAGAGCTGAAATGCCAGTATAGTGGAATCCCCTGACATATCACCCCATTTTGGAAACTACACCCCTGAAGGAATTTATCCAGGGGTACAGTGAGAATTTTTAACCCCCAAGTGTTGCTATAATTTATTATCCATAAATGAATATGCAACTGATGGTGAAAGGTGAAAATGACAATTATTCCAGGAATACATCATTTCAGTGCATAATATGTTGTGCCCAGCTTGTATCAGAGATGAATGCTCCAAAAGCTGTTGTGCCCGGGATACCCTCTTAACAGTTTTTGGAGTGTGTGTCTCTGCTGACACAAGCTGGGCACAACATATTGGGCACTGAAATGTCGTATCTATGGAAAAATTTCATTTTTAACTTTTCATTATCAGCTGCGCATTCTTTTCTGGAATATAAAGAATTCAACACTTAAGGGTTAATAATGCTCGCTACCCCACTTGATAAATCCCTTGAAGGGTATAGTTTCCAAAATGGGGTCACATGTCTGCGGATTTCACTTTACTGGCAATTCATGGGCTCTCCAAAAGTGGCATGGTGTCCAAAAATCAAACTGCGCTCCAAAAACCAAAATAGCGCTCCTTCCCTTCTGAGCCCAGCTGTGCCCAAACAGTAGTTAATATATGGCATTGTTAAGTATGTTGTCCTGGATACACCAGTGTCATACATGTGGGTATAAACTGCCATTTGGGCACACAGCAGGGTGCAGATGTGAAGGAGCGCTATGTGCTTTTGGAGCGCATATTTAGATTATTGTTTTTTGGACGCCATGTCACATTTGCAGGGACCCTAAAATTGCCCCTACAAAATGAGGGTCACTTCTTTGGGAATTCCAATTTACTGGCACCTCCAGGGCTCTGCAAAAATAACATGGCGACCAGAAAGTCCCTCTAAATCTACAGTATACTCCAAAAGCTAAAAAAACACAGTGCTCCTTCCCTTCTGAGCCCTGCTGCGTGCCCAAACAGCAGTTTATACCCACATATTTAATTATTTTGTCCCTGGGATAGCCCACTTAATAGTTTTAGGAGTTCATGTCTCTGATGCCACAAAGAGGCCGCAACGTATTAGGCACTGAAATTGGATATTTCTTTAAAAACTTTAATTTTCACTTTGTACATTAATTTTTGGGAAGCATTTTTAGGCTCAAAATGATAATACCCCTTGATACATTCCTTGAATGGTGTAGTTTCTAAAATGGGGTCACTTTTGAGAGGTTTCCATTGTATTGGTACTTTAGGGGCTCTGCAAATGCGACATGGCACTCAAAAACTATTCCAGCCCTCCAAAAGCCAAATAGCGCTCTTTCCATTCTGAGCCCCACCATGTACCCAAATAGCAGATTATAATCACATATGTGGCATTTCTGTGTTCAGAAGAAATTGTGTAACAAACTGTGGGGTGTTTTTTCTTCTTTAACCACTTGCAAAAATTAAAAATATGTCGCTAAATGGACAGTTAATTGGAATTTTTATGTCTCAAAGTCAATAAAATTTGTGAAACAGCTGTGAGGTCAAAATGCTCATTATACACCTAGATACATTCTATGAAGGGTGTAGTTTCCAAAATGGGGTCACTTTTTGGGGGTTTGCATTGTATTAGTACTTTAATGGCTCTGCAAATGCAACATGGCACCTGAAAACTATTCCAGCAAAATCTGCCCTCCAAAAGCTAAATAGTGCTCTTTCCATTTTGAGCCTTGCCATGTACCCATGCAGCAGATTACGACCACATATGGGGTATTGCCGATTTCAGGAGCAATTGTTTTGCAAGCTGTGGGGTGCTTTTTCTCCTTTAACCCCTTGTGAAAATGAAAATTTTGGGGATAAAGTGACATTTTAGTAATTTTTCATTTATACATCCCAGTGTTAGTAAAATCTGTGAAACGGCTGTAAGGTCAAAATGCTCACTATACCCCTTGATGAATTCTGTGAGGGGTGTAGTTTTCAAAATGGGGTAACTTTTTGGGGGTTTCCTTTGTATTGGTACTCTAGGGGCTCTGCAAATGAGACATGGCACCTGAAAACTATTCCAGCAAAATCTGCTTTTGAGATGCCCAGTGTTGCTCCTCGCCTGCACTGGTAGATCAGATATGGCTGATAACATTGTATCATTTCACTTGGTCTCAGCTCTTTACAAAGAATCTGGACTTGAGTGCATTAATCCATCAGACTTGCTGTTGCCGGTGACCTCATTCTGGGAGGTGGCATAAAGGGTATATAAGATGAGGTAAGAGGTCAGTGAGGAGAGATTGTGCTGGGACTCAGTGGTGAACCTAGCCTCTTTGCTGCCTGAGGCGGACTATAGAAAGACGCCCCCCCCCCAAAAAAAAAAAAAAAAAAACTGAGTTTCCATGCTACTAGTTTAACACACTGTTATCGTCACACAATATACACAATACACAAAGTTATAAAACAGTTTTTAAGAATTCTTCTTCCTGTATTACTTCAGTATCAGATCAACAACACGGCATTAACAATGAAAGTAACTTCACACATCTTCTGCTTGGTGGATGGACGAGCCCACGTGGCCCCCATTCTCTATAATAGGAGTGCCGCAGATAGCTGAGTACTGGACTTCGGGTATCTTTGGCACTCCCATTAAAGTGAATGAGAGCCACGCGGGTTCGTCCATCCACCAAGTGACACACCTATATATATGGCTGCGGTCAGGCTGGATTCCCACCTAGTGGGGGAAAAAACCCAATTCTCAGGCTCAGTGGGGGTCTCAGCAGACAGACCCCCATCACCTCAGGTATTTATCTTCTATCATTTAGGTGAATACAGTGCAGTAACATTCTGTGACTTACAGGTGACGTCTCTGACTAATCCTTCACATTTCCCTTCTCTTCCCTTTGGACCGCCATGACCACTTCTTCCAGCTGTGACTTGTCTCTGTAAAGTTTGCAACACAGACATCTTTGGCTCCTCACTTTTCCAGGCATCCAACCCACATTGTCCTCACCTACACAAAGCCCCTATCCTGCTGCTACCCCCAATTATAAAATATATGATATAACCCCCCCCCATAATGAATAATACCCCTGTGAAGAATATCGCCTCGCCCAGCCGCCTGGCATGCCTGCGATCAAACTTCTTTCTTAACCTCCCACTCACACACCGTGAGTAGACCGGGTCATAGGATAAAAACGAAACGAGCGATATAAATTTTATATGTTTAATAACCCAAGTGGGTCGGTATGAATTAATAGCATACACAGAAATATACAATATTAATATGATCAAGCATAAACATACAAGCCAAAGTGCGATGATACAATACAAAACAAAATAAAAGGGAAATAACAGATTAGAAAAGATACCTGGGCATACAGCCCTGTCCTAGCTGTCTCTCTTCCATGCTCAACACAATAGACTCTGAGAAAACTCCCTACCTCCGTGTGAGACCCTCTCCAACCACACCCTTCACCTCCCCCAGCCAGGGATGAAAACCAGTGAGACATAGTGTCCAGAGGTGTAACCTCCTTTGCATCACATTCCAACCAGTGGGGGAAGGAGTGACATGATCAAGTAAAAACACACTTCTAAGAAAGATACATAAATTGAGGGTCTCATCATCACAACCCCCAAGTGCATCTTTATATTAATAACATCCGTGTGTACCCTGTATAAATAGTGCCCCTTATTAATAATGCCCCAGGTGTTAACTAATTAAAAGGTTTTCCAGGTCATTAATAAACTAATCAGTGGGGTTCAAAAACCCAGGACCCCCACTGATCAGCTGTTTGAATGGTACCTGTGTAAGCGCCATGACCGCTTCTCTGTTTACATAGTGTCATTCATCTCATAGCGGCCATGTAATGTAACTACAGCCTCGTCCTGTACATGTCTACAGTATGTGACAAGGCTACAATTACATCACACGGTCACTATAAACAGACAGCGTATAATATAAACAGGTGCCATAGCCCATGTTTATAGCACCCCATTTACACACACTATAATGTTACACAGCAGCCCCTGCACACAGTATTACACAGTGTTATGGCCCGCAGCGGCCCCTGCACACTGTATTATGCCTCGCAGCGGCCCCTGCACACAGTATTATGCTCCATAGTGGCCCCTGCACAGGGTATTATGCCCCACATTGGCCACTGCACACGGTATTATGTTCCACAGCAACTCCTGCACACAGTTTTATGCCCCATATTGGCCCCTGCACACGGTATTATGCTCCATATTGGCCCCTGCACACGGTATTATGCTCCACAGTGACCCCAGCACACGGTATTATGCTCTATAGTGGCCCCTGCATTGGTATTATGCTCTATAGTGGCCCTTGCACTGGTAGTATGCTCCATAGTGGCCCCTGCACTGGTATTATCCTCCATAGTGGCCCTTGCACTGGTATTATACTCCATAGTGGCCCCTGCACTTGTATTATGCTCCATAGTGACCCCTGCACCCGGTATTATGCTCTATAGTGGCCCCTGCACTCGGTATTATGCTCTATAGTGGCCCCTGCACTTGTATTATGCTCCAGAGTGGCCCCTGCACAGGGTATTATGCGCTACAGTGGTCCCTGCACAGGGTATTATGCTCTATAGTGGCCCCTGCACTCGGTATTATGCTCTATAGTGGCCCCTGCACTCGGTATTATGCTCCATAGTGGCCCCTGTACAGGGTATTATGCTCTACAGTGGTCCCTGCACAGGGTATTATGCCCCATAGTGGACCACCCACGAACTATTATTATACTCTGGGGTCTTTTAAGACCCCAGAGTATAATGAGTGGAGACCCAGGGGAGAATACAAACATAAAAACCAGAGTTACTTACCTATCCTGGACACCGGTGCACTCCTTGCAGCTTTCGGCCCTGTTTAATTGCGCACACACGTCACGTGATCAGGCCGGCGACGTGACCTGATGACGTCACCAGAGGCCTCAAGCCTGCTCGGAGTTACATCGGATCGCAGGAGGTGAGTAACATTGGTTTTTATGTTCCCTCACCAACCCTAGGCCTCCGATTATTATACTCCGGGGTCTGAATATACCCCGGAGTATAATAATAGTAGTATTTGCGGCCCGCGGCCTCACTTACCGATACCCGCGGCCGCTCACAGCGGCATCCACTTCCCTTTCTGCGTCCCATAGCAGAAGGAGAAGCGGGGGCGGCCACGAGCAGACGCAGGGTAGGGAAATAAATAGGCCGTTACCTGCCGGGGATGCTCCAACAGGTTACGGCCTATTTATATATATAAAAAAAAAGTTATACTCATTTGCGATGCCTTGATGCAGCCGCCGCCGCCTCCTCTTCTTGTCCGCGACGTTTGTGTCTCAGCGTAGGCGGCGTGATGACGTCATTGTATCGCCGCCTGCGCTGAGATGCGACGTCTTGAAACCAGCCCAGGACAGGCCCCGCTCAGCTCTGTTTTTTTTTTTTTTTTTTTAAAGCGGCCTGTCCTGGGCTGGTTTACATGAAATAGTAAAAATGCCGCCCCCCGGACAGTGCCGCCCAAGGCGGCCGCCTCACTTCGCCTCATTAGCGGTGCGCCACTGCTGGGACTACAAGAGAACACTATGAGGAGATTACAGACAGACTTCCACTGAGAGAGACTATTGGATTATAATGTGAGGAGCATGCAAGCTGAGATGCTGGAGTTAATGCCGCTGCCTCCACTGGTGACTCACACATGCCATGTGTGAGTGTTGGACTATAGAGCCACATCCAGGAGATGTGTGGTAAAGTAACTATTTCACATTTCTGCCCTTTTATTTCATTGCACTGTATCTTGTAACTAGTAACTGTTAATGCTTGCATACATCTGCATATCTGTTCTGAGCTGCATGTGTTAGATACCGACCCATTTAGGGGTTAATAAATATATAAAATTTTGAAAGCTTGTCTTGTATTTACCTTGTGGACCCAACACTCACTGGAGGTGAGTGTGGTTTTTTTATGAAAGAAGACTCAGGTGTGAGCCAACGCGGTGTTGGCGCACTGAGGATCTTTCACACTCAGATAGCACCTCCTGATAGAAAAAACAGGTACCCACTTGTAGATTTTCTGTCACTGTTATCTCCGGCCCAATCGGCATCCACATATCCTGTCAGGGTGCTTTCGTCACTTGCTGGTAACTTTAGCTTGTAGTGTAAAGTCCCTTTAAGATAGTGAATGACTCGCTTCACAGCATTCCAGTCCATCTGACTTGGTGTTGAAGTCTTTCTGCTTAGGATTCCAACTGCTGCTGCAATGTCAGGCCTTGTAGCGGGGCTAATGTACAGCAATTTCCCTATTGCTTTCCTGTACTGAGTGTTAGTTGGTAGTGGTGTATCTTGGCTGTCTATCTTCTTCAGGTAGTTGGTTTCCATGGGAGATTCTACTGGTTTTGCATCTTCCATTCCAAATGTCTCAATTATTTCTTGTATTTTGTGCTTTTGGTTCAGAAGGAAGCTGCCATCACCAGACGTCACATGGGCCAGGCCGGCATCATTATGCGTCGCGACGCCGTCCTGGCTCATGTGACGTCTGGTCCAACATTGAAGAGGGCCGAAAGTAGCGGGGAGTGCATGGGAGCCCGGGAGCCTGGGAGAGGTAAGTAACATTGTTTTTTATGTTTGTAACCTCCCCTGGGTCTCCGATCATTATACTCTGGGGTCTGAAAAGATCCCAGTGTATAATAATTGTTCATGGGTGGACCATGATGGGGCATAATACTGTGTGCAGGGGCAACTATGGGGCATAATACTGTGTGCAGGGGCCACTATGGAGCATAATACTGTGTGCAGGGGACAATATGGTGCATAGTACTGTGTGCAGGGGCCACTATGGCGCATTTCTGTGTGCAGAGGCCACTATGGCACATAATACTCTGTTCAGGGGCCACTATGGCACATAATACTGTGGGCAGGGGCCACTGTGGGGCATAATACTGTGTGCAGGGGCCACTATGGCGCATAATACTGTGCGCAGGGGCCACTATGGCTCATAGTACCGTGTGCAGGGGCCACTATGGCGCATAATAGTGTGTGCAGGGACCACTATGGCACATAATACTGTGGGCAGGGGCCACTATGGGGCATAATACTGTGTGCAGGGGCCACTCTGATACATAATACTGTGTGCAGGAGCCACTATGGCGCATAGTATTGTGCGCAGAGGCGACTATGGCGCATAATACTGTGTGCAGGGGACACTATGGCACATAATACTGTGGGCAGGGGCCACTATGGGGCATAATACTGTGTGCAGGGGCCACTCTGACGCATAATACTGTGTGCAGGGGCCACAATGGGGCATAATAGTGTGTGCAGAGGCCACTGTGGGACGTAATAGTGTGTGCAGGGGCTACTATGGGGCACAATAATGTGTACAGGGGCCACTATGGGGCATAATAGTGTGTGCAGGGGCCACTATGGGGCATAATAGTGTGTGTAGGGGCCACTATGGGGCATAATAGTCTTTGCAGGAATGCTGGGAATGTGGTTTGTGCAGGGGGGTGAGGTCAGGGGGGCCCATGTCAAATATTCACCTTGGGGCCCAGTCATTCCTAGTTACGTCACTGGTTGCAGGTGTGCTGCTTCATAGTATTTTTCTCCACGAGTGTCTGATACAGACATCTATGTGGTGGATGTGGCTGAACATAATTTTTCCTTATAGTGGGCTGAATGTTTTTTCACTCAGTGTTCTGTGTTGGGATAGACAATTACCTATAGGCCAAAGGGTGTATTGTTATACACTGAGGCCTTACTATACCTGACAGGGTTACTTATTGACACTGTATGTAATTTGTGGCCTTATCTAACTTGTTATTGAGCCATACTCTCCTGATTTTAGCTGGGTGCATTTGTTTATCCTACTAGCACCGTATGCTTCACTTAGAGAGGGCCCTCTTTATATTTCAGATCCTTGCTTATAGGTGCCCACATACACTTTGTCTCTATTTTATTCATTTAAAAGCTTTTTGCTATATTTTAGTGGATCATCATTAAAAGTTAAATTTTAGTGTACTACCTTTTCTTTTCTTTTGTTATACTTGTCCTAGTACACCTAATACCTATCTGGGCTCTTTTGGTTGGTTTAAAGACAGAAGTACCCTATCAATTCTGGTATAATGGCCTTGAGCTGGGGAGAAGTAGGTATACACTCTCTTGTTCCCATTAAAGTCACGCCACTAATCTCACCCTTTGCCTTAGAGGAGAGCCTATCTGCAAAGGTGGAGGAGCGGTCCAAAATCGCATTAATTGTAAAATTAAAATCCCCACACCTTATTATTTTAGAAAAATCAAGGTGCCCTGAAACAGTGCATACCTCATGAGAAAACGATACCGGGGATTCATTGAGAGCATAGGAATTAACTAAGCATATACGGGGATTCATTGAGAGCATAGGAATTAACTAAGCATATATGTTGACCATAAAGCCTACATAGTATAATAATATATCGCCCCCAAAGGGTCTTCTATCATAGTATCAGTTTGGAAGGGGACAGAATTCCTGACCAGGAGCGGGAGAAATGGGGTGCGACCATCACCACAACTAATCCCCTGAGTAGTAATAAGGCAAACGTAAAGTACCATAGACTCATAAGGAACAGAATGTTCTTGGAACAACCTGGGTGAGATAAAGTGAAAAAACTGAATCAAGAACATACTAACACATGGACTTAAAACGAGTGCAATAAGAAAACTAGGACCTTGTAGTACATCTTTTAGAATGTATTAAAACTAAGGCCTAAACCCTGAGAAAAATCAGAAAAAGAAACAATGTAAAAGTCCAAATACTTATCAGAAGGGCCCGGGGGCCTTGGAAGGATGGAGGGGGTCTGGTGGGACCCAACGGAAGCTTGCATTTTGGGTGCCATGCTCGCAAAGGTCTCTGTGGGAGTGGGTCAGCTGGGCCCAGACCGTTCACCAGGAAACCTTCACGTCTCAGAAGATGAAGACCCTCCTGTAGAGAGTAAATAATGTAATCCTTGGCGATGAGGGTGCATGAGATATGGAAAGGAAAACCTTATCAGTAGCGGATCTGTACACTCTGTAGTGCAAGGGTGACTGAACGAATGTTTCTACACCTATCCAGGGTAGCTGGTGTCAAGTCAGCAAAAAGTTAAACAGATGGTGCCATGCCTGGGAGAGGCTGGAGGTTGCGAGCTGCAGACAGAATTTGATCACGAAGCTCCAGGTAATGTAATTTGAGAATAATGTCCCTAGGAACATTCGGATTTTTAGGTTGGCCCAGCGGTCTATGAATGTGATCCATTTGGAGCAAAGCAGGGTCGATCTGTGGAAATAATGCAGTAAACAATGTTGTGACCGTGTCATTCAGGGAAGTAACAGATTCAGGCATGCCCCTAATACGGATGTTATTCCTTCTGGATCTATTCTCCAAGTCTTCCAGTTTCAGGTCAATGGCTTTATCTTTGAGCATACTCATCGAGGCAGGTTTTATCCTTTTCCAGAGCATATGCTATATTGTCCATTCTATCCTCCACCTCTGACACTCTAAATCCAAGGTCTTGTATTTGTTTAGTAACATCCGCCACTGCCTTATAAAATTCTGTGGAAAATAGCTGTTTGATTTTGGCGAAAAGGGAAGCTGAGTCCATATCAGTGGTCCCAGGGTCAGCCATGGCTTCTTGTTCAGAGGTAGCAAGAGAGGTAATACTACCATGCGGGAAACCTCCGCCTGCAGAGTCTGTGGGGCATGGTGATCTGAATAACTCAGGAAGAGTATGCCAAGCAGGTTCCTCTCTAATTTTACAAGTTTTAGGCTTCTGAGAGTGTGTGGCCATTCCAAAGAGTAAGCCGGTGACAGGGTAGCAGACAGAGCAAAATCGGGTCTATGGTGCTTGGTAGGAGGCCGTGGTGGGCAGAGGCATTAACCAGACATGGCGGGCAGGAAGAGAGGGTGCCGACTGTCAGGCCCAGGCAGAACAGCAGATATCATCATGACATAGCTGTAATAGGGTATGGGAGCCAGGAGAAGATCACAGGTACCCCCAAAGGTGCCCTCTGCCAATGTGGAACTAAGTATAAAAGCAACAAGTCCTAGTGTTTACAATACAGCAGTGTGATAGAGGTAATAGCAGTCCTCAGTGGTTAGCACCAGGGAAGAGCCAATATTGCAGAGGCTTCCTTTACTAGGCAGGCCAGGCAAAGCAGGGTCGGGGGGAGTGCAGGAGGCTGAAAGATGGCGGGAGGGGCTCCCCAGGGAGTTATCCAGTAGTGCAGGCGGCAACTGAAGAAGGCCCTTGGCAGTCCAGGTTCAGGATGCAGGGCATTGCGATGCCCTGTATGTACTTTTGGCAGGCCGGCAGTGCCAGGAGGAGTCACAGAGGGAAGAGGAGGATGGAAGAGGAGTCGGGCCATTATGAGGTGTGGAATATGGTGGCTGCTCCACATGAGGAAGCGGCTCACTGAAACAGTTGGAGCATGCTTTTACACTGGACATTTGTTGTAATGATTTCTTATTGCAGCTGCAGATATACACACTCATATACAGACTCACTAATTTGAATCTAAAAAAAATGCACTGACTTTAGCACATTAAAGTCAGTTAACTTTAGCACATTAACATGATTAAAACTTTCACTACTTATATATCACTTTCACTGCTTATCTGTCGGCCACTCACATACCAGCTCTCTAGTGTCTGTTCAGGTCAGTTATAGAATTACTATATATCACTTGGAGAAGTCAGCAGCCACAGAGGGGTCAGAGGTGAGAGATGGGAGACATTAGCAAACGGGGCTGCAAATGTAGCAAGGAAAGAGACTGACTGTAAGACTGTTTTGTAAATAAAACTGAGGTTTTCAGCTCTCAGCTGAGCAGTGGGCCATGGCATCTGCCAGGGTTTGCCAGGTGCTGACACCAGCCCTGAATCCATCTACACTAGTTTCCTGATATAGAGGGGTGTAAATGTAGCACATCTTTGGCACACTGCACTTTATTGTTCCAAAGATGTGTCACATCATTCCTTCGGTATCCTGTTTTCCATTTTTTTATGAAACTGGGTGAAATGGGGTGGAGACCAAGGTGGGCTTGGGTGGAGATGCTTCAGCCTGACAAAAAATTATTATAACTCCTGGCATAAAGCTGACATGAGTTATACATGAAATATACCCTAGTTCCTGATTTACGTAGATTTCAGTTTTGCCACATGTGAGTGCATCTGAATTATTAAGAGGCAGGAGCCTCTTAATAATGTAGGTACAGTTAGTGCTAGTGGGGGAATGCATTAAGACTAGCATACAGATTGACTGTTTTAATAATTTCTCATTTTTTTGGTATATTAAAAAGTTATGCAGTTTTTGTTTTCCACTTTTTTTTAATAACCTTGCTGTTTTTTAATGGAAACATTCTTGTTTGAAAAACAAACAGGAAATTTTTGTAATTAAGTGTAAATTTTCACCATGTAGATTAATATACTAGGCTACAGATTGTACCAATACACAAGAAAGTATATGTGATGATAGAGCTATAGTGCCATCTACTGGATATATTTATTTTGGTACATTAGATCTATTATGACATAAATGTTTATGTGAATCTGTTTTCCCTTAGTCTTAACATCAGCAAAATAGCGGGGTATTTCTGCCCCTGCGAGCTGGTAGGACAGGTGAAACTTTTAATTTAAATAAAGTAATTAATCAGCAATATCCCACCCTATAAGAGGGCAAAAGAGACCTTCCCCCAACGTGTCAATTATAAAGAAGATAACAATAATATATAAGGGAGGGAAGCTTGTGCTGCTGTTAGGACAAAGGGAAAACAGATTAACATCATAATGATTCCCTTACATCCTAACAGCAGCACAATAATAGGGATCTAGCAAGTAGACCTCTAGGGAGGGACAGAACTTAACACTGAATGTGTAAAGGCAGTGGCCTCTGAGCTATGTGAGTTTAATCTATAGTGATTAACAAAGGTGAAATGAGAACTCTAGGAAGCTGCTGAACAGATTTGCTCCAACAGCACAGAATACTTCTCTCAGCCTGAGTGGAGTGGACTAGAACAGACTCCGGTGGATTCAGCTCCTGTGAACTAAAGGAGAGACAAATAGCATCCCTGATCCATCTGGACAAGGTAGCTTTAAGAGCCTCAAGTCCCTTATGATGTTCCGACCTACTGAAGATCCTTGAACTGTTTAAATAAATCCGGAGGCATCTGGATAAATCTAGGGAATGTAATCTAACCTCCTCATCAGAGGAGGAAGGGGAAAAAAATATGGGAAGAGAGACCACCTGATTCACGTTAAACTGGTAAGGAACTTTTGGATGAAATCCGGGAAGGAACCTTAACTGTACTCTATCCACTGCAGAGAGAGCCTGTAGTTCTCTGATTCTTTTTTCAGAAGTGATGGCTTGTAAAAAGGTCATTTTCAAAGAGAACAACCTGAAGCCGAACTCTTCCAGAGGCTCATAGGGAGAATCACACCCTGTAAGAACCATGGATAGATCCCATTGAGGGATGGGAGCTGAAAAAGACAGCACCTTTCAGGAACCTCTTTATCAGGATGTCCTGAGAAAGCCTTCTGCCCAAGCAAGCAGAGAGAGCAGCTACCTGTACCTTCAATGTGGAAGGGCGAGAGAGAGAGAGTTCAGGACGGTATCTGAGAGTTTCCTAGCTTGATATAGGGACTGGTCAACCTCCAGACTGTCAGGTTGAAGATCTTCAGATCCTGGCAAAACTGCGATCCTTGAGATACCAGTTTTTAGATTTGGGGAAGGCTCCAATAAAATCCTCATCTTAATGAGTTGGGAAAACCAAGCTCTTTTCGGCCAGAATGGTATGATGGCTATTTCTGTGGCTTGGTCCTGCCTGATTTTCATCTATACCTTTGATATCATGGAAACTGGAGGGAAGATGTAAGCAAGCCTAAACCTCCATGGGATGGACAGGACATCCTCTGCTAAGGGATTTTCCTCCTTTTAACAGAACTTCTCTACAGAGGCGTAGCTAGGGGTTCAGCACAGGGGGGTGAACATGTCCAAGTGGGCCCCCAACTTGGACATGTTCGTATACCGATACTATCAGTATATGGTGGTATATAACGGCTCTACACAGGGCTCTGCAGACGATTTAGGTGAATACAGGACAGTAACATTTAGTGACTTACTGGTGATGTCTCTGACTAATTGTTCACATTCCCTGTCTCTTTCATCTGGACAGCCATGACCACTTCTTCCAGTCTCTGTAAAGTTTGCAACACAGACATCTTTGGCTCCTCACTTTTCCAGGCACCTGACCGACATTGTCCTCACCTACACAAAGCCCCCATCCTGCTGCTACCCCCAATTATAAAATATATAATATAACCCACCATAATGAATAATACCCCCAAGTGCATCTTTAAATTAATAACTTCCCTGTGTATCCCCTTTAAATAATGCCCCTTATTAATAATGACCCAGGTGTTTCCTAATTTAAAAAAAAAAAAACAAGGGAAAAAAAATTTTTTGGGGTTCCAATACCCGGGACCCCGAGGATCAGCTGTTTGAATGAACCGTGGTACCTGTGTAAGTGCCGTGACCCCTTCTCTGTTTACACAGTGTCATTCTTTTCATAGCGGCCATGTAATGAAACTACAGCCTCTTCCTATACATGTCTATGTGACAAGGCTGGAATGGCATCACACTGTCACTATAAACACACAGCTTATGATATAAACAGGACCGGGGCCCCTTTATACAGCTGATCAGTGGGGATTCACTTCTCTCTTACTGATGATTTATTCTGAGGATAGATCATCAATAAAAATGAGCTGGAAAACGCCTTAAGGCTAAGGCCCCACGTGGCGTCCCGCAGCAAAAAACAACTGCGGGAAAAACCACAGCGGTGACGCATTGCGGTTCTTCCTGCAGCACTTTGCACAGAATGTTCACAGAGGTTTCCTCTGTGGACTTTCTGCTTCTATTACTGTATATCTATAGGGAAACCGCTGGCGTTTCCATAGGTATAATTGACATGCTGCGGTTTCCAAAATTGCGACTGTTTTGGAAATCGCAGCATATCCGCTGCCCGTATTTTACTGCAAAGTGGGGATGGGATGTGGCCCCATGTGGCGAAAACCCACAGAAAAAAAACGTGGCATTCTAGCAAATCCCATCCACACACTGCGAAAAAATACGTGCGGTTTCCAAAACCGCATGTCAATTACATGTCAATTGCATGTCAATTGTATACCTATGGAAACACTGGCGGTTTCCATATAGGTGTATTGAAAACAGAAAGTCCACAGGGGAATCCTCTGTGGACCTTCTGTGAAAAACGCTGCAGGAAAAATCACAATGTTACCCCTGCGGTTTTTCCTGCAGCACTTTTTTTTGCTGCAGCCAGCTACATGGGGCCTTAGCCTTAGTAAAGCCCAAGTGCAAATTAAATTAAATTAATTGACCCTCATATTATGCCCCTGATTCCCCCTGACATAAATGCACCTCTAATGACCCCTTATATCAATGACCACTTCTGTTCATAATGCCTCCTAATATAAATGATGCCTCCTAATGGCCCCTTATATAAATAACCTCTCTCCTTGTATTCATAATACCCTGTAATAACCCTTATATAAATGACTCCTCCATCGTCATAATGCCCCCTAATGAATCCTCCCTTTATAGTTATAATTCCCCCTCCTAAACGCCCCTTATACTATTAATATACCCACAACTGTGCTAAAAAAAAGAAAAAAAAAAAGTCATACTCACCTACCTGCGATGCTGATGAATGGAGTCGCCTCTCTCGCTTCCTCCTTGTCCACGCACAGGACATCTGTGTCTGCGCGCAGGTGGCGCGATGTTGTGACGTCATCACGCCGCCTTTGCTGAGAAGCAGACATTGGTCTGTGCTCTCAGGGTCTTGTAAACCGCAAGCCTCATGTAGCTTGTGGTTTACAATACTGTTAAGTTGCAGGATACGTTTTAACTAGATTGGTGCCTTGGCAGTCTGATCGCAATAAGATTTACCTTTGGGAGACCCCCACTGCAGGGCAGTTTGATAAAAAATCTCATGATTTAGAGACCACTCTCCGGAAACAGTCTCCGACTCTCTTGGTCTGCTATTATGTTGAGCGACCCTCTGATGTGGACAGCTGACAGATGGGGAAAATTCTCCTCTGCCTAGGCAAGAGTCAACCTCACTTCCCTGAGGAGTGGTTGGTATTTGGTAGCTCCCTGTCTGTTTTTGTAAAGGACCATCGTCATATTGTCTGAACGAATTTTGACTGCCTTGTCACTGAGCTGAGGGAAAAAAGGAGAAGTGCCAGATGCCGAGCTCTTAAGAATAAATTGTTTGAGGTACCTGCAGCATCCTAGAGTGCTACTGCTTTAAGTGTTTTTTTGTGCCTCTGGGTTGTGTTGGTATGTCCAGTCCTCTATGTTCTGTATGTCACTGTTTGCAGCTATGCCTTGTTGTTTTTTCCCCTGTGGTTCCCCCAGTGTTTCAAACCTTTCCAGCTCTGGCATATCACAGGCCACTGGACAGGGTTGAAGGAGACTTTGTCTCCTTGACAATTCTTGAAGTCTCAGTCTAGAGCTCATCAGCCCTGGGCACCCTCCCAAGACCAAGACTGGGGAGTTGGACACTGAGAGACTACTACCCCCATTTGGAAGCTGTTTGTTGTACCTTCTACAGTTTCTGAAGTAAAGTGTTATCCTGTTCAACTGCATTACAGGCTGCCTGAGTCGTTCCTGCTTTACCATCAGGGCCCTTCCGAACACCATCACACCGGCTCAGAGTAGAGAGGTCCCCTCTTCAACTGGAAGCGCCACGGGAAAACTACTACCACCACTATCAGGTAGTGCTGCAGGACCCCCCTCAGCGGTGTCCGGCCCAGGAGCGGTACTGGGGTGCGTGGTTGAGTGTGCTCGGTCTAGCTGGTGGCACGTCATCCGGCAATACTACTCCGATCCTCCGGTTCCCTCCATCTGGGTTGCGGCATACCTTAAATCTATTATCATTCTCCAGTCCCCTCATGTTTTTGGCTCCAGGAAGACCAGAGAATAAACGCCTAGACCCTGTTCAGGAAAGGGTACCTGCTCCAAAACATGTTTTTGAAGATATTCCGCCACAAAGTTCTCGAGTACATCTTGTTTTTCTGCAAGTGTGTATAAATCATCTGGTGGATGACTGAAATCGATGGTGTAGCCATATTTGATTACTTGTAGAAATCAGGGATCTGGAATAAGATCCAAACAAAACTATTGAAAAAAGGACAGGCGTTCTCCTACAGGGATGTCGCAATCTGCAGGAGGGAGGAAGATGGTGTCAAAAATCAGGCTTTTCGCTTTTATCGGCATCCCTGGTGCTCTTGCTACCAGAACCTCTGCTCTGGAACCTAGAGCATCTCTGGAAACGAGACCTAGACTGCTGAGAAGGTTGGGAACTTTACCTCTTTTACATACGTGGACAAAATTGTTGGTACCCCTTGTTTAATGAAAGAAAAACCCACAATGGTCACATAAATAACTTGAATCTGAGAAAAGTAATAATATATAAAAATTCTATGAAAATGAACAAATGAAAGTCAGACATTGCTTTTCAACCATGCTTCAACAGAATTTTTAAAAAAAGAAAACTCATGAAACAGGCCTGGACAGAAATGATGGTACCCTTAACTTAAAATTTTGTTGCACAACCTTTTGAGGCAATCACTGCAATCAAACGATACCTTTAACTCTCAATGAGACTTCTGCACCTCTCAACAGGTATTTTGGTCCACTCCTCATGAACAAACTGCTCCAGTTGTCTTGGGTTTGCAGGGATTTAGGTCAGAGCTCATAGAAGGCCACTTCAGAATAGTCCAATGTTTTCCTCTTAGCCTTTCTTGGGTGTTTTTAACTGTGTGTTTTGGGTCATCATCCTGTTGTAAGACCCATGACCTGCGGCTGAGACCAAGCTTTCTGACACTGGGCAGAACATTTCTCTCTAGAATGCCTTGATAATCTTGAGATTTCATTGTACCCTGCACAGATTCAAGACACCCTGTGCCAGATGCAGCAAAGCAGCCCCAGAACATAACAGAGCCTCCTCCATGTTTCACAGTAGGGACAGTGTTCTTTTCAAGATATGCTTCATTTTTCCATCTGTGAACATAGAGCTGATGTGCCTTGCCAAAAATTTAGATTTTTGTCTTATCTGTCCATAGGACAATCTCCCAGAAGCTTTATGACTTGTCAACATGTAGTTTGGCAAATTCCACTTTGTCAGATTCAAGTTATTTCTGTGACCATTGTGGGTTTTTCTTTCATTAAACGAGGGGTACCAACAATTTTGTCCACGTGAACCTCCTTTACCTCTGTTCCCAAATGAACGCCGAAGACTCTTCCCTTTTTATCAGCTAAGCCCTCCATAATTTTGACAAGCTCCTTACTGAAGAGCTTACCAGGTTCAAAGGGCATAGAACAAATATTATATTTAGACATGTTGTCTGCCCACCAGGGTTTTAACCACAGAGGTCTTCGGGTAGCAGTAGTAAGATCATCATTTGGAAACCTCAGGGTGGATGTCCAGACGATAATGTTTGATGAAGGTAGAAGGTAGAAGAGGAGCATTTGCAGCCCCTGAGGTTGCATTTCTTTCTTGAAATTCTTGGTTTTATCCAGGTAGGTCAGAGTAGCTCTCTTAACATCTAAAGTGTGAAAACATATTTTTCTTCCATCTCAGGAGGAGGATAGAAGACTGGTAGGAGGGATTCTTTATTGATATTCTGGAACAAAGAATCTTTAGGTATAAAATTTGGCACAGTTCTCAATAGAACGCCATTAAGCAGAATTCTTAGGTACAGACTTTTTGAAGATAAGGCCTCTTACAGTTCTCTCAGCCTCTTAGCAGATGTAATTGCTACTAGAAAAGCTACTTGACATGATAACCATTTAAGGTCTATGTCCTGAATAGGCTCAAATGGATGAGATGTCAAAGCATTTAGAACAATAGATAAATCCCAGACAGGCCGAGGAGGTTTAACTTCTGACCTCAAGTTCATAATAGCTTTGAAGAATCTTGATACTAAGGGATGACCAGAAATTATCCCATCTGTTATAGCAATGATTGCTGTCATGTGTACTTTAAGAGTGTTAAGCTTAAGGCGTTTTTGGAAGCCATCTTGCAGGAATTGTAGAACACTCAGTATTTCTAATGAATGAAATTCTGAATCGCTGAGCCTGGAAGAGAATTTAGACCATATTTTATGATATGTCTTATTTGTAGAGTCCTTAACCCCTTAAGGCAGGGGTGTCAAACTCATTTTCACCGGGGGCCACTTCAGCCTCACGGGGTACCTTGAAGGGCCAAGATTATTTTACACATGTATAAAAGTAACTTCTCCTTAACAGTTAAGCGAGCTATTAAGGAGTAGTTACATTTGTACATTACTACTGTTACAATCAGCCCTTTGAGGGCAACCAGGAAGAACATAATGTATTGTTAAAACCTAAGACATTGGCATGTTACATACTATCCTCATCCTTTTCTGAATATATCAAAAATTAAGCAATATACAAATACCGATTACCCCTGCAAATGGTATTATGCTCCATAGTGGCCCCTGCACACGGTATTATGCTTTATAGTGGCCCCTGCACACGGTATTATGCTTCATAGTGGCCCCTGCACATGGTTTTATGTCCCATAGTGACCCCCCACCCATGAACTATTATTATACTGTGGGGTCTTTTCAGACCCCAGAGTATAATGATCGGAGACCCAGGGGAGAATACAAACATAAAACCAGTGTTACTTACCTGGGCTCCGGTGCTCTCCCTGTGTTTGGCCTTCTTCAATGTCGCACAGACCGGCGTCGCGACATAATGACGTCGGCCCGGCTCACGTGACGCCTGCGACGTCACCAAAGAAGACCGAAGCCTGCTGGGAGTAACATCGGATCGCCGGAGAAGTGAGTAACTCTGGTTTTTATGTTTATCACCTCCCCTGGGTCTCCGATTATTATACTCCGGGGTCTAAAAAGACCCCGGAGTTTAATAATAGTAGTATTTGATGGGGTTCGCGGGCCGTGGCCTCACTTACCATCCCCGCTACCGCACACAGCCGCTTCTGCATAGCATAGGGGAAGCGGGGGCAGCTACAACCAGCAGCGGGGATCGATAAGTAAATAGGCCGTTACGTGCCGGGGATACTCCAGCAGGCAACGGCCTATTTATATATATAAAAAAAACTTATTTCACCTACCTCCGATGCCTTGATGCAGCCGCCGCCTCCTCCTCTTCTTGTCCGCGACGTCTGCGTGTCAGCGTAGGAGGCGCGATGACGTCATTGTATCGCCGCCTGCGCTGACATGCAGAGGTCTCGTAAACTAGCCGAGGACAGGTATCGCGCAGCTTTGTTTTTTTTTGTTTTTTTAAGCGGCCTGTCCTGGGCTGGTTTACATTACATAGACAATAAAAAATGCCGCGCCCCTGCGGGCCAGATAAGTGCCGGGCCGGATAACAGAAGGCAGCGGGCCGGATTCGGCCCGCGGGCCTTGTGTTTGACACCTGTGCCTTAAGGATTCAGCGTAAAAGTGCGTTAAGGAGCAGGCCTCATTTTTCAAAACTGACATATGTCACTTTATATGACAATAACTTTGAGACGCTTTAACTTACACAAGTCATTTTGAGATTTTTATTTATGACACATTGTACTTCATGTTAGTGGTAAACACTAATCAATATTTTTGTATTTATTTATAAAAAAAAAATAGGAAATTTGATGGAAATTTGGAAAAAATATATATTTGGAAAAAATATATTAATAAATATTATGTATCATATTTCTGCTTTATATTGGCATCATCTTTTAATAATCCTTTAATTTATTTTGGATGTTAGAATGCTTGCAAGTGTAACAGCAATTTTCCAGATTTACAAGAAAATTTCTCAAACTAATTTCTTAGGGGCAACTTCTGTTCTGTAGGGGATTATAAAGGCCTATATATTAGAAACCCCATAACTCACCCCATTTTCAAAACTGCACCCCTCAAATAATTCAAAAGAGCATTTGGGAAGTTTGTTAATGCCGCAACACAGATGGAAGAGACTGGAGGATGGGAGTTGTGGTGGCGGTTGGTGTTCCACCTGCTAGGCCGAGCACACTCATCAAACACCCCAGCCCTGCTCCTGGGCCAGACACAGTCAAGGGGGGTCCTGCAGCACTACCGGATGGTGGTGGTAGTACTTGTTTCCCCCGGGGCGCTTCCAGTTGGAGAGGGGACCTCTCCTCTCTGAGCCGGTGTGGTGTTGGTCGGAAGGGCCCTGATGGTGATGCAGGCACGATTCAGGCAGCCAGTGGTAAAAGTTGAACAAGGAACGATCTTTATTACAGCAACTGGAAACAGGTACAACGGCAGCTTCCCAATGGGGGTAGTAGTAGGCCAGTGTCCAATCTCACAACCTTAGTTCTAGGAGAGTGCCCAAGGATAATACAGTCTCTATGGCAGACCTCTCCTCCAACTACTCTGCCTCTCCCAGATGTGGATGCTGGGGATAGTGGTGGTACAGGGAGTCCTGACAAGGTTCTGGTTACCCTCTGCTAAGGCTCAAGTGAGTACCTCCTGTCAGGGTCCTCTCCTGTTCCTCCTAGCATGGCACCGGTAATGTCCAATAGTCAAAACAGCAGAACTCCCTTCTCAGGGCTGTCTCTGGGGCTGATAATACTCCTCCTGGAGGCTGTGAAGGCGACCGTTGGGCCCTAGTCCAGCTGCAGTATGCAGGGATACTCTGCACCCTCTCTCATCAACTGCACTCACTAGACTGAGAGCTCAAATGTCGCCGTGGAGACTATAGTCTCCCACAACCCCGCCCAGTGGCCTGTGATAGGCCAGGGCTGAACCAAGGCAAGGTTTTGAACACTGAGGGGGGAAAAACAAGGGAAAAGCTGCATAACAATTACATAGAACACTTAACATAGAAGACGGGATATACCAACATAACCCAGAGGCACAAAAGACAAACAAATTAAAGCAGCAGACTCTGGGATGCTGCATTAACCCTTTAAGCATTTCACAGGAATTAAAACAATATGGAGGTGAAATTTAGACATTTCATTTTTTTTCACTAATACATTCATTTAGCCCTAAAATCAACACATTTACAAAGGGTTAAAGGAGAAAATGCATCTCAACGTTTGTTGTGCAATTTCTCCTGAACACAGAAATACCCCACATGTGGGTGTAAACTGATGTTTGGGTACACAGCAGTGCACGGAAGGGAAGGAGCGCCACTAGACGTTTGAAAAGCAGATTTTGCTGGAATAGTTTCAGGTGTCATGTCTCATTTACAGAGCCCCTAAAGTACCAATACAATGGAAACCCCTCACAGAATTCATCAAGTTTTCATTTTCACAAGGGATTAAAAGGAGAAAAAGCACCCCACAGTTTGTTAAACAATTACTTCTGAACACGGCAATACCCCATATGTGGTCGTAATCTGCTGTATGGACACATGGCAGGGCTTGGAATGGAAAGAGTGCTATTTGGCTTTTAGAGGGCAGATTTTGCTGGAATAGTTTCAGGTGCCATGTCGCATTTGCAGAGCTCCTAAAGTACCAATATAATGGAAACCCCCAAAAGTGACCCCGTTTTGAAAACTACACCCCTCACCTCACAGAACAAATCAAGGGGTATATTGAGCATTTTGACTGTACAGCTGTTTCACAGATTTAATTAACATTGGGACATGAAAATGAATAATTTCTTTTTTTCCTATAAACCGTCAGTGTAGCCCCAAATTTTTCATTTTCACAAGAGGATAAAGGAGAAACATTTCCCCAAAGTTTGTTACACAATTTCTCCTGAACACAGGAATACCCCCCATGTGGTCATAATCTGCTGTATGGGTACATGGTAGGGCTCAGAATGGAAAGAGCGCTATTTGGCTTTTGGAGGGCAGATTTTGCTGGAATAGTTTTCAGGTGCCATGTCACATTTGCAGAGTCCCTAAAGTACCAGTACAATTGTGATCCCATTTTGGAAACTACACCCCTCAAGAAATTTCTCAAAGGGTATAGTGAGCTTTTTTTTTTAACTTGAAGTTTATTAAAGTTTTTCAAAGTATACAAAGTACAAATGTAAAGGTACGTTGACACGGATTTGCAAAACGCAAAAACAATGGAGGAGTGGAGGGGAAGGAAAAGAAGGGAAAATGAAGGGGGGAAGGGAAAAAAGGGGGGGAAGGAAAGGGGGTGGAGGGACATACGAGTATGCACTTACATAATTAACAATCAACCAATCAACAACAGTGATCCAGTAGACAGTATAATCACAATTTAAGTACAGGACCCGTGAAATTCCATACAGTAATAGACAATGAAAGAATCAGAGAAATAGAGATGTCGGTCGTCTACAGTTGGTATACATCAAGTGACAATTGGCAACGTGGGGGGAGTGAGAGGTAAGGAGTCTCAATGCAGGGTCAGCAGTCAAATCCCGACCGAGATATCCACTTACCCCACATAGTTCTAAAAGCCTGGGTATTACTCAATCTGCAAAACAACAAATGTTCCATAGTGAAGTTAACTGTGACTGTTCTAGTGATCTCGGTTATACTAGGAAGGTCTGGACTTTTCCATAACTGGGCAATCCTAGATCTAGTGACAGTCAGTACATGAAAAATAATACATTGGTCACTGAGGGGTATCGCGTCAATACCCAATGACAGCAAGGCTACATGTGGTCCCCAAGGTATCGAATGCTGAATTATAGTGGTTAATAGGGCAAGAATTTGGATCCAGAGTTGTTTAAGTTTAGGACACGACCACCATATGTGCAGTAGGGTGCCAGTTTCCAAACTGCATCACCAGCAGGTTTTAGAAGCAGTAGAGAAAAGAAGAGCTAGCTTAGACAGGGTATAATATCATCTGTATAGCAATTTTCTGGAGGATTCCAGGTGGTCGATGCAATGGGAAACTTTGGAGGGCAGGGAGAACACCCCTGACCACTGAGTGCCTATAAACTACTGACCAAGATTCGCCTCCCATTTTGACCGAAATCCAAGCTGACTGGTGGGTGTTATCTCTGATAACTTTATAAGCGTACGAGATACCCTTCGTCATTCTAGACGAATTATGAAAATACAAAGCAAATGGGGAGTTAAGGGCATCATTAGAGCAGGTGACTTCTTTCAAAAAATGACAAATCTGCAGATACTTATAAAAGTCATGTTTGGAGATTTGAAATTGGTTGCAAATGTGGGTAAAAGAATGCAAAGTGCCACCCTGATATAGCTGACCTAAAACTAGGAGGCCACCCTTAACCCATTCCCGCATGTCCAAATCTAATATAAAGGAAGAGAGGGTTTCCAAGGAGGCACAGGCTAGATTTACCGGAAGAACATTAAGGTCAGAGTAGCACAATCTCCATACCTCTACCGCTGCTTGCATGGTGGGTAGAGTTACCTTTACTAAAGATGACGGGAATCTAAAGTACCATAGTAGTAGCGTTAGAGAAGCCAATCCTGAGCAGTATCTCTCAATATCAACCCAGTGTTTCCCCTCAGACATGTGCCACCAGGCTTTTAATTGGTCTAAAATAGATGCGTAATAGTAATGCAATAAATTGGGACAATCCAACCCTCCTTTGGATTTAGGGAGAAGTACAGACGTGGGGATCCTAGCTCTTTTGTATCCCCATATAAAGCGCATGACCAAACATTGAAGGGACTGAATAATATGTTTGGGAGTTTTAATTGGGAGGTTCCTAAAGTAGTATAATATCCTTGGAACCAGGAACATCTTAGCGGCAGAGAGCCTACCCAAGCATGAAATCTGGACCTTTGAGTAAGCAGTAATATCTCTTTGAAGAGTTGATAAAAGTTTTGAGTAGTTGGTTCTGCAAAGCTGGGAAGGTGGGTAGGTCAGTTGTATGCCTAAGTAGGGAATTGCCTCTGTTGCCCAAGGGAAGGGGAAGGATTGTTGAAGCTGTTGTTGCATAGAGAAGGGAATGCCCATATTCAGAATTAGGGATTTGGAGGTGTTTACTTTATAGTAACTTACATTATGAAAGTCATTTATAAGGGTCATCACTGTATGAAGGGATTGTTCTGACCTTGACAGAATGATTAGAAGAGGACCTAATGCTTTGGGAAAATGGTTCCATAATCATTGCAAAGATCAGGGGAGACAAAGGGCAACCCTGACGAGTGCCAATAGTGATATAAAAAGGAGTGGATAGAACTCACACTGAATAGACCCTAGCTGAGGGGATCATGTACAGCACCATAAAAGCCACCTGAATAGAGGGGGGAAAGCCAAACTTTTGCAACACTGCTTGCAAATATCCCCAATGAACCCAATCGAACGCCTTTTCCGCATCCAAAGCTAGGAGCAGAGAAG
Source organism: Leptodactylus fallax (assembly GCA_947044405.1). Taxonomy (NCBI): domain Eukaryota; kingdom Metazoa; phylum Chordata; class Amphibia; order Anura; family Leptodactylidae; genus Leptodactylus; species Leptodactylus fallax. Next base: position 556,125 of record CAMRHE010000662.1, read on the forward strand.
GCGTCCAACAGCTGTGGGGCAAGGATACAAGATCGATAAAATGTCTCGTACCATCCTTTTATAAAGCCCACTTGATCCTTATGGATAATAGTAGGTAAGATATCCGTGAGTCTCCTAGCTAGGATCTTGGCGTACAATTTCAAGTCAGTGTTTAAAAGGTAGATGGGTCGAAAATTGGATGGGGTGTCAGGCATTTCTCTGGTTTGGGAAGCGTAATCACCAACGCTTCCAGCATCTCTGAAGGAGGAGACCTGGAAGAGGCGATATGATTAAACAGACGAGTAAGATAAGGAGTCAGAAGAAGTTGGTTAGTTTTGTAATACTTGTTTGTCAAACCATCAGGTCCAGGAGACTTGTGCATTTTCAGCGACTTTATCGCCTGTAGCACCTCCTCCTGAGAAAAGGGTGAGAGAAGGGAGGTCTTTTGAGTATCCGAAATAGAGGGAAGGGAGATGGCGTCCAGATAGGCAGCAATAGCAGTTGGGGAAGGCTGAGGAATCATGGAGTCAGAGTTTAAATTATATAGTTTCAAGTAGTACTGTGCTAAGACATTTACTATGCCCCTAGGGTCCACCACTTTTCGTCCAGATGCGTTAAAAATAAAGGGGATGCGGCTTTTAGTTAGGTGAGTTTTCAGTCTGCTAGCTAAAGCTGCGCTAGGTTTGTGACCTTGCCAGTAATACATTAATTTGAATTTACATAGGGCAAGATCATATTTATATACATTAAGATCATGCAACTGAGCATGCAGTGTAGAAATTTCCTTAGACCTATCAGGGCACGGTGAGATCTTATTAAGTCTGTGTAGTGATTCTAATTGGATGAGTATGGCCTGTTCCTGCTGAATCCTCTGCTTTTTAGCATGGGAGGATTGCTGAATGAAATGGCCTCTCATGGAGACCTTGTGGGCACACCATAGGGTAGGGTCGCTCACATGGTTATTATCATTATATGCAAAGTACTCTGATAAAGCTGAGGAAGTGGCCTGGGTATATTTAGGGTGCTGTAGAATAAAGTTAGTAAGTCTCCACACTGAATCAGAACGAGATGTATACTATTCCTGTACCACAATGGAGACCGGTGCGTGATCAGGCCACGCCGGAATGCCAATAGCAGATGAGCTAACCCTCTGGAGAGTAGACCTGTCCACCAGAGCTTAATCAATCCTGGTGTGCACTCAGTGCAGATTAGAGTGGAAAGTATAATCAAATTCAGGGGGGTGCTGGTGTCTCCACACATCAAAGAGCTGGTGGGACTGTAAAAGGTTAACTATAGGGCTAGATTCCGACATTGTCTGAGGAGCAGTGGAGTCCATCGAAGGCCATAATACCTTGCTAAAATCTCTCAGTACCATGACATGGCCTTTGGCCACCTCTTCCAGCTTTGACAAAGCCATCCGAAGGAATGGCACTTGTCTCTTATTAGGGGCATACACTGAAACCAGGGTATATTGTAGAGTATTAATATGACACACCAAGATAATAAATCTTCCCTCTTCATCAGTAATCTCATGATCAGCATCAAAGGCCAACGTATCTCTAACAAGTATTGCCACTCCACATTTCTTATGCACTGCATGTGAAAAAACTTGAGCTGTAAAGCGCTTGTGGCGGAGTTGAGGAGCATCCTCCCGGTTCAAATGTGTCTCCTGACGACAGAGTATGTCAGAATTGGAAGTCAGCGCCTCCATCCAAAGCGCCGCTCTTTTGAACGGAGAATTCAAACCCTTAACATTCAAGGACAGTACCTTAAATCCCATGGTAACTGGTCCAGTGGTCTGCGAGAGCTGGGGTGTCTAGAGGAAATGTGGAGTGCAATGCCGAATAGCATCTGGAACACTGAAACCACCTTAGAATAGTAATGATCAGACAAAAAATCTACTGGAAGAACATAAGGCAAACAATAAAATACAAACATACAGAAAGAATAACAGGTTAACACAAGCAATGTAGCACAGAAGGGTAAAATTTGGAGGGAAAAATCAGGATGTTAGGGTACCCAAATCACGCCAAACCGGTCATTACTCAGATAACTACCCCACCCAGTGCGTAGCTGAAGCCCACTGGTGAGGGGGGTGGGCGTTTAGGAAGGTCACCCAGGCAAGAGTCAAGGTGTCCCCCCCAAACACCCCACTATAAATATAAGTATCATAGAGGACAAAATAGAGATGTGAAAGAAAGTCAGTCGTTAGGACGCCTGGGGTACTTCTTTCTCTTTAGTACAGTTAACCATTCCTCCGCAACTACAGTAGGTGAAGATCGCCTGCCCGGTGATGTACTGTGTGACGGGACTTTCAGGGCCCACTCGTGACACAACTTGAAAGCTGCTTCAGGGGTGTTGGCAACCGCCTTGGAGCTGTTGTAGGAAATGACAAGGCAAACCGGAAATCCCCATTTGTACTGAATGCTGTTGGTACGTAAGATTCTCGTAACCACTGCAAATGACTGCCCATGGGCCATAGTGGCTGCTGAGAGATCCGCACACAGGGCAATGTCCTTGAAAAGGTCTGGTAGAGCAGGAGGGTTCCTGGCCACTGCCATTATCTTTGCTTTAGTATGGTAGAAATGAATTCTTGCAATGATATCACGAGGAGTGTCCGCTGGCAGGTGTTTAGGTTTAGGCAACCTATGAGCTCTGTCAATGAGTAAATCTCGAGTAGCCTCATCAGACAAAAGTATGGCAAAGTAGTCGGTCAAGAAAGATGTTATCTCCTCGCTTTTCACCGACTCTGGCATCCCTCTGAAACGTACATTATTGCGGCGAGACCTGCCCTCCAGAACAGCCATTTTTAGTTTTATAGCTTCCACCTCCTCTTCCATATCATTAGGAGGGAGTACGGTGTGACCGGCATGAATGGTGCTCTCATATGGGTTAATGCAGGAGAAGCTAAGATGGCTGAGAGGAGGGGAGAACCTGCTGAGGCCGGAGAGCTGGAGCTACTAGCCACGGATGCCGGCAAGGCCTTCTGTGATGAGGAGGGAGAAGTGCGGCCGCCATTTTGGACTGAGTCTGACATCGACGCCGGGAAGAATTTGGTCAGCTAAATACACACGTGGACAAAATTGTTGGTACCCCTTGTTTAATGACAGAAAAACCCACAATGGTCACAGAAATAACTTGAATCTGACAAAAGTAATAATATATAAAAATTCTATGAAAATGAACAAATGAAAGTCAGACATTGCTTTTCAACCATGCTTCATCAGAATTTTTAAAAAAAGAAAACTCATGAAACAGGCCTGGTCAGAAATGATGGTACCCTTAACTTAATATTTTGTTGCACAACCTTTTGAGGCAATCACTGCAATCAAACGATTCCTGTAACTGTCAATGAGACTTCTGAACCTCTCAACAGGTATTTTGGCCCACTCCTCATTAGCAAACTGCTCCAGTTGTCTCGGGTTTGAAGGGTGCCTTTTCCAGACGGCATGTTTCAGCTCCTTCCAAAGATGCTCAATAGGATTTAGGTCAGGGCTCATAGAAGGCCACTTCAGAATATTCCAATGTTTTCCTCTTAGCCATTCTTGGGTGTTTTTAGCTGTGTGTTTTGGGTCATTATCCTGTTGCAAGACCCATAACCTGCGACTGAGACCAAGCTTTCTGACACTGGGCAGCACATTTCTCTCTAGAATCCCTTGATAGTTTTAAGATTTCATTGTACCCTGCACAGATTCAAAACACCCTGTGCCAGATGCAGCCAAGCAGCCCCAGAACATAATAGAGCCTCCTCCATGTTTCACAGTAGGGACAGTGTTCTTTTCAAGATATGCTATATTTTTCCCATCTGTGAACATAGAGCTGATGTGCCTTGCCAAAAATTTCGATTTTTGTCTCACCTGTCCATAGGACAATCTCCCAGAAGCTTTGTGGCTTGTCAACATGTAGTTTAGAAAATTACTTTTGTCAGATCCAAGTTATTTCTGTGACCATTGTGGGTTTTTCTTTCATTAAACTAGGGGTACCAACAATTTTGTCCACGTGTGTAGGGTTTTTCTTCTTCCGGCTGCGAACCATTGCGGGCAGGATAACGCCAGGAGGATCCGTGACGAAGATCAGCTGAGTAGGAACAGTAGAAGCTGTTGTGTGCCACTAGTGAAGGCCGGTGGGCCACGGAGCTCAAGGACTATGTGTCTTGCTCCATGCGCCGCTAGGCCACGCCCCTATAGTGAGCATTTTGACCCTACAGCTGTTTCACAGATTCTATTAACATTGGGACATAAAAATTAAAAATTACTTTTTTTCGGGGCATGGTCTATGCATCGCTGGTGAGCAGTTGCATTCCTGGGGAGCTCCTGCCCTGCTAACTTCTTTAGCTACAAAATTAGCAGCCAGGCATCTCTAATGGGCAAAAAACTGCCCAAGAAGACCACTTCGGGGACTCCTACCTCTATAGACAGTTTCAGCCAGCCATCCCTCTTCTCCTACCTCCTCCCTGGACCTTCCCCACTCCGGTCCTCCTTGCGCATGCAGCCATCTTGGCCCTCCGCAACAACGGCTCCAGCAGTAACCCCACTCTCCGCTTCAGCTTACCTGGATACCCAGTGGCATCAACTGATGTCCCTGCCTCCACCATGCTCCCTGTCAGCTCCAGCAAAGTCTTGCTGCAGGGAGACAGCTAGCACTTCTCCGGACACCTCCTGCCCTGTGCTGCCAGCGGTGAATCATGTGGACCTGCCGGCACCTTGCTCCACTGAGTATCTGGTCCCTCCTACCTCTCTCTCTACCGTCTCACGACCCAAGTATCTGGATTCCTCACCACCTCTGCAGGTCAGTCCACAGCCACTGCCTTCCTCTGCTCTGCCTCAGCATGGTCATCCAGCCTCAGATGCTGCTCCACGTGCTCCACCTGTTGCTGCACTTTCCTGTTTCCCTCCCGACTCAGTGGGTCCAGCTACTTTCTCAACTACAGACCAGGCAGGACTTCCAGTTTATGGCTGCAGAAGTCACGGGTGCCTTTCACAAAAAAATTTCTCCCTTACGGAAAGACTTTCAGCAAATTACTACTAGGGTAGAGACTCTGGAGGAGAATCATGATCAAACTCGGACCCATCTTTCCCAGCTTCAGACCTCTGTTCTGTCTCAATGTCATGTTGTGCAGGAGCTACAGAGCCATTTAGAGGACTTAGATAATCAAGGGCTCCGCAACAATATCAGAGTCAAGGGCTTGCTTGAGGCAACCCAGCAGGAGGATCTGCATGTCACCTTAGAGGCAATATTTAATAATATTCTTCAGGAACCCCCTTCGCACAAAATCAAGCTGGATCGAGCTCACAGAGCCCTGCGGCCTAAGGGGTCTGGCCCAACCCCACGCGATGTCATCTGCTGTGTACATGACTTTGCTCTCAAAGAGGCCATCCTCTCCAAAGCCCGCCAACTCAAGGACTTTGATTTTAAACGGGGCCAAAATCCAGCTTTATCAGGACCTCTCCTGGATCACATTGTAGAAACGGCGGCACCTTCGCCCTCTCCTTCAGCTCCTTCAGAAACGCCAGATTCCTTACCGCTGGGGTTTCCCTTTTCCCTTGACTGTACGCTTCAATGAACGCTCTGCCGTCCTGCGTTCCTATGCTGACCTACACTCCTTCTGTGCTGCTCTGGACATACCACCCCCGGAACTGTTGGACTGGGAACTTGCCCCTCCGCCGGTGCCACTTCCTCCAGTCTGGAACTTCCAGACGACTAAGAAGCGACATCTCCCCTCCCCGGGGACTACGGCCAGGAGGCAGCGGGTGGACCCTCCAGCCCATGATCATCATGGCACTGAACGTTACTTGTTTTCTTTCTTTTAGGTCCTTGGACTACTGATTTTGCTTAATTTTATGGCAGCTGTATCATTTTTTCTTGTCCCCCCCCCCCCCCCGTATTGCTTAACCTGGCTATGTTTAACAGTTTCTTGTTTTTATACGATAGTGTTTCCATTAGTTTGATGTCACTATAGGGTAGGGCAGGTAGCTGCTCCCCCACCGCTGTTTACTTGTTCCACTTTCCCGCACTAATTCCACTGTCCCTGGTGGTTGTGAAACGTCCACCCGCATTTTGTGCCTCCCCCTGCACACATATCCTCTAGGGGGTGTTTCTTGACTGTGAGCCCCCTTGTTCTCTTTTTACAGGCTCATTCGGATGTTTGGGCTTGGTTCTGATTGGACAGACGCCTCTCTCCCCCGGTCAGGAGACCTAGTCCTGTCCACTGCTGTACTATTGTACTGTATTTAGAATATCTATGCTATGTCTTGTCTTTTTGTTTGTCTCCCCCCCTACCTCCCTCTTCCCTCTTGTTCTTTCCTTACTTCCTAGGTTTGGAGATTGCTGCCTAACTCTTCCTATACACTGGCTGCTGAAGCGGGACTCCACGGCCTCTTCTGTGTCCACCTATCTTGGTAACTGCTCCTCACGGGTGAGATCTGCCGCACTTATTGCTCATTGTTTTTACCCCATTCTCATAGCTAAGTGCGTAACCTTGAACGTCAAGGGCCAGGGCTCCAATACCAAGCAATGTATGGTCCTGCGGGAACTTAGGTCCCTCCGGGCGGACGTGGCGTTTCTTCAGGAAACACATTACGACTGTTCAGGTACCTTTAACTTTGCTAAGCATCATTAACCTCATGCTTACTCCGCATACCACGACCACCGTAAAGCGGGTGTGGCTATTTTACTATCCCAGACTTGCCCCATTACAGTTAGCACTTCTCACCTTGACCCTCAAGGCCGTTATATTATTTTGGAGGGTCATGTTCATGGCCAGCCCATTGTCCTCTGTAACATCTATGCCCCTAACATATCCCATCTCCCTTTCCTCCGTAAGATCTTGGACCGCCAGCGGGCCCTCTCTGGTGCGGCCTGGCTGCTTGGCGGGGACTTCAATATGGTTTTTCTGATCATGCAGACAGATTGTCACTATGTGATACTCCAGTCGCGGCTTCCCAGCCTCGCCTCGCCAGAGAGTACCGCTGACTAATTCGCTCCTCCGCTCTTTACGACCTGTGGCACGTTAATAACCCCCCTGCTTGCTCCTACACGTTCTTCTCACATCCCCACAACACCCAGATGAAGATAGACTATTTTTTTGGTAATGCCCCAGTGCTTCGTTTGCTTATTGATGCTGACATAAGGCCTATCTTGTGGTCTGATCATGCCCCAGTTACTGTCATCCTCTCCCCCACGCCAACCCCAGACGCTGTCACTGGTGCCTTAATGAATCCCTTCTACACTCGGAAATCACTTGTTGCACCCTGCATGCCTGCCTGACTGAGTACTTTCAAGATAACGAGGCCTCGGCCCCCTCTGTTTCAACCCTTTGGGAGGCCCATAAGGCCATTATGCAAGGGCATTGTATTGCCCTAGCATCGAGACTGAAAAAGGACAGGGGGGCAGGGAGATAGCCTTGTAGTCTAAGATAAAATTGTTGGAGATATGCAACAGCCAGCTTCGTCTCTATATTTTCTGGATTGACTGCAGTTCACATTTATGACACTAGATGTAGATGTTACTAAATGTTTATCTGTAGACGCTCTGTACTTTGTTTGTTTTGAAGCTGTTGATATACACTTCCTGTATTGTTAGTGTGTGTGCTGAACTAGATCTGTTATTCACCATGTGAGGTGGTCTTTCTCTTACTGCATTCATATTTCACTAAAGTCTGTTCCTGTTATATACAAATGTATATCTGGTTTTGACTCTGCCACATCCAGCAATCGCACTCTGCAACAGGTTATGGGCCCAGTGATCAAATGAAGCCCCAGTGATCAAATGAATCTCCAGTGATCAAATGAAGCCCCAGTAATCGGATAAACCCCACTAACCAGAAGCGGCCCAGGCAGAGTGAATTCCAGAATGGAAGACAGTGTGGCAGATGCAGAGATCAATATAAGGAAGCTTCCACAGAGATATCTCCTGTACACAAGTAAGACTGTTCCTATATATATAAAGGAGGGAGAATGGCCTGTAGTTCAGAACCTAAACTATCAGTGGCTAAGCTCAACAATGACAATTATCAGCTATGGAAATTTAAAGTGGAAATGCTATTATCCAGGGATGACTTGTGGGAAGTTATCACTACAGAGACCACAAGATGATTATCAGGACTGGGACAGGAAAAACAGACGGGCACGGGCCACTATAAGCTTGCTAGTAGGAGATGATCAGCTTATTCACATATGCAGTGAGAATACAGAGAAAAGCATGTGGGATGTACTGAAAAGACTGCATGAGAGATCCAGTTTAAACAGCAAGTTGTTTCTGCTGAGGAAACTCTACAAAATGAGGCTTAGCAGAGAGCGGGATATGCAAGAGCATATAAATGCCATGCTGAAAGTGATCACACAACTCAGATCAGTCGGTGAGAATATAACAGACAGTCACGTCACAGCCATTTTATTATGCAGTTTACTTGACACATACACTGCACTGATCAATGCGCTGGAGACACGGCCTGAGTCACATCTGACACTAACATTCGTAAAGACCAGGCTCATAGATGAGTATCAGCGAAGAAAGAAGTTTACACATGATTATACAGAAACTCACTCCAAGGCTGCTCTTAAAGCTACAGAAACAAGGTCACACAGGAAGGAAACCAGAGTGTGCTTTAGATGCCACAGACAAGGACACATAAAGAAAGACTTCACTATATGGAAAGCAGAGCAGATGAGACAGCATCCCTCTTATACTAAGCAAAAAGTCAAAGCCACAATTTCTGATTCAAGTGAAGGGAAGTGGAATGCCACATTTAAAGTGACAGGCAACCATAAATTGCAAGGCTGGTGCATTGACTCTGGAGCAACCAGTCACATGACAAGTGATAGAAGTTTTTTCCCAGAACTTGATCTGAATAACAGAGACTATTTACCTCGCAAATGGGAGTAAAATATGTGCAGAAGGATATGTGAATGGAACCCTTGTATGCCCCAATGATGTGAGACACAATTTAGCAATACCAGTAAAAGATGTACTTTATGTTCCTGATCTAGAAGGAGGACTCTTATCTGTGAAGCGTCTGACAAGCAAAGGACTCACTGTAAAATTCCAAGGTGACAAGTGTTCTATCCTAGACGGCAAGCAGATGATAGCAAGTGCCAAGTTGGATGATCATCTATATCACCTCAACACAGTGAAGGAGCAGGTGAGACTATGCACACATAAGCACAATGACTGTATACACGTGTGGCACAGGCGTTTAGGTCACAGACACCCAGAATGCATACAGGAACTACAAAAGAGGAATCTGACAAAGGATCTAAAAGTATCCCCTTGTTCAGTTATTGTTAAATGTGAATGTTGCATCAAATCCAAAGCTACAAGAGCAACACTTCCTAAAGTAAGTCACAATAGAGCTGAAAGACCTCTTGATCTAGTTCACAGTGATGTATGTGGTCCCCTAAACCCACCTACACCTGGAGGCAACAGGTACATAGTGACTTTCATAGATGACTATTCAAGATACACAGTCACTTACCTAATGCAACACAAGAGGGAAGTTTTTGACAAATTACTGGACTATGTAATAAGGACAAGTAACAAGTTTCAGAGAAAACCTCTCATACTTCGGAGTGTCAATGGAGGTGAATTCACAGGACATAAAATACAAGAGTACTTAAAGCAGAATGGAATAGAGCATCATAAGACAGTCCCCTACACACCAGAGCAAAACGGGGTAGCTGAAAGAAAGAACAGAACTCTGACTGAAATGATCAGATGCATGCTGACAAACTCTGGATTACCACAAAAATATTGGGGTGAAGCAGCAATGACAGCCACTTATTTGCAAAACAGACTCTTTTCTAGAATAATGGAGAAAACTCCATATGAACTGTGGCACAATGAGAAGCCGAGTGTAAAACATCTAAGAGTTTTTGGATGCAAGGCGTTCATCTACATTCCAGAAGAAAAACGCACCAAACTTCAAAACAGAGCATTTGAAGGCGTCTTTGTTGGATAGAGTGACAATGTTAAGGGTTACAGAATCCTAAATCCCAAAACTGACAAGGTTACCATTAGCAACAGCATAACTTTTGTTGAAGAGAGAAGCTCACACACAGAACCAAGACGCTCGATGAGAGAGAATAAAGGTAAACCACCTGTACGTCTCTCATACAAGGCAAACACTGTCAGTGCTAATGAACCTGCAACTTGGGAAGACATATCTCAGCTTTCAGAAGGGGAAGCCAGTAAATGGATAAAGGCTGCAAAGGAAGAGATAAAATCCATGCATGACACTAAAACATAGACACTTACAGAACTACCACCTGGAAGGAAATCCATAGGTTGTAAATGGACTTCCAAAGTAAAATACAATGCAGATGGTACCGTGGAGCGATACAAAGCAAGACTCGTAGCCAAGGGATATTCTCAAAAATATGGAGAGGACTATGATGAGACATTTGCGCCAGTAGTCAAACATGCTACAATAAGAACTTTGCTGACAGTAGCCGCAATAAGGAAAATGCAAGTAAGACACTTTGATATAAAAACAGCGGTTCTACATGGCGACTTAGCAGAAGATATCTATATGGAACAACCACCAGGATTCAAAGATGAGCAAAGGCCAGACCTAGTATGCAAACTACAGAGGAGTATATATGGTCTAAAGCAAGCCGCCAGAGCATGGAATATGAAAATAAATGAAGTGCTTACACATGAGGACTTTCAGAGGAGTAAAGCAGACCCCTGTTTATACACAAAGAAATTGGCAGACAGGTGGATCTATGTACTCATTTATGTGGACGATATTCTGATTTGTTTCAAGCAAGAAGGGGATGAAGGAGAAATACTCCAAACCCTAAATCAGCACTTTGAGACCAAAGATCTCGGCAACGTAAATAATTATCTTGGCATTCAGATTAAGAGAGAGGAAGATGACAGCTTCCCTCTGAACCAAAAGTACAAAATACAAGAGATAATTGAGACATTTGGAATGGAAAATGCAAAACCAGTAAAATCTCCTATGGAAACCAACTACCTGAAGAAGATAGACAGCCAAGATTCACCACTACCAACTAACACTCAGTACAGGAAAGCAATAGGGAAATTGCTGTACATTAGCACCGCTACAAGGCCTGACATTGCAACAGCAGTTGGAATCCTATGCAGAAAGACTTCAACGCCAAGTCAGATGGACTGGAATGCTGAGAAGCGAGTCATTCGCTATCTTAAAGGGACTTTACACCACAAGCTAAAGTTACCAGCAAATGACAAAAGCACCCTGACAGGATATGTGGATGCCGATTGGGCTGGTGATACCAGTGACAGAAAATCTACAAGTGGGTACCTGTTTCTTCTATCAGGAGGTGCTATCTGTTGGACTAGTAGAAAGCAACTTTCTGTTACACTATCATCTACTGAAGGAGAGTATGTTGCAGCTGCACAGGCAAGTCAAGAAGTCATATGGTTGAGACAACTATTAAAAGACTTGGATCAAGCACAGATGAAAGCAACGAGAATCTTTGAGGACAATCAAGGATGTCTTGCACTTGCGCAGATGGAAAGAGTTAGCTCGAGAACCAAGCATATTGATGTGAAGTACCACTTTCTGAGGGATCTTCAAGAGCAGGGACTTCTTGAGTTACTTTATTGCCCGACTGAGGATATGACAGCAGATATCCTTACCACCGTCAAGTTGAAGTCTCCGCAGAGGAGGAGACCCCTGTGCCGAACTCGAGACATTAGGCACATAACCCTATTAAGAAATCTGAGTTGGTGGGTGTTAGGTGCGTAGACTGAAACCAGAGTGCAGAGATCATTATTGAGATAGCCCACTAGAATTACATATCGACCCTTAGGATCGATCTTCTCTTCTAACAATTGGAAACAGACCGTGTGTTTAAAGGCAATGAAAACAACCCTAGATTTAGAGGAATAATGTGACTGAAATATCGTGGGAAAGCTGGAGTTGCGTACCCTGTGTGCATCTTTGCTAAGTAGGTGAGTCTCCTGGACACAAAGGACGTCACAGGAGAGAGGCTTTGTGCCTCAGACCATAAAAAGGCACGTTTGCTAGGGCAATTTAGGCCCCTAACATTAAGGGAAGCAAAAGTAATAGCCATGACGCCCACGGAGCAGCAAACTCAAAGCTGACTTACCACCCCCACAAAGCGAGACGAGTCCGCAACACTCGCAGCAAAGAAGCAGCCCTTATCAACCTGCCATAGGAGCAGTAGTAAATACACGACCTGCAAAGAAAAGAAAGGGTGAAAACACAAAGGGAGGGAAGGGAGACGCAGGTGAAATTGCATTGTCCTTAAACTACGTAAGACGATCAACATTCGCCTTTAAAGGAGTGGGGGATAAAACAGTCAGTCTCAAGACCGAGCCGCAAGGGCCGATATCTAAGGCCAAACTCGGAACAGGAACAAGAGAGAAAAGCCAGGTCACCCATCAGAAGCAGGTGAAAGATGGCACTTCAGCGGGCAATCCTCCCCCGCTTGTCAACCTTGTACCACAGTTCCTTAACACGGGAAGGAGCAGTTTTAGGAACACTTTCCAAATCTGGGAGTTGAAGATTCCACCTTTTAAGAAATTTACAGCTATCTTCTAGGGATTTTAGCACATAAAGATCCCCTTCATGCGAGACGAGGAGACGGACTGGAAAGCTCCATCTGTACTTGATCTGGTTATCCCGCAGTATGGCTGTGATCGGGGCCAAGAGACGTCGTTGTTGTAGAGTAGCAGCCAACAAGTCTGCATAGACCGAAATGTCCTTATAGGTGTTCGGGAGGGAGTCTTTCTTCCTAGTAGCTTGCATGAACATATCTTTAATATGGAAAAAGTGTATTTTTGCAATAACATCTCAAGGAACATCATCAGCCAGATGGTGAGGTTTGGGAAGCCGGTGTGCTCTATCTATGATAAGATCTCTAGGGGCAGAATTAGGCAAGACAGCTCTGATAAAGTTAGGACACCAGGTCCGAATTAGGGACAGATTCAGGCACCTCTCTAAGTTTCACGTTATTCCGCCTGGAGCGATTCTCTAAATCAGCCACTTTCAGCCGGAGTTGAGTAATGGCATCCTCATGGTCATAGTGAGCATCAATGAGTTGGTTATGGGACGAAACAAAGTCACCAAATTTAGATTCAATATGGTGAACCCTACCTCCTAGATCTTGTATGGAGGAATGAATAGGAGCCACTAGAGAAGCAAAGCTTTGTTGCAGAGATCGGTGCAGGGTCTGTAACATAGCTTTCATAGATGATTCTGTGAGCAGGGCATCTGAAGTCTGCAGACCCTCAAAAAAATCAGGAGGAGGTTGTGATGATTCCACTTAAATATGGCTATAACTCAAAGATGTATTTTGATCTCTGGGTATCGTATCTCCCTCCTAATTCCATTTACTCATAATGTGCGCAGCTCTAATCCTAGGTGCATGTTGTCAGTAGTGGCAACCATGGAACAATAGGGCTTTGTATCCATCCCAGAATGGCTCCATTGAATTCCTACATAGCCCTGGGTGATCAAATACCCATGCATTGTTCAGCCTGGGCTGTTGATCAGACATGGTTGCTAACATATAGAAGGCATTGTATCATTCCACTTAATCCTATCTCCTTACAAAGAATCTGGACTTGAGTGTGTTAGTCAATCAGACTTGCCATCGCCGGTGACCTCATTTTGGGTGGTGTAATCAAGGGTATAAAAGATGAGGTAAGAGGTCAGTGAGGGAGACTGTGCTGAGACTACAAAGAAGAGACTACTGGGATATACTGTGATGAGCATGCAGGCTGGAATGCTGTGAGGCTGCTGCTAGAATTCTCCACTGGTTATCCCCACATGCCATGTGTGAGGGTTGGATTATAGAGCCACATCCAGGATATGTGTGGTAAAGTAATTATTTCACTTTTATTCCCTTTTTATTTTATGCGCTGTATCTTGTAACTAGTAACTGTTAATGCTTGCATACATCTGCATATCTGTTCTGAACTGCATGTGTTAGATGTTAATACCGACCCATTTAGGGTATGAGAGTATGAACCTAGAGGGCGCTAGGGAGCGACCCATGCAAGCCCTGAAAAGGCCCTCAGCCACACCTTTGGGTGGGGCGTGTATCTCCAGACGGCTGGAGACACCTGCATGGAGCAGGAAATGGTGGACCAGCCTAGGACAGAGAGGCAGTCTGTCCCAGAGGGCTTGGGTCCAGAGAGGACTTACGGAGACTAATCAGGCTCTTGTTGCCCCAGAGGCTAGTTAGGGGCTCTATGAGTGAGTTAGGGCCCTAACGGCGGCCTAGGTTTTGTTTGTTGTTTTGTTATGTTGCCCTTAAGCTGTAATAAAGCCACTTTGTTTTAAATTGGCACCGTCTGAACGCTGTCTCACCGGCGCCCAGTACCACGAACCACCGCTGTTGGGACCAGGAAAAGCCACCATTTGAGTCTAATTCCCCCAAGTTGTCGCATATGGTGGAGAATGCGGGCATAAAGAGATCCATGCAAGTCCTGGAAGACAAGTGGTTTGTGATTGCAGTACTGCAAAGTGTGCATGGTGGCCTACAGCTGGAAGAAATCTGTGATTTCAACTGAAGAAACCCAGGAGGGGGTGAGTGAATTTCAACATAGCAATGTGTTTGTAAAACCTGGTGAAAGTAAAACTCTGGAAGAGGAATCCAGGGAATGGACTTTGTGTATACTGTGGCACAGAAGTCTGTGACGTGTTTTGCTGATGGCAAGAAAATAAGCAATGTGTGTAGAAGCTGGATATTGCAAACAGTCTATGTGAAAGGCTATGGTGCCATGTTGGTGTTTTCTGTGGAAGACAGAAGAAAATGCTGGTTGTTGTAGTGCCACATAAGTTAACTGTTTGAATACATGTGACTGCAGAAGATAGCAAAAAGTTGCTGCCGGTTGAACCCCAAGGTTGCTGTGGAATATTGTGTAATCTTGTTAGTAAAACATGGGCAAGAAAAAGAGAATTTCAGCTTGTAAAAAAGCAGAGAAGTCATGCACAGGTTTATTAGTGCAGAAGTCTGAATGCAGAGAGACACAAAACCCGGAACAGATCATGTGGAATGCAAGTAAAGATAATGTGTTGCATGAGAGTGACTCAGTTTTTCTAAAGCACCTCTGTTCTATGAAAGAATATGTCCCTGCTGAAAGTATGACTATGTCTCATACTGGAGTGCATCAGAGCGCCAAAGATGAAAATATTATGGTGCAGCAGCTTCATGATGAGATTAAAACCATCAGGTTCATTTATGAAGATGAAATATCTGATTGGAAATGGCAACTTGAGGTATCAGAAAAAGAGAACCTTAAGTTAAAGAAAGAGCTTGAAACTGTAAAGAGTTCTTATCCTAGTCATTGTGAAAATGTGGTACTGGGTTTGCCTGGAATGGACTGTGTCACTGAGAAGGAGTTTGCTGAAATGAAATGTGCTCTATCTAATGAAGTTATACAGAGTGTAGAGCAAAAGCAAGTGCTTGAGAAGCAATTGCAGGATTTAAAGGAGCAGCATGTTCAAGACTCCATTGTCAAAGAGAGTGTCATTGAAAAATTAAGAGATGAGCTTGAAACTGCTAAACAAAGAGAACTGAGAACTCGACGGAGCGGTATTTGGAAGAGGAGACCGCCAGATGGGGACATCTGGAGAGACATGGGACAATTGTATAGGATTGAAGAGGGACGGCAACATAGGTCTTGTCCCATTGTAGCTCACCCCATGGGTAGTGAGCTGAGGGGGAGGGTATGTGAGAGTATGAACCTAGAGGGCGCTAGGGAGCGACCCAGGCAAGCCCTGAAAAGGCCCTCAGCCACACCTTTGGGTGGGGCGTGTATCTCCAGACGGCTGGAGAAACCTGCATGGAGCAGGAAATGGTGGACCAGCCTAGGACAGAGAGGCAGTCTGTCCCAGAGGGCTTGGGTCCAGAGAGGACTTATGGAGACTAATCAGGCTCTTGTTGCCCCAGAGGCTAGTTAGGGGCTCTATGAGTGAGTTAGGGCCCTAACGGCGGCCTAGGTTTTGTTTGTTGTTTTGTTATGTTGCCCTTAAGCTGTAATAAAGCCACTTTGTTTTAAATTGGCACCGTCTGAACGCTGTCTCACCGGCGCCCAGTACCACGAACCACCGCTGTTGGGACCAGGAAAAGCCACCATTTGAGTCTAATTCCCCCAAGTTGTCGCAAGGGGTTAATAAATATATAAAATTTAGAAAGCTTGTCTTGTATTTATCTTGTGGACCCAGCACTCACTGGCGGTGAGTGTGGTTTTTAGGAAAGAAGTCTCAGGTGTGGGCCAAAGCGGTGTTGGCGCACTGAGGATCTTTCACATTGGTGGCAGCAGTGGGATCTTAGGATAAACAGCGTGTGTTGGTGACCTTTATTACTCAGACGCTGGGGATTGTGGTAATCCTATGAGACAAGCTCGGTATTAAAGCTAGCATTAAGATACAGTGAAAGTTTGATACAGTGCTGTTCCCCTCCCTTACTCTTCGTATTCTATCCTATCTTTTATTTGGCAAATACCAGTGGATGGCTAGTGGGCTCAGAAGCAGATCTCCAGAACTGCAGAACCAGGCTTTTGGAGATCCTGAGCGTATGGCTGAAATGGAGGCAGCCACAGCCATGCAGAGAATCGAGCAGAGTCCTGATTTTGGGGCTAGGCCAGGAAGTGCGGCAAGCAGCCCGGTCCCAAGGATTACTTCACCAGGAGGGGCCAGTAGCCCCAGCCTTGTGGGGTGAATGGCTTCATACTGGCAAACGGCCCTGCAGCAAGTAGGCACCAGTGACCCTAACATACATGGCTGGCCAAAAGTATTGGCACCCCTGCAATTCTGTCAGATAATACTCAATTTCTTCCAGAAAATGATTGCAATCACAAATGCTTTGGTAATAATATCTTCATTTATTTTGCTTGCAATGAAAAAACACAAAAGAGAATGAAAAAAAAAGTCAAATCATTGATCATTTTACACAAAACTCCAAAAATGGGCCGGATAAAAGTATTGGCACCCTCAGCCTAATACTTGGTAGCACAACCTTTAGACAAAATAACTGCGAACAACCGCTTCCGGTAACCATCAATGAGTTTCTTACAATGCTCTGCTGGAATTTTAGACCATTCTTCTTTGGAAAATTTCTCCAGGTCCCTGAGATTTGAAGGGTGCCTTCTCCAAACTGCCATTTTGAGATCTCTCCACAGGTGTTCTATGGAATTCAGGTCTGGACTCATTGCTGGCCACTTTAGAAGTCTCCAGTGCTTTCTCTCAAACCATTTTCTAGTGCTTTTTGAAGTGTGTTTTGGGTCATTGCCCTGCTGGAAGACCCATGACCTCTGAGGGAGACCCAGCTTTCTCACACTGGGCCCTACATTATGCTGCAAAATTTGTTGGTAGTCTTCAGACTTCATAATGCCATGCACACAGTCAAGCAGTCCAGTGCCAGAGGCAGCAAAGCAACCCCAAAACATCAGGGAACCTCCGCCATGTTTGACTGTAGGGACCGTGTTCTTTTCTATGAAAGCCTCTTTTTTTTTCCTGTAAACTCTATGTTGCCTTTTCCCAAAAAGCTCTACTTTTGTCTCATCTGACCAGAGAACATTCTTCCAAAAAGTTTTTGGCTTTCTCAGGTAAGTTTTGGCATACTCCAGCCTGGCTTTTTTATGTCTCTGGGTCAGAAGTGGGGTCTTCCTGGGTATCCTACCATAGAGTCCCTTTTTATTCAGACGCTGACGGATAGTATGGGTTGACAGCGTTGTACCCTCGGACTGCAGGGCAGCTAGAACTTGTTTGGATGTTAGTCGAGGTTCTTTAGCCACCATCCGCACAATCTTTCGTTGAAATCGCTCGTCAATTTTTCTTTTCCGTCCACATCTAGGGAGGTTAGCCACAGTGCCATGGGCTTTAAACTTCTTGATGACACTGCGCACGGAAGACACAGGAACTTTCAGGTCTTTGGAGATGGACTTGTAGCCTTGAGATTGCTCATGCTTCCTCACAATTTTGCTTCTCAAGTCCTCAGACAGTTCTTTGGTCTTCTTTCTTTTCTCCATGCTCAATGTGGTACACACAAGGACACAGGACAGAGGTTGAGTCAACTTTAATCCATTTCAACTGGCTACAAGTGTGATTTAGTTATTGCCACCACCTGTTATGTGCCACAGGTAAGTAACAGGTGCTGTTAATTACACAAATTAGAGAAGCATCACATGATTTTTCAAAGGGTGCCAATACTTTTGTCCACCCCCTTTTTTATGTTTGGTGTGGAATTATATCCAATTTGGCTTTTTGACAATTCTTTTTGTGGTTTTCCATTGAAGACAAATTAAATGAAGATATTATTACCAAAGCATTTGTGATTGCAATCATTTTCTGGAAGAAATTGAGTTTTATCTGACAGAATTGCAGGGGTGCCAATACTTTTGGCCAGCACTGTATACCTGCAGGTGATGTGCCGTTTTCAGGAAGCTCAAAAGAATGGAGCTCTCCCAGCAGGCACCGTCTGTCACTGCACGCACTCCAGAAGCTCAAGTACCAAGGCTCCGATCCGAGGACTTTCCAATCCTTGAAACAAACGGGGATTTGGACTTGTTCTTGCGGGCCTTTGAGAAAGTGTGTAAGCAGTATCAGCTACCACAGACGGATTGGGTCCGTTACCTGGCTCTCTGGTTGAGGGGAAAAGCCCTGGACACTTAAGCCAATTTGCCAGTTGACCAGGACTATGAGTCCGTTAAAGCAGCACTGATCCGGAGATACCAACTCATGCTGG
The DNA here is from genome assembly GCA_947044405.1 of Leptodactylus fallax. Lineage (NCBI taxonomy): Eukaryota > Metazoa > Chordata > Amphibia > Anura > Leptodactylidae > Leptodactylus > Leptodactylus fallax. Next base: position 574,808 of record CAMRHE010000662.1, read on the forward strand.
AGCTGTACCATCGAAAGTTCTGGGGCCTGCAGAACAAGCCTTCAGAGAGCCATGAGGATACAGCGGCCCAGCTGCGCGTGTGGTTCCAGGAGTGGACGGAGGGCAAGTCCGTCACCTCACAAGAAAGCCTTGCAGACCTCATGCTTCAAGAGCAGTTCTTGACCATTTGTACCGAGGAAGTGCAAAAATACCTCCTGGACCGAGAGCCCAAGGACCTTGAAACAGCCGCGGATCGTTATGTTGCCAACCAGTTGCCGTGGACACCTGCCAGCGACGGCTGGAGGAGGGGTAAGACACAATCTGTCCCGGGGAATCCTGAACCAAGCGGGAGGTCACCACAGCCCCATGCTTCCAGGAGGGGTAAGACACAATCTGTCCCGGGTGGTTCCTATAAGTCCCCTGCCCCTCGAGCTCTGAGCTCCCCACCGACCTCTCTCATACCCCAGGGAGAGATCAGGCGGTGCCACGCCTGTAATCAAATGGGACATTTACAATGAGACAACCCCAACCGCCCTAGGAACCCCCCGCTCCACAAACTACAGCGGCCGGCCCATCTGTGTATCGGGTTGTGAGGGAGGGGCCCCAGCCTAATGCTAACCGTCAACAGGTCACTGTGGGGGACAAAGTGGTGATGGGATTCTGGGACACTGGAGCAGATGTTACGCTGATACAACCGGATTTGATCCCCCCAGACAGTATTATTCCCGGGAAAACTCTGACCCTACGGGGTATTGGATTGGAACGTTTTACTGTACCCATGGCTTGTGTCCATTTAGACTGGGGTGCAGGGAAAGGAATGCGGAATGTGGGAGTGATGTCTGAGTTGCCTGCCAATGTACTGTTGGGGACAGATTTGGGGGCTATGATGTGCCAATATGCAGAGGGGGCTGATAACCCTCCCTCTGAAATGTCTCCTCATACATTCTGTGAAAATGCTACTTTAACTGTACCTGTGAATGTTGTAGATGAACTTGCCATGTCCAAAGGGAAGGCTAAACCCCTTACTGAGTTCTTTCCTACAGGCTTTGAAAATGCTAATTCTACTGTCTCTGGGATTAATGTAGGTGTAAAGGAGCTGAGTGAGGACTGGGCTGTAGACCCGCCCACATCTGCGGGGGGCCTCACCCCCCCAGTCTGTGTCTCTATGTCTGCCAGTCCTTCCTCCAGCTCAGTGTGATAGAACCAATGCTGTTAATGATATTGCAAATGTATGCCATGAAACTGTGGATGTTGTACCAGGTGGTTCGGTGTCTCTCTGGGCTCTCCGTGACGGTCCGGATGTAGGACGGACTGCTGGTATTGCAGTGGTTACCCGCAGTCAAAGTGCCAAAGGGGTGGAAAGCCTTCCAGCCTCTGCACCGGTCCCTCCGTCACTCGGACGCATTACTGAGACCGCCTTGAGAAATTCCCCCACCCTAGAGCTGGAAGGGTCCGGCAGCTATGTAACATGCACCTCTCTTTTGTCTCACTCCAGCCAAGAGTTCAGAGATGCTGTCCAAGCTGACCCTAGTCTGGACATATTGAAGGCGCGTGCTGCTCAACCACCCTCGGAGTCTGACAAGGCCCGAGTCTACTGGGATCAAGGGAGGCTATATTGGGAAACGATACCCACCCAGGGGGAGGAATGTCAGCTAAAGGAGAAACAGTTAGTGGTACCCTAACCGTACTGGAGAGAGTTGTTGCGGATTGCTCATGACATTCCATTGGCCGGTCACTTCGTGATTGCCAAGACCAAGTCTCGCCTTAGCCAATTATTCTACTGGCCTAATATGGGGAAGGACGTAGCTAGATACTGCCGTTCATGTGACGTATGTCAAAGGATGGGCAAGGCGGGGCAAAGCTCCAAAGCTCCGCTGGTGACTATGCCCATCATAGTCGAACCTTTCCAGCGAGTGGCTGTGGACCTTATTGGACCCCTGTCCATCCCCAGCCGCTCCGGTAAAAGCTTCATCTTAATGGTAGTAGACTACGCTACTCGATACCCAGAAGCTGTCGCACTGTCCTCTACTCGGGCTGATGTAGTGGCCAAGGCTCTGGTAGGCATCTTCTCCCGTGTTGGGTTTCCCAGAGAGATGCTCACAGACCAAGGTACCCAGTTCATGTCTGCCCTGATGCAAGGCCTGTGTAAGATAACCGAGGTGCAACATCTGGTGTCCAGCCCGTATCACCCGCAGACCAATGGCCTGTGTGAACGGTTCAATGGCACACTGAAGCAGATGCTTCGGAAGTTAGTCGAGTCCCATGGGAGCGACTGGGAGCCTTATCTCCCGCACTTGTTGTTTGCTTACCGGGAGGTGCCTCAAGCCTCGACTGGGTTCTCCCCCTTCGAGCTCTTGTATGGGAGACGTGTCTGTGGGCCCCTAGCTCTAGTGAAGGAGTCCTGGGAAGGAGACGCCGCTATCCAGGGTGTGCCAGTCGTGGAGTATGGCCTGCGATTCTGTGACCGAATGCAGACGATGGCGCAGCTGGTGCATGACAACATGGTCCAGGTTCAGACCGACCAGAAACGCTGGTATGATCAGAATGCTTGCGAGAGGATATACCAGCCGGGACAGAAGGTATGGGTTCTAGTCCCTGAGCCCAAGGATAAGCTTCAGGCCAAATGGTCTGGTCCATACGTTGTGCACCGGCAGGTCAACTGCGTCAACTACCTGGTTACCATTGACCCAGGCCGGAACAGGCATAAGGTCTTCCATGTTAACATGATGAAAGATCATCATGACAGGGAAGCCACTGCCTTTCCTGTATGTAGTCTGCTAGAGGAGGGCGAAGAGGAAGACCTTGTGGACATGCTCACTCAGTTAGGGGAGGGAAGGTCACCCCAGGAAGCGCAGTTAAACCCCCTACTGACTGAGACCCAAAGGTCACAACTTAACAGTGTTCGGTGCGCCCTCCCCGGTCTGTTTTCCGGAAAGCCAGGGAGAACTGACCGGGCCATCCACCACGTGGATACCGGGAATCATGCCCCTATCCGGCGACCGCCATATCGCGTCTCCTCGGAGGTACGGGCCCAAATACATAAGGAGATCGGCGAGATGCTGGAAATGGGGGTGATTCAGCCCTCCCACAGTGCATGGGCCTCGCCTGTAGTCCTGGTACCTAAAAAAGATCGGACCACCCGGTTCTGTGTGGACTACAGGGAGCTCAATGCGGTTACAGTTGATGAAGCATATCCCATGCCACGCATCGACGATTTACTAGACTCGTTAGGTAAGGTCCAGTATCTGTCCATCATGGACTTGAGCCGGGGATACTGGCAAATTCCCCCATCCCCGGAGGCACGGGAACGGTCGGCCTTTACCACTCCCTTCGGACTGTATGAGTTCACTGTCATGCCGTTCGGCATGAAAAATGCCCCTGCCACTTTTCAAAGGATGGTCAATTCCCTGCTGTCGGGATGTGAAGGGTTTGCAGCTGCATACCTGGATGATATCGCCGTCTTCAGCTCCACTTGGGAAGAACACCTACAACACTTGGCGCAGGTGTTGAGGCGGGTTCACCACGCGGGCTTGACCATCAAACCAGAGAAGTGTCAGCTGGGCATGCTTGAGGTCCAGTACCTGGGACACCGGGTGGGTGGGGGAACCTTGAGGCCAGTGCCTGAGAAGCTGGAGGCAATCACCACATGGCCAACTCCCCGGACCAAGCGACAGGTGATGTCTTTCCTGGGCACAGCTGGGTACTACAGGAAGTTCGTCCCGAACTATAGTGCCCTTGCTGCTCCCCTGACAGACCTCACCAAGAAGAAGTTGCCGCAAACCGTCCAATGGACGGATACCTATGAGCACTCCTTCCAGGCCCTGAAGGCGGCCCTGGCAAGCGGCCCTGTACTTCAAGCGTACGATGAATCTCGTCCACTTGTATTATAGACCGACGCCAGCACCTACGGTCTCGGTGCCGTGCTGAGCCAGATTGACTCAGCGGGGCAAGAGCACCCAGTGTAGTACCTCAGTAGAAAGCTTCTGCCGCGGGAGGTGGCCTACGCCACAGTGGAGAAGGAATGCCTGGCAATTGTTTGGGCCCTGCAGCATCTGCAGCCTTACTTGTATGGGCGCCACTTCACCGTGGTGACGGACCACAACCCTCTGATCTGGATAAAGCGTATCGCAGGTCAGAATGGGCGATTGTTGCGCTGGAGCCTGGTGCTCCAGCAATACAATTTTGACATTCGGCACAAGCCCGGCCTGGCCCATGACAATGCAGACGGCCTATCCCGGCGCGGTGAAGCAGCAGAGGTGCTCTCAGAAGAGAGGCACAGGCCCCTACTTCCTACAAGCCCCATATAAAAGGGGGAGGTGTGATGATTTCACTTAAATATGGCTATAACTCAAAGATGTATTTTGATCTCTGGGTATCGTATCTCCCTCATAATTCCATTTACTCATAATGTGCGCAGCTCTAATCCTAGGTGCATGTTGTCAGTAGTGGCAACCATGGAACAATAGGGCTTTGTATCCATCCCAGAATGGCTCCATTGAATTCCTACATAGCCCTGGGTGATCAAATACCCATGCATTGTTCAGCCTGGGCTGTTGATCAGACATGGTTGCTAACATATAGAAGGCATTGTATCATTCCACTTAATCCTATCTCCTTACAAAGAATCTGGACTTGAGTGCGTTAGTCAATCAGACTTGCCGTCGCCGGTGACCTCATTCTGGGTGGTGTAATCAAGGGTATAAAAGATGAGGTAAGAGGTCAGTGAGGGAGACTGTGCTGAGACTACAAAGAAGAGCCTACTGGAATATACTGTGATGAGCATGCAGGCTGGAATGCTGTGAGGCTGCTGCTAGAATTCTCCACTGGTTATCCCCACATGCCATGTGTGAGGGTTGGATTATAGAGCCACATCCAGGATATGTGTGGTAAAGTAATTATTTCACTTTTATTCCCTTTTTATTTTATGCCCTGTATCTTGTAACTAGTAACTGTTAATGCTTGCATACATCTGCATATCTGTTCTGAACTGCATGTGTTAGATGTTAATACTGACCTATTTAGGGGTTAATAAATATATAAAATTTAGAAAGCTTGTCTTGTAGAAGAAGTCTCAGGTGTGGGCCAAAGCGGTGTTGGTGCACTGAGGATCTTTCACAGAGGTGAAGAATGTTAAGGGTCAGGAGAACCGCGGCCTACCTGACCTGCAGGAGAGGGCCCAGAGGATAGACGTTGGCGCTGTTTGCGCGGGCTTCCGAAGTCAGGCGAGGCTGAGGAGTGACCAGCGCCCGAAGGCCTCCCTGTGTTAAGCGTTTGCGCCATGGAGGTCTCACCATCAAAAGCAGGACTGGCAGGAGAGGAGTTGCGGGCAGAGGAACCGGAGTGATGAGACGCCGGCGGCACCAATCTAGCACGTCTTCCCGCAAAGGCCTCAGAAGCCTCACCTGGATCCGAGGCTGAGTGTTGCGAACCGGCGCCATCTTGTCTGGACTCCGAGAGAGGCTGGAAGAAGAAATCCAGAAGTTTGGATGGGCCAGCCGTGTTCTTTCGCTTCCGGACCATGCTGGGGTAAGTGCTGTATAGGATCAGAGCTAGAAACGGGCGTTCGCGAAGGTGCTGTCGCTGTGGAGTCGCTGGGGTGATGGAGAGCTATCTCAGACTGCGGCCATTCCGCTCGGCAGACAGACCACACCCCCCGTATCTGGACTTTTCAAAGGCTTTTGATACTGTACCACATAAAAGGTTGATATGCAAAATGAGAATGTTGAGACTGGGGGAAAACATATGCATTTGGGTTTGCAACTTTCTCACTGATAGGAAACAGAGGGTGCTTATTAATGGTAAATATTCAGACTGGGTCACAGTCACCAGTGGGGTGCCACAGGGGTCAGTATTAGGCCTTCTCCTGTTTAATACAGTGGGGAAAAAAGTATTTAGTCAGCCACCAATTGTGCAAGTTCTCCCACTTAAAGAGATGAGGCAGGCCTGTAATTGACATCATAGGTAGACCTCAACTATGAGAGACAAAATGAGAAAACAAATCCAGAAAATCACATTGTCTGATTTTTAAAGAATTTATTTGCAAATTATGGTGGAAAATAAGTATTTGGTCACCTACAAACAAGCAAGATTTCTGGCTCTCACACACCTGTAACTTCTTCTTTAAGAGGCTCCTCTGTCCTCCACTCCTTTCCTGTAGTAATGACACCTGTTTGACATTGTTATCAGTATAAAAAACACCTGTCCACAACCTCAAACAGTCACACTCCAAACTCCACTATGGTGAAGACCAAAGAGCTGTGGAAGGACACCAGAAACAAAATTGAGACCTGTACCAGGCTGGGAAGACTGAATCTGCAATAGGCAAGCTGCTTGGTGTGAAGAAATCAACTGTGGGAGCAATAATTAGAAAATGGAAAACATACAAGTCCACTGATAATCTCCCTCGATCAGGGGCTCCACGAAAGATCTCATCCTGTGGGGTCAAAATGATCACAAGAATGGTGAGCAAGAATCCCAGAATCACGCGGGGGGGACCTAGTGAATGACCTGCAGAAAACTGGGACTAACGTAACAAAGGCTACCGTCAGTAACACACTACGCCGCCAGGGACTCAGATCCTGCAATGCCAGACATGTCCCCCTGCTTAAGTTAGTACATATCCAGACCCGTCTGAAGTTTGCTAGAGAGCATTTAGATGTTCCAGAAGAGTATTGGAAGAATGTCATATGGTCAGATGAAACCAAAGTAGAACTGTTTGGTAGAAACACAACTCGTCGTGTTTGGAGGAGAGTGAATGCTGAGTTGCATCCAAAGAACACCATACCTACTGCGAAGCATGGGGGTTGCAACATCATGCTTTGGGGCTGTTTCTCTGCAAAGGGACCAGGACAACTGATCCGTGTACATGAAAGAATGAATGGGGCCATGTATCGTGAGATTTTGAGTGCAAACCTCCTTCCATCAGCAAGGGCATTCAAGATGAAACATGGCTGGGTCTTTCAGCATGACAATGATCCCAAGCACACCACCAGGTCCTGGAGTGGCCTAGCCAGTCTCCACATCTCAACCCCATAGAAAACCTTTGGATGGAGTTGAAAGTCTGTGTTGCCCAGCGACAGCCCCAAAACATCACTGCTCTAGAGGAGATCTGTATGGAGGAATGGGTCAACATACCAGCAACAGTGTGTGCCAACCTTGTGAAGACTTACAGAAAACGTTTGACCTCTGTCATTGCCAACAAAGGATATATAACAAAGTATTGAGATGAACTTTTGTTATTGACCAAATACTTATTTTCCACCATAATTTGCAAATAAATTCTTTAAAAATCAGACAATGTGATTTTCTAGATATGTTTTCTCATTTTGTCTCTCATAGTTGAGGTTTACCTATGATGTCAATTACAGGCCTCTCTCATTTTTTTAAGTGGGAGAACTTGCACAATTGGTGGCCGAAAAAAATACTTTTTTTCCCCACTGTATCTTTATTAATGACCTGGTAGACGGTTTGCAAAGCAGGGTGTCCATATTTGCAGATGATACTAAACTTTGTAAGGTAATCAAAAATGAGGAGGATAATAGAATATTACAAGTGGATCTAAGTAAGCTGGAAGCATGGGCCGAGACTTGGCAAATGAAGTTTAATATTGACAAATGTAAGGTTATGCATTTTGGACGACGAAATAAAATGTATGATTATGTACTTAATAGTAAATTACTGGGTAAGACTGCCAATGAAAAAGACTTGGGGATTGTGGTGGACAATAAGCTTACCTTTAGTGACCAGTGCCAGGCAGCTGCTGCCAAGGCAAATAAAATTATGGGATGCATCAAAAGAGGTATAGATTCTCATGACAAGAACATAGTTATGCCTCTATACAAATCACTGGTATGGCCACACTTAGACTATTGTGCTCAATTCTGGGCCCCAGTATACAAGAAAGACATAATCGAACTAGAATGAGCGAAAAGAAGGGCAACCAAAATTATTAGGGGAATGGGTGGATTGGAGTACAACAATAGATTAACAAATTTGGGGTTATTCAGTTTAGAGAAAAGACATCTACGGGGAGATCTAATAACAATGTACAAATACATGAAGGGACAGCACAAAGAACTTTCTAATGATCTTTTTACCCCTAGGCTAGTGACAGTGACAAGGGGACATCCTCTACGTCTGGAGGAGAGAAAGTTTCACCAGCAACAAAGAAGAGGATTCTTTACAGTAAGAACAACAAGGCTATGGAACTCTCTGCCCCAGGAAGTGGTGATGGTGGATTCATTGAACAAGTTCAAAGAGGGCCTGGATGCCTTTCTCGAACAGAACAACATTACGGGTTATGGGTTCGAGATTTTAAGGGCACGTTGATCCAGGGTATTATACTGATTGCCAGATTGGAGTCCGGAAGGAATTTTTTTCCCATGAAATGAGGCAATTGGCATAAGCCTCATGGGGTTTTTTGCTTTCCTCTTTATCAACACTGTAGGGGACTGTAGTATTAAAGGTTGGACTTGATGGACTGATGTCTTCATCCAACCTCATCTACTATGTAACTATGTAATCCTGATATTACGGGGATTTTTGTGTGTGATCGGGACTTTAAAATCAGCCTCTTTGCTGATGATGTCCTGCTGATCCTCACTATTCCCCATATCTCACTCCCAAATCTCATGTTAACTTGGACAATTATTGTACTTACAGAGCAGTGATGGGGTGGGCGGCACCTCCTCTTGCACATAGCCTGTGCCCATCTTCTATTTTCTTCCCAGTGGCACCATAGATTGGTGGGGGGTCAAGGTCGAAAAATGCCACGTCTGAGGTTATGATAATGGACTTCTTATACTGCAACTCTTTTCTTTTTCTAGATTGCATGGATTGAGCCACCATTTTAGGTCTCGTCTTGTAGCTTGGTCTAAACTTATTTTTGTACACATCCTCTTCATATTTCCATTCCAATGATAAAGCATATTGTGTTGGAGATTCCGGCTGTGTACCATAGCCCAAGGTCTATTCAGGCTACTAATATCCCCAAACTCTTTATTTGATCAATCGTAGATCGCATTTTTACTGCAGCTTGAATTTTTTAGATTTCTTTTTTAAGGATGAAAAAGCGCTTGAATTTCTGTGTTTATTATGAATCCTAGAAAGATTTTTGAAGTTTCTGGCAACAAATGGTACTTCTCCCAATTTATCTGGAAACCAAGTTACTTGAGCAACGTGATGACTACATTGAAGTGATCTTGCACAAGAGAAGCTGATAGAGCAGCTATCAGCCAATCGTCTAGATAGGGAAAAACTTGAATTGCCTTCAACCTCAGAGCTGCTACTAATACAACTGCCACTTTGGTGAAGACCCTTGGAGAGGTAGTTAGACCAAAAGGGACTGCTTTCAATTGGTAGTGACTGATTCATCCTAAATAATTGACCGCTATACTCAGGAATTTCCTTGAAATATGATCCTTTGGTTTGTGGAGAGTTTCTATTACATAACCTTATTCTATAAGATCCAGAACCCACTAGTCTGTGGTGATACTGTACCATGCAGGAAATCAAGTTTGTAAACAACCTCCAACTTGACAACTCCTGATGTCAAAAATCTTGTTTGCCAACACTTGCATCTTCAATTTTTCTGAGGTAGTGGATCTAAAGTTTTGATATGGTCTACCATGATCAATATGTCTATTATTTCCTCTCTTCAGGAACAATTCATATCTTCTCTGCGAGGCTTAAAGCTTCTATAGGTCTTTGGAAAGACCAGGGTTCTTGCCTTCTTATTAGCCTCCAAGAGATGATCTAACTTTTCCCCCAATAATCTTCCAGGTTCAAAGGGTATAGAACAAAGATTATATTTTGATGCAGCTTCCTCTGTCGACAGTTGTAGTCATATGGCTCTTCTTGCCCAATTTGTTAGCTGCTAGATTCTTTGTGGCTATTTTTAAGGTATCTAAGGGAAAATCAGAAGAAAAATCTGCAGCACGTTTAAGTGAATAAAATTGCTCCATTAGTTCTTCCCTTGGAACACCACCTTGAATGTCTTTTCCCAACTGACTTAACCATAATCTTAAAGCCCCGGACACAGGAATGGCTGCCATTGCGGCTTTAGAGAAAGCTGCTAGGGATACACGTGCTTTTTTCAAAAAAATGTCAGCTCTGTGATCCATTGGATTTTTGAGAAGATATGAATCATCTGCTGGAAAAAAGGATTTTCTAGAGAGGTTTGTGACTGCTGGATCAGCTCTGGCTGACTCTTCTCAAGCTTCACATTCCCCAGCATCTAATTTGTACATGGTTTTAAAACTAGTATCAAGTTCGCATCTTCTAGGGTGATAAAAAGGTAACAAGCGTCTGTAAAGTTGCAGCCTGCAGATAGGTAAAAGCTTGGAGTGTTTTGGAGCTGTACATTAGAGGGCATGGCACAGTACAACACCAGGGCCTCAGCTTACTGGCTGAGTGTATGTAAATAGTTGAGAGTGTTTTTTTTGGTAAAGAGGTGTTTCTACACAAAGTAAAATCTTGTTTTTACTAAATTGATTTGGAGTTGCTTCCTTTGTTCGTGACTTCGCTGTATCCTGGGGAGCCCACCTCGGTACATGACTTACACAGTCATCAGCAGGTTTAAATGGGCTATTCTGGTTCAGGGTTTCCACCCCCATTGTGATGAAACATACCTGCGTCATCAGAGATCTGTATTGGTCGCAATTGGTACTCCTTTCAGCGCTATAGAGCTTTTGCAGCATCCCAGAAGCTGCTGCTTTTAATTGTTTGTCATTTGTGCCTCTGGGTTTTATTGGTTTGTTCCATTCTGTGTTAAATGTATTGTTATGCAGATTTTCCCTGTATTTTCCCCCTGCAGTGTTCAAAACCATGCCTTGGTTCAGTCCTGACCTATCAGAGGCCACTGTATACTTTAAAACAAAAATAAAAACAACAAAGCCGAGCGGCACATAGCGTAATATTGCTTAAAAAATAGGTTGTACATAGATAATTGTGTTGAGAACAGGAGGTAGTCAAATGATTGGAGAAACAACAAGGATCATCCACTGAAAGTATGGTAGAAAGCCACTAAGTAACACAAAAGCACTGGTCTATATTATAGTGAGTGTTCAACTGGCTGGGTCTGATGGTAAACAGTACCCCTTCAATTGGTGATCTCACAACCAGGATAGTTAGATATTATGGATGTTTGTATAGGTGGGTTCTCACCTTTTCAAGTTGTGCTGGCCCACAACTAATACAGTGGATGGATCCAGAGTATGTTTTGGCATATGTGAGCGGCGGAACCTCTAGGCGTCAGAATCTCCTGGAGGTCCCCACACCTCATTTTTTGGGAGATACTCCTACCAATCCATTATCAGAGGCCACTGGGCGGGGTTGTAGGGAGACCTAGTCTCCCCAGCGATGGTTGGTGTTCAGTCTAGTCTGTGCAGTTAGTTGGAGAAGGTATGCAGAGTTTCCCTGCCACCAGCTTCTGGACTGAGGCCCAATGATCAGCCTACAGCCTCAAGGAGGAATATCATCAGCCCCAGGCTCGTCCAAAGACAGCACTGAGCAAGGAAGAAAAGCTCTCTAAGCTGTTGGACTTATTCGGTGCCGTGCCAGGAGGAGCAGGAGAGGACCCTGACAGGAGGAACATGTTTGGGCCTAATATAATAATACATTTTATTTATATAGCGCCAACATATTCCGCAGCACTGTACAATTTGTAGGGTTCAAGTACAGACAAAAAAGATACATTACAAAGAAATAGTCAATTCACACAATGGGACTGAGGGCCATGCTCACAAGAGCTTACAATCTATGAGGTAGAGGGGGTGACACAAGAGGTAGCAGGAGCGGCATCGGAGGTAGCATTGCTTATACAATGGTCAGACAATTTTGTAATAGAGGTTACTGTCATTACACATATATAAAGCTGTATGAGCCATCACTGTTGCAGAGTGCGATTGCTGGATGTGGCAGAGTCAAAACCAGATAGACAGGAAACAAACTTTAGTGAAACATGAGTGCAGTAAGAGAAGATCGCCTCACATGGTGAATAACAGATCTAGTTCAGCACACACACTAACAAAACAGGATGAGTATATCAACCAGCATCAAAACAACAAAAGGACAGAGTGTCTACAGATAAACATTTAGTAACAGCTACTGTACATCTAGTGTCATAAATGTGAACTGCAGTCAATCCAGCAAATATAGAGACGAAGCTGGCTGTTGCATATCTCCAACACCCCTTCTCAACAGCTGAGGCTTAGTCTGTTAGGCCCATCTTCTTTGTAAGCCTCGAGTGTCTTTCAGCAGTTAGGGGCTTGGTAAGGATATCTGCTGTCATATCCTCAGTCGGGCAATAAAGTAACTCAAGAAGTCCCTGCTCTTAAAGATCCCTCAGAAAATGGTACTTCACATCAATGCGTTTGATTCTCGAGCTAACTCTTTCCATCTGTGCAAGTGCAAGACATCCTTGATTGTCCTCAAAGATTCTCGTTGCTTTCATCTGTGGTTGACCCAAGTCTTTTACTAGTTGTCTCAACCATATGACTTCTTGACTTGCCTGTGCAGCTGCAACATACTCTCCTTCAGTAGATGATAGTGTAACAGAAAGTTGCTTTCTACTAGTCCAACAGATAGCACCTCCTGATAGAAGAAACAGGTACCCACTTGTAGATTTTCTGTCACTGGTATCACCAGCCCAATCGGCATCCACATATCCTGTCAGGGTGCTTTTGTCACTTGCTGGTAACTTTAGCTTGTGGTGTAAAATCCCTTTAAGATAGCGAATGACTCGCTTCTCAGCATTCAAGTCCATCTGACTTGGCGTTGAAGTCTTTCTGCTTAGGATTCCAACTGCTGCTGCAATGTCAGGCCTTGTAGCGGTGCTAATGTACAGCAATTTCCCTATTGCTTTCCTGTACTGAGTGTTAGTTGGTAGTGGTGAATCTTGGCTGTCTATCTTCTTCAGGTAGTTGGTTTCCATGGGAGATTTTACTGGTTTTGCATCTTCCATTCCAAGTGTCTCAATTATTTCTTGTATTTTGTCTTTTTGGTTCAGAAAGAAGCTGCCATCTTCCTCTCTCTCTCAATCTGAATGCCAAGATAATTATTTACGTTGCCAAGATCTTTGGTCTCAAAGTGCTGATTTAGGGTTTGGAGTATTTCTCCATCCCCTTCTTGCTTGAAACAAATCAGAATATCGTCCACATAAATGAGTACATAGATCCACCTGTCTGCCAATTTCTTTGTGTATAAACAGGGGTCTGCTTTACTCCTCTGAAAGTCCTCATGTGTAAGCACTTCATTTATTGTTATATTCCATGCTCTGGCGGCTTGCTTTAGACCATATATACTCCTCTGTAGTTTGCATACTAGGTCTGGCCTTTGCTCATCTTTGAATCCTGGTGGTTGTTCCATGTAGATATCTTCTGCTAAGTCGCCATGTAGAAACGCTGTTTTTATATCAAAGTGTCTTACTTGCATTTTCCTTATTGCGGCTACTGTCAGCAAAGTTCTTATTGTAACATGTTTGACTACTGGTGCAAATGTCTCATAGTCCTCTCCATATTTTTGAGAATATCCCTTGGCTACGAGTCTTGCTTTGTATCGCTCCACTGTACCATCTTGCTTGTATTTTATGTTAAAAGTCCATTTACAACCTATGGATTTCCTTCCAGGTGGTTGTTCTGTAAGTGTCCATGTTTTAGTGTCATGCATGGATTTTATCTCTTCCTTTGCAGCTTTATTCATTTACTGGCTTCCACTTCTGAAAGCTGAGATATGTCTTCCCAAGTTGCAGATTCATTAGCACTGGCAGTGCTTGCCTTGTATGAGAGACGTAGAGGTGGTTTACCTTTATTCTCTCTCATCGAGCGTCTTGGTTCTATGTGTGAGCTTGGTTGTGTCTGTTCTTCATTAGATTCTGTGCTCACTTCAACTGTTTGTTCAGAAGTTACAGATGTTGGCTGATCAGTGTCAGTTTTCTCTTCTGTTCTTACTTCCTCTGTCGTCATTACATTGTCTCTCAGATCTTCAACAAAAGTTGTGCTGTTGCTAATGGTAACCTTGTCAGTTTTGGGATTTAGGATTCTGTAGCCCTTAACATTGTCACTCTATCCAACAAAGACGCCTTCAAATGTTCTGTTTTAAAGTTTGGTGCGTTTTTCTTCTGGAATGTAGATGAATGCCTTGCATCTAAAAACTCTTAAATGTTTTACACTCGACTTCTCATTGTGCCACAGTTCATATGGAGTTTTCTCCATTGTTCTAGAAAAGAGTCTGTTTTGCAAATAAGTGGCTGTCATTGCTGCTTCACCCCAATATTTTTGTGGTAATCCAGAGTCTGTCAGCATGCATCTGATCATTTCAGTCAGAGTTCTGTTCTTTCTTTCAGCTACCCCGTTTTGCTCTGGTGTGTAGGGGAGTGTCTTTTGATGCTCTATTCCATTCTGCTTTAAGTACTCTTGTATTTTATGTCCTGTGAATTCACCTCCATTGTCACTCCGAAGTATGAGAGGTTTTCTCTGAAACTTGTTACTTGTCCTTATTACATAGTCCAGTAATTTGTCAAAAACTTCCCTCTTGTGTTGCATTAGGTAAGTGACTGTGTATCTTGAATAGTCATCTATGAAAGTCACTATGTACCTGTTGCCTCCAGGTGTAGGTGGGTTTAGGGAACCACATACATCACTGTGAACTAGGTCAAGAGGTATTGAAGCTCTATTGTGACTTACTTTAGGAAGTGTTGCTCTTGTAGCTTTGGATTTGATGCAACATTCACATTTAACAATAACTGAACAAGGGGATAATTTTAGATCCTTTGTCAGATTTCTCTTTTGTAGTTCCTGTATGCATTCTGGGTGTCTGTAACCTAAACGCCTGTGCCACACGTGTATACAGTTATTGTGCTTATGTGTGCATAGTCTCACCTGCTCCTTCACTGTGTTGAGGTGATATAGATGATCATCCAACTTGGCACTTGCTATCATCTGCTTGCTGTCTAGGATAGAACACTTGTCACCTTGGAATTTTACAGTGAGTCCTTTGCTTGTCAGACGCTTCACAGATAAGAGTCCTCCTTCTAGATCAGGAACATAAAGTACATCTTTTGCTGGTATTGCTAAATTGTGTCCCGCATCATTGGGGCATACAATGGTTCCATGCCCATATCCTTCTGCACATATTTTACTCCCATCTGTGAGGTAAATAGTCTCTTTGTATTCAGATCAAGTTGTGTGAAAAAACTTCTATCACTTGTCATGTGACTGGTTGCTCCAGAGCCAATGCACCATCCTTGCAATTTATGGTTGCCTGTCACTTTAAATGTGGCATTCCACTTCCCTTCACTTGAATCAGAAATTGTGGCTTTGACTTTCTGCTTAGTATAAGAGGGATGCTGTCTCATCTGCTCTGCTTTCCATATAGTGCAGTCTTTCTTTATGTGCCCTTGTCTGTGGCATCTAAAGCACACTCTGGTTTCCTTCCTGGTTTCTGTAGCTTTAAGAGCAGTCTTGGACTGAGTTTCTGTATAATCATGTGTAAACTACTTTCTTCGCTGTTACTCATCTATGAGCCTGGTCTTTACGAATGTTAGTGTCAGATCTGTCTCAGGCTTTGTCTCCAGCACATTGATCAGTGCAGTGTATGTGTCAGGTAAACTGCATAATAAAATGGCTGTGTCTTGACTGTCTGTTATATTCTCACCAACTGATCTGAGTTGTGTGATCACTTTCAGCGTGGCATTTATATGCTCCTGCATGTACTGCTCTCTACTAAGCCTCATTTTGTAGAGTTTCCTCAGCAGAAACAACTTGCTGTTTAAACTGGATCTCTCATGCAGTCTTTTCAGTACATCCCACATGCCTTTTGCTGTATTCTCACTGCATATGTGAATAAGCTGAATCGTCTTCTACTAATAAGCTTATAGTGGCCCACGCCCGTCTGTTTTTCCTTTCCCAGTCCTGATAATCATCTTGTGGTCTCTCTGTAGTGATAACTTCCCACAAGTCATCCCTGGATAATAGCATTTCCACTTTAAATTTCCATAGCTGATAATTGTCATTGTTCAGCTTGGCCACTGATAGTTTAGGTTCTAAACTACAGGCCATTCTCCCTCCTTTGGTAAAGAGGTGTTTCTACACAAAGTAATATCTTGTTTTTTACTAAATTGATTTGGAGTCGCTTCCTTTGTTCGTGACTTCGCTGTATCCTGGGGAGCCCACCCCGCTACACGGCTTACACAGTCATCAGCAGGTTTAAATGGGCTATCCTGGTTCAGGGTTTCCACCCCCATTGTGATGAAACATACCTGCATCATCAGAGATCTGTATTGGTCGCATTTGTCATTTGTGCATCTGGGTTTTATTGGTTTGTTCCATTCTGTGTTAAATGTATTGTTATGCAGCTTTTCCCTGTATTTTCCCCCTGCAGTGTTCAAAACCTTGCCTTGGTTCAGCCCTGACCTATCAGAGGCCACTGGGTGGGGTTGTAGGGAGACCTAGTCTCCCCGGCGATGGTTGGTCTTCAGTCTACAGTCATGGCCAAAAGTTTTGAGAATGATACAAATATTAATTTTTACAAAGTCTACTGCTTCAGTTTTTCTAATGGCAATTTGCATATACTCCATAATGTTATAAAGAGTGATTAGCTTAACAGCAATTACTTGCAAAGTCAATATTTGCCTAGAAAATGAACTTTATCCCCCAAAACACATTTCAACATCATTGCAGCCCTGCCTTAAAAGGACCACCTAACATCGTTTCAGTGATTGCTCCATTAACACAGGTGTGGGTGTTGACGAGGACAGGGCTGGAGATCAATCTGTCATGATTAAGTAAGAATGACACCACTGGACACTTTAAAAGGAGGCTGGTGCTTGCCATCATTGTTTCTCTTCTGTTAACCATGGTTATCTCTAAAGAAACACGTGCAGTCATCATTGCACTGCACAAAAATGGCCTAACTGGGAAGAGTATTGCAGCTAGAAAGATTGCACCTCAGTCAACAATCTATCGCATCATCAAGAACTTCAAGGAGAGAGGTTCCATTGGTGCCAAAAAGGCTCCAGGGCGCCCAAGAAAGACCAGCAAGCGGCAGGACCGTCTCTTAAAAGTGTTTCAGCTGCGGGATCGGGCTACCAGCAGTGCAGAGCTTGCTGAGGAATGGCAGCAGGCAGGTGTGAGTGCATCTGCACGCACTGTGAGGCGGAGACTCTTGGAGCAAGGCCTGGTCTCAAGGAGGGCAGCAAAGAAGCCACTTTTCTCCAGAAAAAACATCAGGGACAGACTGATATTCTGCAAAAGGTACAGGGAGTGGACTGCTGAGGACTGGGGTAAAGTCATTTTCTCTGATGAATCCCCTTTTCGATTGTTTGGAACATCTGGAAAACAGCTTATTCAGAGAAGAAGAGGTGAGCGCTACCACCAGTCTTGTCTCATGCCAACTGTAAAGCATCCTGAAACCATTCATGTGTGGGGTTGCTTCTCAGCCAAGGGAATCGGCTCTCTCACAGTCTTGCCTAAAAACACAGCCATGAATAAAGAATGGTACCAGAATGTCCTCCAAGAGCAACTTCTCCCAACCGTCCAAGAGCAGTTTGGCGCTCAACAATGCCTTTTCCAGCATGATGGAGCACCTTGCCATAAAGCAAAGGTGATAACTAAATGGCTCAGGGAACAAAACATAGAGATTTTGGGTCCATGGCCTGGAAACTCCCCAGATCTTAATCCCATTGAGAACTTGTGGTCAATCATCAAGAGACGGGTGGACAAACAAAAACCAACAAATTCAGACAAAATTAAATCATTGATTCTGCAAGAATGGACTGCTATCAGTCAGGATTTGGTCCAGAAGTTGATTGAGAGCATGCCAGGGAGAATTGCAGAGGTCCTGAAGAAGAAGGGTCAACACTGCAAATATTGACTTGCTGCATTAACTCATTCTAACTGTCAATATAAGCTTCTGTTACTCATAATATGAATGCAATTATATTTCTGTATGTGATAAAAACATCTGACAAATACACATAAAAACCAGAGGGCAGCAGATCATGTGAAAATATAATATTTGTGTCATTCTCAAAACTTTTGCCCATGACTGTAGTCTGTGCAGGTAGCTGGAGAAGGTGTGCAGAGTTTCCCTGCCACCAGCTTCTGGACTGAGGCCCAATGATCAGCCTACAGCCTCAAGGAGGAATATCATCAACCCTAGGCTCGTCCAAAGACAGCACCGAGCAAGGAAGAAAAGCTGTCTAAGCTGTTGGACTTATTCGGTGCCATGCCAGGAGGAGCAGGAGAGGACCCTGACAGGAGGAACATGTTTGGGCCTAATATAATAATACATTTTATTTATATAGCGGCAACATATTCCGCAGCACTGTACAATTTGTAGGGTTCAAGTACAGACAAAAAAGATACATTACAAAGAAATAGTCAATTCACACACTGGGACTGAAGGCCCTGCTTGCAAGAGCTTACTATCTATAAGGTAGAGGGGGTGACACAAGAGGTAGCAGGAACGGCATCGGAGGTAGCATTGCTTACACAATAGTCAGACAATTTTGTAATAGAGGTTACCGTCATTACACATATATAAAGCTGTATGAGCCGTCACTGTTGCAAAGTGCGATTGCTGGATGTGGCAGAGTCAAAACCATATAGACAGTTGTATATAACAGGAAACAAACTTTAGTGAAACATGAGTGCAAAACAACAAAAGTACAGAGTGTCTACAGCTACATCTAGTGTCATAAATGTGAACTGCAGTCAATCCAGCAAATATAGAAACGAAGCTGGCTGTTGCATATATCCAACATTCACCAGTCATGTCCTTTAACGTGCAGATGGTGCCTGGACATATAAAGTTAGTCTGATACCGCATCATATCCTGTGAGGTAATGTGGGAGCGTGAACAGAGGGTACGTTTTAGGGAAGGGTTTACATTAGGAGTTGTGATAGGCCTGTCTGAAAAGATATGTCTTTAGTTTGCACTTAAAGCTGTAGAAATTGGGGGTTAATCTGATAGTCCGGGATAGAGCATTCCAGAAAAGTGGTGCAACTTGGGAGAAGTCTTGTATACGAGCGTGGGGGGTTCTGATAATAGAGGATGTTAGTCTTAGGTCATTTAGTGAACGGAGAGCACGGGTTGGGCGATAGACAGAGATGAGGGAGGAAATTTAGGTAGGTGCAGCATTATGGAGGGCATTGTGAATGAGGGTGATAAGTTTATATTGTATTCTGTATTGAATAGGCAGCCAATGTAGTGACCGACACAGACCGGATGCATCGCTGTAGCGTCTAATGTGATAGATGAGCCTGGCCACTGCATTCAGAATAGATTGCAGAGGGGAGAGTTTAGTATGGGGAAGACCGATTAGTAAGGAGTTACAGTAGTCAAGGTGAGAGTGAATCAGGGCAAGAATAAGTGTCTTTAGTGTATTTGTGGTAAGGAAATGGCGTATTCTGGAGATATTTTTGAGGTGGAGATGACATGAGCGTGCGAGTGATTGGATATGGGGGTGAAGGAAAGGTCTGAGTCAAACATAACCCCGAGGCAGTGGGCATACTGCCTAGGAGTTATGGTAAGGCCGGAGATTGCAATGGAGATATTAGGGACAGATCTATTAGATGGTGGAAACAGCAGTAGTTCAGTCTTTGAGGGATTCAGTTTCAGATAGCACGAAGACATGATATTTGAGACAACAGAGAGACAGTCACTGATGTTCAGTATTAGGGCAGGGGTGATGTCACGGGATGACATATATAATTGGGTGTCATCAGCATAACGATGGTACCGGATGCCAAATCTGGTGATGGTTTTTCCAATAGGGGCTGTGTAGAGAGAGAAGAGCAGGGGGCCTAGGACCGAGCCCTGAGGAAACCCGACGGCAAGAGGAAGAGGGGAAGAAACAGAGCCCTCAAATGATACACAGAAAGTGTGGTCAGAGTGATAAGAGGAGAACCAGGAGAGGGCGGTGTCCATGAGGCCGACAGAGCGGAGCATAGTGAGGAGGAGTTGATGGTCAACAGTGTCAAATGCTGCTGAGAGATCTAGAAGAATAAGAATAGAGAATTCACCTTAGGATTTAGCAGTCAGGAGATCATTGGAGACTTTTGTGATGGCCGTTTCAGTAGTGCAGAGTGCAGAAGCCAGATTGTAAGGGGTCAAGAAGAGAGTTAGCAGAAAGCGGATTAAACTAGAATAGACCAAGTGTTCCAAGATTTTGGAGATGAAGGGGAGGTTAGAGACAGGTCGATAGTTAGCAGCACAGGATGGGTCAAGGGAGGATTTCTTCAATAGTGGGGTTATGACAGCATGCATGAAAGAGGATGGGAAAATTCCAGAAGAGAGAGAGAAGTTAAAAATTTTAGTAAGTTAAGTCGTGACAGCATGAGACAGAGACTGGAGAAGGTGTGTGGAGAAAGGGTCACTTCTGCAGGCTGTAGAGCGAGAAGAAGAAAGTAGCTGAGAGACTTCCTCTTCTGTAACAGGTTCAAAAGAGGAGAATGAACAGTCTGAAGTGCGGTTGGTGATGGAATCAATGCCACCTGGGGATTGGACAGTTATTTCCTTATGGATCTTATCAATTTTGTCATGGAAATAAGTGGCCAGGTCATCTGCGCTAAGGTCTGTGAATGGCACCTGCACCTTGGGGGTGAGTAAGGAGTGAAAAGTTTCAGCCTTTTAGGGTTACAGGAGAGAGAAGAGATGAGAGTGGTGAAATAGGCTTGTTTGGCGAGGTGAATGGCAGAGGTATAGGTTTTAAGCATAGTCTACAGGTAACCAGATCCCTGTCAGGACTCCCTGTGACTCCATCCCCAGTATACTTGGCTGGGAGAGGCAGGAGGAGTAGGGGTGGACTATATCACAGAGCCTGTAACATACCTGGGAACCCTCCTAGAACCAAGGTTGGGGGATTGGACACTGTACTACTACCCCATTTGGATGCTGCCATTTACCTCTGTGCCAATTGCTACAATAAAAACTGTTCCTGGTTCAACTGCACTGCTGACTCCTGAGTAGTGCCTGCATCACCATCAGGGCCCTTCCAACCAACACCACACCGGCTCAGAGAGAAGAGGTCCCCTCTCCAACTGGAATCCCCCGGGGGAAACAACTACTACCACCAACATCCGGTAGTGCTGCAGGACTCCCCTCGACTCTGTCCGGCCCAGGAGTGAGGCTGGAGTGGTTGGTGAGTGTGCTCGGCCTAGTAGGAGGCACATCCTCAGCCACTACAACTCCCATCCTCCTGTCTCCTCCTTCTGGGATGCGGCACTTTTTCTCCTGCTCCTGACATCCTGGTCATGCGCAATATGTGCTAAGGAATGCTGAGCCAGCGGACCTGAGCTAGAATGGCAGGTATAGCTGCATGATGCATAGTACCATGGCATACTTCTTCAAACAGCTTTCCAGCGCCATGCTAATCTTACGGTAGCTCACATTTACTCAGAGGAGCCTACAGGCATGTAAAACACTATCTAAGAACCTCAGACCTAGCCTGGGATCGTCTTTGGAGTTATAAATTAAAAAAGCCTGTTTTAAATACCCCCCCCCCCCCCCCGCATATCCGACTTTGTTTCCGACGAAAAAAAAGGATTTGCAGCGCAGAGGGTGTAAGCGCTGACCCGCGCATTGCTTTAAAAATCCATTCAAATGAATGGGTTTTTAACCAATGCGTCGCTAACCTGTCGGTATCCGATGCCTATCCTGTTTCCCGAGATTTTCACTCAGATTGGCAGCGGACGGACTCAAACTTGCGTTTATTGAACATTGACTTACTGCTTGGCAGCTCTGCATATGTTTCTGTATGTCCTCTCTTCGACGTTTGTTTTTCATTGCAGGTGGAAAAGACAGACGGAGGGAATGAAAATGGTGTTTCAGCACTTTATGATACTGGTTTGTGAACAGAAGACAAAGATGGCAAAATGATTGATCTTGTCTTCCTCCGACTCCTTGCAGTTTCTAAATTTACTAACTCCTCTCAAAAATTTCAACGCAGGAGGCATCAACCCTGGCACATGCCAAAGACGCATTTTTAAAACCTATAGTTCTGCCCTTTACCTCACCAAACAAGTCTCTTTCACCGCTATCATCTCTTCTCTCTCCCATAACCTTTTAGATTTTTTACGCCTTACTTACTCCGAAGTAAATTGATAAGATCCATAAGGAAATATCGTGTTTCTCCAAAAATAAACCCTAGACCAAAAATAAGCCCTAGCTAGGTTTTCCAAGTTTTTTGAAGTAGGTTTGAAATAGCCCTACTCCAAAGAAAAATCCCTAGCTAGTTTAACCCCTTCCCAACATCTGCCATGCGATTACAGTGGATGCCAAGTCATTAAAGATGACGGCCGCTCTGCTGCCGAGCCGCCACCCGCTACTGTACCGGGTCTCTGCTGTAATGTACAGCACAGATCCGGTGCTAATGCCCGCAATTAGAGTCCACTCTGATCACAGGCATAGCTAAGTGTTACCCCCCCCCCCCCCCAAAGTATTACAACTGCCCCGGGGCCAGTTCCCACCGCCATAGCCACTGTTCCAGGTCTCCACTATAATGTTCTATGACCAGCCTCAATAGTAATGTAGTGAATCTCCCATAGACTGCAATACAGTTGTATTGCAGTCTATGGGACAATTGCAGGTTCAATCCCCCCCACTTTCACTAGAATACATATAAAACTAAAAAATTACTGTGAAACACATACACATTAGGTATCCTTGTGTCCAAAAATGCGAAGTCTACAAACTTATAAAAATATTTTTCCCGTACGGTGAATGTCGTAGCAGGAAATAAATTCAAAAGTGCCGAACTGCTATTTTTTCGCTGTTTCGCCTCTGATAAAAAATGAAATAAAAATTATCAAATGTGTGATTGTTGTTCATGGAAAAAATTAAGACCTACCCCGAAAATAAGCCCTAGCCCTTTTTTCAGAGAAAAAAATAAGACCCTGTCTTATTTTCTGAGAAACACAGTAATTTCCCAATCCCCAGACAGCATCGATCCACTCACCTACCACACTTCATCCTGTTCATTCTCATCTTTTGAAGGAGTTACAGAAGAAGTAGTCTCCCAGCTCTTCTCTTCTTCTTGCCCTACAACCTGTAGAAGTGACCCTTTTCCCTCACACCTTCTCCAGCCTGTCGCCTGCCGTCACTACTTGCCTTACAAAAATATTTAACCACTTTCTCTCTTCTGGAATATTTCAATCATCTTTCAAACATGCTGTCATAACCCCGCTACTGAAGAAATTCTTCCTTGACCCCTCCTGTGCTGCTAACTATCGACCTGTCTCTAACCTCCCCTTCATCTCCAAAATCTTGGAATGCTTGGTCTATTCTCATTTAATCCACTTTCTTTCCTCCAACTCTCTTCTTGAACCCTTACAATCTGGCTTCTGCACTCTTCGGAAACTGCTCTCACAAAAGTCCCCAATGATCTCCTGATGGCTAAATTTAATGGTGACTATTCTCTTCTGGATCTCTCAGTAGCATTTAACATTGTTGACCACCAACTCCTTCTCACTATGCTCTGCTCTGTCAGCCTCGCAGACACTGTGCTCGGTTGCTTCTCCTCATAGCTCTCAGACCACACTTTCAGTTTATCTGTCTCTTCCCCTTGCTGTTGGGGTTCCCCAAGACTCAGTCTTATGTCCCCTGCTCTTCTCTCTCCACACAGCCCCTATTGGACAAACCATCACCAGATTTGGCTTCCGGTACCATCTTTATGCTGATGACACCCAACTATATACCTCATCCCGTGACATCACCCCTGCACTAATACAGAACACCAGTGACAGTCTCTCTGCTATCTCAAATATCATGACTTTATCTGAAACTGAATCTCTCAAGGACTGAACTTCTGCTGTTTCCACCATCTAATAAACCTAACCCTGATATCTCCATTTCAGTCTTCGGCCTTACCATAACTCCTAAGCAGTATGCCCGCTGCCTCGGAATTATGTTTGACTCACAACTTTCCTTCACCCCCCCCCACCCCATATCCAATCAATCGCACGCTCGTGTCATCTCCACCTCAAAAACATCTCCATAATCCGGCCTTTCTTTACCACAGAAACATTAAAGACTCTTATTTTCGCCCTGATTCACTCTTGACTTGAATACTGTAACTCCCTTCTAATCGGTCTTCCCTTTATAAACTCTCCCTTCTACAATCTATTCTGAATGCAGCGGCCAGTATCATCCATCAGTCTAAACGCTACAGCGATGCCTCCGGTCTGTGCCAGTCATTGCATTGGCTGCCTATTCGATACAAAATATAATATAAACTTATCACAAGTGAAAACAAAAAATTTCAGCACCCAATAACGATGACATCCAAATAATAAAAATTAACCTTTAATGGCACATGATTAAAAAGAGTAACCACAAGTTACTGGAAAAATCCATGATCCATGAAAACAGTCTATGCATTTCAGGGCGTGTTGCCCTTTACTCATAGCTCTGAGTAAGGGGCAACACGCCTTGAAATGCGTAGGCTGTTTTCATGGCTCCAGCTCTACACCCCCTTCTTTTCCTTCTCCCAATTTTTTGGGGGATGTCTGGTCTATTAGCATGCAGCCCTGCTCTGTCTCTAAGCTGCAACAGTTCATCCCTGGAGTAGACAAAGGAATCCTGGCCACACGCAGGGTCTGCAGACACAATAGTTCCCATCTGAAGCACAACAAAAACAAACAAAAAGTATCACAAAGGTCCAATTCCAAGTCCTCATATGGTTCTTCATAGTGCAAAAAGAATGCCCCTTACGTAGAGTGAGAAGACAAAACAAAGAAAAGAAAAGAAGAGAAACTCAGAGCTGCTGTAACAGGCTGCCACTCCAGCGGCGCCATCTGTAATCTGTATGACATAGTGTAATGTTTTAATGTGTTAGATAGATTTAATGTTCAAACGGATAAATTTCATTTTTTGCAAATATTCACTCATTTTGAGTTTGATGTCTGCAACACGTTCCAAAAAAACTGAGCCCGGGTCATGTTTACCACTGTGTTACATCACCTTTCCTTTTAACACTCAATAAGTATTTGAGGACATGAATTGCTGAAGCTTTGTAGTTGGAATTCATTCCCAGTCTTGCTCGATGTACAACTTCAGTTGCTCAACAGTCTGGGGTCTCTGTTGTTGTATTTTGCGCTTCATAATGCGCCACACATTTCAATGGGAGACAGGTCTGGACTGCAGGCAGGCCAGTCTAGTACTTGCACGCTTTTACTACGCTTTGACTTTAGCCACGTTGTTGTAACATGTACAGAATGTGGCTTGGCATTGTCTTGGTGAAATAAGCAGGGACCTCCCTGAAAAAGACATTACTTGGATGGCAGCATATGTTGCCCCAAAACCTGTATGTACCATTCAGCATTAATGGTGCCTTCACAGATGTGCAAGTTACCCATGCCATGGGCACTACCACACCCCTCCATACCATCAGAGATGCCGGCTTTTGAACTTTGCACTGATAACAATCCAGACAGTCCTTTTCCTCTTTGGCCCAGAGGATACAAAGTCCATGATTTTCAAAAGAATTTGAAATGTGGACTGGTCAGACCACAGGACACTTTTGCACTTTGCTTCAGTCCATCTCAGATAAGATCAGGCTCAGAGAAGCCGGTGACATTTCTGGGTGGTGTTGCTATATGGCTTTCACTTTGGTAGAGTTTTAACTGTGTTCACTGACAATGGTTTTCTGAAGTGTTCCTGAGCCCATGTGGTAATATCTGTTACAGAATGATGTTGGTTTTTAATGCAGTGCCATCTGAGGGATCGAAGGTCACGGGCATTCAATGTTGGTTTTCGGCCTTGCCGCTTATTTGCGGAGATTTGTCCAGATTGTCTGAATCTTTTGATATTATGGACTGTAGCTGATGAAATCCCTAAATTCCTTGCAATTGTACGTTGTGAAACGTTATTCTTAAACTGTTGGACTATTTGTTCATGCAGTTGTTCACAAAGTGGTGAAACTTGCCCCATCCTTGCTTGTGAACGACTGAGCCTTTCGGTGATGCTCCCTTTATACCCAATCATGACACTCACCTGTTTCCAATTAACCTGTTCACCTCTGGAATGCTCCAAACAGGTGTTTTTTGAGCATTCCTCAACTTTCCCAGTCTTTTGTTGCCCATGTCCCAGCTTTTTTGGAACGTGTTGCAGTCATCAAATTCAAAATCAGTGAATATTTGCAAAAAAAAAACAAAGTTTATCTGTTTGAACATTGCACGAGAAGTATGCTGCCTCCCAGGAGCAAAAGTTAGGGATGTGGCCGATAGGATTCCATGCCTCTTCAGCTCTAAGGATAACTACCCATTTTTGCTGTTACATGTGGGTACAAACGACACGGCTAAAAATGATTTACCAACTATTCGTAAAGACTTTGAAAATCTAGGAAAGAAAGTGAAGGAACTGGATGCGCAGGTAGTATTTTCATCAATTCTCCCAGTTGATGGTTATGGTATCAGGAGATGGAATAAAATACTAGAGGTAAACAAGTGGCTTCGGCAGTGGTGTAGAGAGCAAGGATTTGGATTTCTGGACCATGGAGTGAATTACCTCTATGATGGACTCCTTGCTAGAGATGGGATACATCTCACAAAGCCTGGGAAACACATATTTGCCAGAAGACTTGTCACACTTATCAGGAGGGCTTTAAACTAGAAGAGGAGGGGATGGGAAGTAAAAAGGAAGACAAGAACATGCAGCTAAAGGATATACTAAACAAGGTTACTAGATGTGGTAATGAGGACCCAAGACAGGATACTCAGAATGAAATTAAGAAAAAGGAAGTATCAGAGCACAATCTGAAATGTTTTTACACAAACGCGCAAAGCTTGGGAAATAAACAGGGATAATTAGAGCTGATAATACAGAAGGAAAAATATGATGTCATTGGTATTACAGAAACTTGGTGGAACGATAAGCATGATTGGAATATACAGATGGAAGGATACAACTTATTAAAAAAAAATAGAACTAATAAAAGAGGGGGAGGAGTTGCATTGTATGTTAAAAATGATCACATTTCCACGGAAATCACAGTTTTACAAAATGATAACTTATTGGAAAATATTTGGGTAACAATTCAGGGGAAAAACAATGATAAGGACATCATAATAGGTGTTTATTATAGACCACCAGGACAGACAGAAGACATGGATGAGATTTTTTTCACAGCAAATGACCACGCTTTCGAAGAAATTTGAAATTGTTATCATGGGAGACTTTAATTACCCAGATATTCATTGGGAAACTCACACAGCTACGAGTAAAAGCTCTATCAAATTTTTATCCTCTCTAGCAGACAACTTCATTGCCCAGTTAGTAGAAAAAAACACGAGAGGAACATCCATTCTGGACCTAGTTTTAACTAACAAGGAGGACATGGTTAAGGAATTAAGGATAGCAGGGACATTGGGATTCAGCGACCATGCTATACTCGAGTTTGGGGTTGTAAGAAGAAGACCTGAGAAGACAAAGCCTAGAAGGTTCAATTTTAGTAGGGCAGATTTTAGGGGCCTAAAGGTAAGGGTTAGTAGAATTCCATGGCGAAAAATACTTAAGCACAAAAATGCACATGAGGGGTGGGAAATTTTCCGTAGGGAAATCATTAATGCACAGGAACTAACAATACCTAGAAGCAAGAAAAATGGGAATCACCTAAAAACTCCAGGATGGATGACCAAAAAATGACATAACCTACTAAAAAAGAAAAAGGAAACATACAACAAGTGGAAGATGGGAGCTATATCTAAGGGAGAGTATACAGCAGTTTGCAGACTCTGCAAGATAAGCATTAAAAAAGCTAAGGCTGAATACGAATTGAAGCTTGCAAAAGAAGTTAAGAGTAAGGTAAAAGGTTTTTGGGGATATGTTAAGAGCAAAAGAAAAGTGAAGGAAACCATTGGAGTCCTGAAGAACGAAAAGGGTGAAAAAGTTAACATGGTGGATCAGCAGGTGGAGTTACTAAATTCATATTTTGTATCTGTCTTCTCCCAAGAAATGGATGGAAATATCAACATTAATGGTGATA
This sequence comes from Leptodactylus fallax, assembly GCA_947044405.1. NCBI lineage: Eukaryota > Metazoa > Chordata > Amphibia > Anura > Leptodactylidae > Leptodactylus > Leptodactylus fallax. The sequence continues at coordinate 602,766 of CAMRHE010000662.1, forward strand.
GTGATGAGGGGAATGAGGACTCCAAGCTGATTATAAGTGAAAGTTTGGTAAGAGAACATTTAGCTAAGATTAAGGAAACCAAGTCCCCAGGACCGGATGATTTACACCCTAGAGTTTTAAAAGAATTAGCAGAGGAAATAACAGAACCCCTTGCAATAATCTTTAAAAAGTCATGGGAAACAGGAGTGGTCCCTCTAGATTGGAAAAGGGCAAATGTGGTCCCCATCTACAAAAAGGGGAATAGGGACGACCCAGGAAATTATAGGCCGGTAAGTCTGACCTCGATAGTAGGAAAAATCTTTGAACAAATCGTTAAAGAACATTTAATTAGGTACCTGGATGGGAAGGCTTTAATTAATCAGAGCCAGCACGGCTTTATGCCTAATAAATCTTGTCAAACTAATCTTATTTCCTTCTATAATAAAGTCACTGAATGGTTGGACCAGGGGAATGCAGTGGACATAGTATATCTTGACTTTAGTAAGGCCTTTGATAAAGTATCACATAACATTCTTATTGAAAAAATGATCAAGTATGGCTTTGATAAAATATCAGTAAGGTGGGTTCACAATTGGCTAAATGATCGGGCACAACGAGTAATTCTAAATGGCTATACATCAAACTGGAAGAAAGTAAAAAGCGGGGTGCCGCAGGGCTCTGTCCTGGACCCAGTACTTTTTAATATTTTTATAAATGATCTGGATGATGGGATTAATGGGGAACTAATAAAATTTGCAGATGATACAAAGATAGGAGGAATGGCCAACACTAGAGAGAGGAGAGAGTGCATCCAAAAGGACTTAGACACACTGGAACAATGAGCTGAGGTGAACAAAATGGTATTCAACAGGGACAAATGCAAAGTTCTACATCTGGGTAACAGAAATGCAAGAAGCATATATAGTATGGGAGGAATAGTACTAAGTGAGAGTACAGGGGAAAAGGATCTGGGCATAATAATAGATCACAAATTCAACATGAGTCAACAGTGCGGTGCGGTGGCTAAAAAGGCTAACCAAATTCTAAGATGTATCAAGACGAGCATTGAAGCTAGATCAAGAGAGGTAATTATTCCGCTGTACTCTGCCCTGGTCAGACCCCACCTGGAATACTGTGTACAGTTCTGGGCTCCCCAGTTTAAGAAAGACATCGATTTATTGGAGCAGGTCCAGAGAAGAGCAACCAAAATGGTGGAAGGTCTACAAACCATGTCCTACGAAGAAAGGCTAAAAGAATTGGGACTGCTTAGTTTGCAGAAGAGAAGGCTAAGGGGAGACTTAATAGCGGTATTTAAATATCTGAAAGGTTGTCACAGTGCAGAGGGATCTACCCTATTCTCATTAGCAGAAGGAAGCACGAGAAGTAATGGGATGAAACTAAGGGGAAGGAGATTCAGATTAGACATTAGGAAAAACTTTCTAACAGTAAGGGTAGTGAGGGAGTGGAATAGGCTGCCACGGGAGGTGGTGAGTTCTTCATCAATTGAAATCTTCAAGCGGAATCTGGATAGGTATATAGCTGGGATGATCTAGGAATTCCTGCTTTTGCAGGGGGTTGGACTCGATGGCCCTTGAGGTCCCTTCCAACTCAAACAAACAAAACAAAACAAAACAAATAAATATCTTGTCTTTTTAGTGTATTCAATTGAATATAGGTTGAAAAGGATTTGCAAATCATCATTTTCTGTTTTTATTTATGTTTTACACAATGTCCCAAATTCATTGGAATTGGGGTTGTAGTTCATAACTCTCCGATGTGGATACTGGAATCGTTGATTGTAATGTCAATCTGTATTCCCTTAGTCCAGACAGCAGCACAATATGGGGTATCTCTGCCCCTGTGTGTTGTTTAGGACAGTGGAACCTTTAATTAGCACCAAATTTAAGGTGCCTCCTACTAGCCCTACAAGAGGGCACCTGAGACCTCCCTCCACTGTGTAAATTATAAAGTAAAAGGAAACAAGCTTCTAGGGAGGGAAGCCTTGTGCTGCTGTCTGGACTAAGGGAATACAGATTGACATTACAATCAACGATTCCCCTTACGTCCGACAGCAGCACAATATGGGGAGATAGCAAGTAATTCCCCTAGGGAGGGTTTCCTCGCCTTACAACGTCAAGGACTGTCTGACCAAAGGCAGTTGTCTGGGAACTGCGGACGTCTAAACGATAATGTTTGACAAAGGTCAACTGGGATGACCATGATGCAGCCTCACAAATCTGGTCCAAAGGTAAGGACCGGTACTCAGCCCAAGAAGTCGACACAGCCCTGGTTGAGTGGGCCGTAGAAAAAACTGGAGGGAGTAACTCCTGAATAAGGAAGGAAGACCTAATTGTCTCCTTGATCCATGTGGATAGAGTAGGCTTGGAAGCCTTCGTAGGAAAGGACCGAGGTACCCCCAAAAGGTAAGCCAGGAGCTTTTTTAGGGAAAAAAACCCCTAGCAACGGGAGGTCACCAGAGACCTCCGTCCACCTGTCCCACACAGGACAGAAAAAAACACAGTGGAGGGAGGTGTCAGGTGCCCTCTTATAGGGCTAGTAGGAGGCACCTTAAATTTGGTGCTAATTAAAGGTTCCACTGTCCTAAACAACACACAGGGGCAGAGATACCCCATATTGTGCTGCTGTCGGACGTAAGGGGAATACTGGTTTTGGAGAACTCAATTTATGAAAATATGGGGTGCCCAGAATTAAGCTGGAAAAATTACAGCTACCCAAAAAAGTGGGAGGACTGATGTTGCTGAACACATGGGTGTTTAGCAGCACAATTTCAACATTTCGGTGGATGGGATTTGATAGAAAACAGGTCCTCCAGTATGAAGATGGTTTCCCATTTAATTGATGGATAGGAGCCTCTGGGAGCGCTGGAGGATCATGCACAGCGTAGACAGGTGGCAGGTAACCCTACACTTTCCTTAATGCATAAAATACGGTGGGAAAACAAACGGCTTTTAGAGGTCGGGGAAAGAACAGTGTAGATGTTACCGTTAAAGTGCGAAAGCCGTGAATGTGCACATTCCCTAGGTAATCTGCAGATTAACTGATTTGCTCAGTTAATGTGCGGAATCAAGAGTTTTCTGCACTTTACCTAGGTAATGTGCACATTCACGGCTTGCGTCCCGTTAAAGCTGAAAACTTCGCTTGTATCATGCCGAAATGTTGTGTCTACCTGTTAGCACAGATTAACTGATTTCTGCACTTTAACGGTAACATATACACCAGAATGGAACAATTCTTACTTGTGGAAAATATATCAGCTGCAAGGTATGCACATATGGCAGCAAAAAGGAGTGTGTCAGGCTAGGTTCCTATGGGAGGAGGAGAGGAGTGTTCAATATCTTGGTTGACAAGCTGTATGACGGGGGGGGGGGGGTTGGTGGACTTGATGCAGATTTTTTCTGCTCGACAAAAAGTCACATGGATTCTGACACTGAATTTTTAAGCAGATTTTGGAGAAGAGAAGCGTGCCACTGTATTTTGCCTATATTGGGCAGGGCCAAATTTCAAATTGTGCAAGCAAATTCAAAAGGTTTATTTTTCACCTCCCGTTCATTTCAATAGGACACTTATTTTTTCCGTTAACTGATCAGCTACTGCCTCTCATTGACAGTAACAGTATGGCAGATGTCGAGTATTTAAATATGGCAGCTGTTATCCATAGCAACCAGGTCTTTGCTGTATTCTACAGCAGAGACCCAGCGGCAATGACCACAATCGGTGAATCAGTGCCTGCAGTGCTCGGTAACTCCCCTCCCCCCCATGCCTCAGTTAAAGGTTACTGAGGCTAAGGCTACATGTTGCGGAAACAAGAACAAGATCTCGGGGCGGTGATCCATTCACATGAAAGCTGGGGGCCAATTGAAGGCTCCCAAGTTTGTCCAGGGAATATAATACCCCTAGTGGATCTAAAAATGACAGGAAAGAAAAAAAATGCCCAGTCTACAAACTTATTAAATTATTTTTCCCTTACGGTGAATGCCGTAGTGGGAAAATAAAAAAAAAAAAAAGAGGTGAACCAACGTTTTTGGATATTTGGATAAAAAGCGATTAAAGCAATACACATTCCCCAAAAATAGTATACAGTGGCTTGCAAAAGTATTCATACCCCTTGAACTTTTTCACATTTTGTCACCTTACAACCACAAACTTAAAATGTATTTTATTGAGATTTTAAGTGATAGACCAACACAAAGTAGCACATAATTGTGAAGTGGAAAGAAAATGATACATGGTTTTCAAAATTTTAATCAAATAAAAATCTGAAAAGTGTGAGATGCAAAAATATTCAGCCCCCTGTACTCTGATAACCCTAAATAAAATCCAGTGTAATCAATTGCCTTCCGAAGTCACTTAATAAGTTAAGAGTCCGGCTGTGTAATTTAGTCTCAGTATAAATACACCTATTCTGTGAAGGCCTCAACGGTTTGTTAGAGAACACTAGTGAACAAACAGCATCATGAAGACCAATGAACTCACCAGACAGGTCAGTGATCTAGTTATGGAGAAGTTTAAAGCAGGGTTAAGCTATAAAAACATATTCCATGCTATGCGCATTCCAAAGAGCACTGTTCAATCCATCATCCAAGAATGGAAAAAGTATTCTACAACTGCAAACCTACCAAGACATGGCCATCCACCTAAACTAACAGATTGAGCAAGGAGAGCAGTGGTCAGAGAAGCAGCCAATAGGCCCATGGTCAGTCTGGAGGATCTGCAGAAATCCACAGCTCAGGTGGGAGAATCAGTCCACAGGACAACTATAAGTCGTGCACTCCACATATCTGGCCTTTATGGAAGAGTGGCAAGAAAAAAACCATTGTAGAAAGAAAGACATAAGAAGTGCTGTTTGCTGTGTCCCCTATATGGCTTATGACTTGTGGCAAACTGCAAACATGTGGAAGGTGGTCTGGTCATATGAGACCAAAGTTGAACTTTTTCGCCTAAATGCAAAGCGGTATGTGTTGCAGAAAAGTAACACTGATCATCACCCTGAACACACCATGGTGATGCTTTTCTTCAGCAGGGACATGAAAACTGGTCAGAGTTGATGGGAAGATGGATGGAGCTAAATACAGGGCAATCCTGTAAGAAAACCCGTTGGAGGCTGCAAAAGATTTGAGACTGGAAAGGAGATTCATCTTCCAGCAAGACAATGACCCTAAACATACAGCCAGAGCTACAGTGGAATAGTTTAGATCAAAGAATATTCATGTGTTAGAAAGGCCCAGTCAAAGTCCAGACCTAAATCCCATTGAGCATCTGTGGCAAGACATGAAAATTGCTGTTCACAGACTCTCTCCATCCAATCGGGCTGAGCTTGAGCTATTTTGCAAAGAAGAATGGGCAAAAATCTCAATCTCTAGATGTGTAAAGCTGGTAGAGACATACCCAAAAGACTTGCAGCTGTAAATGCATTGAAAGGTGGCTCTACAAAGTATTGATATAGGGGGGCTGAATATTTTTGCACGTTACACTTTTCAGATTATTATTTGATTAAAATTTTGAAAACCATGCATAATTTTCCTTTCACTTCACAATTATCTGCTACTTTGTGTTGGTCTGTGACTTAAAATCTCAGTACAATACATTTAAGTTTGTGGTTGTAAGGTGACAAAATGTGAAAAAGTTCAAAGGAGTATGACTACTTTTGCAAGGCACTGTAACTAAAAAGTACATCTGGCCATGCAAAAAAAAAGATGCTTTATGCATCCTTGTACACAGAAATAGAAATATAAAAAGTTGTGTGTCAGAATATGCTGACTCCAATAAAAGTTTTTTTATTGCAAAGTTTTGGATGTCTTTAAGGGGTTAAAATGTAAATAAAACTGTATAACTTTTCATATCCCCAGAATTTTACCGACTTATAGAATACAGGTGACTTGTCATTTCGGCTTTGTGAACTCTGTAAAAACAAAGCCTGTAAGAAAGTCACAAATACAGTTTTTCTAAAATTTCATTCCATTCTGAATTTTTTTTTTTCCAGATTCCTAGTACATTGTACTATGTAATATTAAATGGTACCATTATAAAGTACAATTTGTCCTGCAAACATTAAAGGGAGTCTATCATTCGCAAAAACAGTTTAAGGCAGGGTTCACACTACCGTTAGCTTCCGTTATGAAGGTGTCTGTTAACAAAAAAAACGGACAACGGACACCTATCATAACAGACATTAACGGACACTAACTGATGTTAATGTGTCCGTTTTTTTAACTAAAAAGAAAACTCATGAAACAGGCCTGGACAGAAATAATGGTACCCTTAACTTAATATTTTGTTGCACAACCTTTTGAGGCAATCACTGCAATCAAACGTTTCCTGTAACTCTCAATGAGACTTCTGCACCTCTCAACAGGTATTTTGGCCCACTCCTCATGAGCAAACTGCTCCAGTTGTCTTGGGTTTGAAGGGTGCCTTTTCCAGACAGCATGTTTCAGCTCCTTTCATGCTCAATAGGATTTAGGTCAAGGCTCATAGAAGGCTACTTCAGAATAATCCAATGTTTTCCTCTTAGCCATTCTTGGGTGTTTTTAGCTGTGTGTTTTGGGTCATTATCCTGTTGCAAGTCCCATGACCTGCGACTGAGACCAAGCTTTCTGACACTGGGCAGCACATTTCTCTCTAGAATCCCTTGATAGTCTTGAGATTTCATTGTACCTTGCACAGATTCAAGACACCCTGTGCCAGATGCAGCCCCAGAACATAACAGATCCTCCTTCATGTTTCACAGTAGGGACAGTGTTCTTTTCAAGATATCCTTCATTTTTCCATCTGTGAACATAGAGCTGATGTGCCTTGCCAAAAATTTTGATTTTTGTCTCATCTGTCCATAGGACATTCTCCCAGAAGCTTTGTGGCTTGTCAACATGTAGTTTGGCAAATTCTAGTTTTGTCAGATTCAAGTTATTTCTGTCACCATTGTGGGTTTTTCATTCATTAAACGAGGGATACCAACAATTTTTTCCACGTGTGTATATACTAGAAGGACCCAGCATCACACAGGTAGATTTCATTTTTTGTTTGTGTAGTGGCCCCATAAGAATTAGCACTGGTCTATTTTGTATGTCGTTTGTGTGTAGTTTAAATACGTTTCAATTTCTAAGAATGCTGACATCCAGTATGGCTGTCCAATATAGGTACAGTCTATTTATGGCTGTGTTGTTATGGAAACCTGGTAAATTAAATGTGAAGTTATATTGGCTGATACATGTCATACGACTGAATATTTAAGCACCTGCAAACTGCTATTGACTAATACAGGTCATAAATAGCTTGGTTGCTATGGAAATCTGGTGTAAAGCTGTGTGTATGTCAAGACTGAAGAACCTACGAGTTTCCATTGGTCCATAAGCATCATGTGTATCTCAGTTTGGAAATCCGTGAAAAACCTGCTATTGGTTGTTATGGAAACCTGGAGTAAAGCTGTGTGTATGTGACCTTGTGTAACAGTGTTATCCACAGTGCCCTGTCCCTTTAAAGCTGACCTACTGCAGTGCAGAAAAATGGCTGGGTTGTTATGGAAACCTGGAGTAAAGCTGTGTGCATGTGGAGAATAAGCGCCTGCAAGCTTCTATTGGCTGATAAGGGACATGTGACCGTGTGTATGGCAGGTGGAATATGAGTGAAAGACTTGCAGGCTTGTATTGGCTAATGCAGGTCATTTTTTGGGAATACTGTATCTCAGGAATGGTATGTCCTAGAGAGCTGAGACCCAGTCTAAAACCTTACCGGACACCTGATGTACCTGTATGCCAAATTTGGTGAAGCTCGGTCCAATCGTTTGGCCGTGCATAAAGAACAGATAGAAATTCATTTTTATATATATAAGATAAATATATAAAATCAAAAGAAAAAGCCTGTGAGGGTAGGGATAAGATCAGATCTGGGGCTATTGCCTCAGGGAAACCTCTCAGTGTGATATTGTTCCACCTATTGCAGTTCTCCAGGATATCCAGATGTGAGAAGAAAAGTCACTGTTGATGTGGGTAACGTTGGCCACCTGCAGGTTTTGGATAGTCAAAGTCAGAGTCACGGACCTGGAAACTTTAAAAGGATCTTTGTGTCCTCCACTATAACTTTAAGATTGTGTCACCAAATCTGCTTAAGTTTAGACGCTGGCTGGTCCATATTTCATTTAGTGGGCAATAATGCTTGGAGATAGTGTTCGGCAAATCGTTTTGGAAGAAACCAGATTCAACGAAAAAATCCCAGATTGTTCGGTTTCCCTCTGAATTTTCTGCAGAGCCCTTAAGATCAATGTGAGTGTTGGAAAGGCATAACCTAGTTTGAAGTTCCAGGTTTTCTACTAAAGCATCCACCGCTGCAGGGTTTTCTGCTCTGGTTAGGAAGAATTTTTTTTCTTTTGTCAGATTTGTTTGTATGAAGAAAAAACAATGTCTGAATGCCCCCATTTTTTGCTGAGGAGAGCAAACACTTCCCGATTTAGGGACCATTCTCCCAGATCTAAGTAATTCCGCTACTATATTTTCTTTGCCTTTCAGATGCACCACTATATTAGACCAGACATTGGATTCCACCCAGCAACGTGTGCTTTGTTAGTGCAGTCGAGTTGTCTGAATTTGTCTGGATTTATGTGGGGGAACCAATGACCCTGCGATAGAGTGGATTGGATTTTTGCTCCCCAACCCCACTGACTTGCATTGGTGGTAATTATGACTATCTGTTCTGGATACCAGGGGAACCCCTTGCTCAGGTTTTGATCTTGAACCCACCAATTTAAAGATCTTTTTAGTAGGTGGGGAAGGAACATCTTTTTGTCCAGTGCGAACTGAGACCTGTCCCATTACTTTAGGATCTGGCATTGTAAGGTGCGTGAATCAAACTGACTCCAGGCCACAGCTGGAATACATGCAGTCATGAGTCTCAGAATTGACTCTGAGCAAAAGGTTTTCTTGTGAAAGGCTATAATTTTTTTTCCTGCAGGAGAAAGAAGGTCATTTGCATGTCTGATTTCATGAGAAAAAAAAAAAAAAAAATTCTGGTTTTAAAGTGCTCGGACTGAGGTGGGATTTCTCCATATTGAAAAGCCAGCCCAGATCTTGGAGCAAATTTGTCAGAATAATTAGATTTTTTAGAAGTAGAGACGAGGAGGCTGAAATTATTTTTGTAAATAATCTTGAGGTTGTGGATATTCCAAATTCGAGCACCACAAACTGGAAATGCCTTATTTCCCCTTGGGATGGTAGAACGAATCTGAGAATTTTGTAGTGAGCAGAGGACATCTGGATATGGAAATAGGCATCTTTTACATCTATAGTGACCATCACCGCATCTTCATCTTGAAGCGTTTGTAATTTAGGAATTTGTTGAGATATTTTAGATTTATAATGGTAAAATATGTACCATTGGGTTTTTGTGCCAAAGAGATAGGATTAGAGCCCCAGACCTAACTCTGGGTGCAGTAGTGCCACTTGTAGCTCCAGCGAAAGTAGATTCCCTACACCATCCTCAACTTTTTTTTTTTTTTTTTTTTTTAAGAAGGAAGAGGGGAGGTTGTTTGTTAGAATGAATCTCGGGGGGAAGGGACTCCATTAAGTACCCTTCTCAGGAGGGGCGTGGTCTGGCTATGGAGACGTGAGGTCGCATATGCCTCAGCTCCTTCCCTGGCTTACCTGGGCCGATGCCAAATCTGCTGACCAGAGCTTCTCCTGCCCCGTGGACCATGGGCAAATCCCGGCGGGTCCCACCGAGGTCCTCATCCACTCCTCCAAGGGTCCCTATGGGGCCCACCATTGAGAGATTCCTCCGGGGCCCGGGCACTCCTGGGTCACAGCCGGCACCTTCCAAGATGGCGTCCGATACCGCCGCTTCATCATGCGGCTCTCCCGCGTGCACACAGCTGGTGCTCTCAGCTGTTTCAGCCGCCGAGGTGGCCCTGCCTCCCCCGGAGATTGAGGCTTGTTCCCTCAGCCCACCGGGGATTTGGACGATGAGGGAGTCTGGGCTCTGCTCAGCTCCCATGTCACAGCGATCCCCGGAGGCAACCAGCATGAAGCAGCCTTCTCCCCAGGGGCCTCCAGGAGGTGAGAAGACCCCCACCCTGCCCTGGCCTGTGGCTTCCTCTACCCCTTCCACGGCCCTGTGCTCTACAATGAAGGCCCCTCTGTTTGCTCCCCCTGGCAATGGGTTACAGCTGGACTCATACCCTCCTGGCACTTCCTCAACCGGTAGTCTCTGCTCAGCACCTGCCACAGTACCGCTGAGCTTGCTATCTGCCATGGCGGCTCCATACTTACTTAGGTCTCTGCAGCACGAGGTAATGGACACTCTGATTGACCCCGAGGGTAGATTTGTCTTTCTCAAACTACGCATCACGGGTACGGTCCTCACCATAGCAGGTTGCTACCTCCCTAAGCAGGGACAATTGCGGTACTGTAGGGACCTAGTCGGCAAACTTTCTGACTTTGGCGAGGGGGTCATGATCCTCGGGGGTGACTTTAATTTCGTTTTGGACCCCATGACTGACTCTACCCCTCCCCGTCCTCCCCACTCCCAGTCCCACCTGCGTAGCCTTAAGACTGCTCTTCATAACTCCCAGCTGGTTGACGTGTGGCACATCCTACATCCCAATGAGCGAGACTACACGTATCACTCCCCCGCGCACAATTCTTATAGCCGCATTGACTTTTTCTTGATCAGCCACCACGCCCTTTCTTGGGCCCCTACCGGACAGATTGGTTCCGCTCTTTGGTCGGACCATTCGCCCGTATTTCTATTAGTGGAGGTTCCGGGACTCGTGCGCCATCCCCTCACCTGGCGTCTGAACGACAGCCTTTTAAAAGATAACACTTACTGGGCGGACATCGGCGCTGCCATCAGGAACTTTGGTCTTGATCACGCTCAGGACTCGACATCACTTCCTCTACAGTGGGAGGCGCTAAAATGTGTGGTACGGGGCGTCCTGTTTAAACATGGTGCACGTCTTAAAAAACAGCGGGCGGCGTGGGTCTCCTCGCAGCTAGCCAAGATTCATTCCCTTGAAGTGCAACATAAACGTTCCTGCTCTCAGGCGGACTTCAAGGAGCTCCTCAATGCTAGAGAGGAGCTTCGAGCCCACTTAGACGAGATGTCCATGTTCTTCCGTGACCGTGTCCAGAAACATTATTATGAGTTCGAGGATAAGTGTAGCCGTTCCCTTGCGCGTCGCCTACATCCTCACAATACCCCCACGTACATCCCCCGGATAAGTAAAGGCCCTGGGCGATCGGTCCATAACCCAGCGGACATTGCGGAGGCGTTTTGTTCCTTTTACCACGACCTTTATAACATTCGTGGTCAATATGCCGATCTTGCCCCGGACTCTCTTATTGAGAAAATCTGGGAGTATGTTGTCGAGACCTCTCTCCCCACTATCGCTCCCTCAGAGCGCTTCTTGAGGACCCTTTTTCCGAAGAGGAGGTCTCCCTCGCCATTCAATCTTCCCCCCTCGGGCAAATCCCCTGGCTCCGATGGGTTTACCCCCAGATTTTACAAGTCCTTCTGAGACCTCCTCTCTCCAATGATGGCCCGTCCCTTTAATAGTATTGATGACACCACTCTGTTTGCCCCCCAATCCCTATCGGCCCTCATTACGGTTCTCCCCAAACCTGGAAAAGATCAGTCCTGCTGTGCCAGTTATCGCCCGATTTCCCTGCTCAACATTGACATCAAACTATTTGCCAAATTGCTGGCTAATCGTCTGTCCCCTTTAATGCCCGGCCTGATCCATACCGATCAGGTTGGCTTTATTACAGGCCGCGAGGCCAGGGACAATGTTTGTAAGATGCTCATGGCGATATCTGCAGCCAGCACTACCTATGTGCTTGCTCTCTGTGGACGCTGAAAAAGCGTTCGACTGCATTCACTGGGGCTTCCTGCGGGCCACACTCCAACAAGTTGGAGTCGGCCCGGGGTTCCTGGGTAAGGTGCTTTCGCTTTACGGCGACGCGTCGGCGAAGGTGTTGCTTAATGGGCTCTCTCCAACTCTTTTCCGGTTCGGAACGGCACATGGCAGAGTTGCCCCTTGTCCCCTCTTTTATACGCATTGGTCATGGAACACATAGCAACAACCTTACGGAACTGTCCTAGTGTCCATGGTTTGCAGCTGGGCAACCGACAGGTCAAAACGGCCTTATACGCTGACGACCTCCTCTTGTACGTCTCTCAGCCGTGCATTTCCTTTCCATCCATTCTGCGTGAGTTCCGTCGCTTTGGCCACCTGAGCAATTTCAAGGTGAACCTCTCCAAGAGTGAGACCCTCAATATCACTTTTCCCCCAGCAGCAGCAGCAGCCCTCCTAGCGAACGATTTCCCCATCAAATGGCACCGTACCTCTATTAAATATCTCGGGATCCACGTCCCTTCAGACCTCACCCTTCTCTACCGCCTTAATTACTTACCGATCCTTGAATCCCTTTCGACGGACCTGCGGAAATATGGTTCTCTCATGCTCTCCTGGTTCGGTCGCATCAACGTGCTGAAAATGGATGTCATGCCTCGTTTATTATATATGTTCCAAGCTCTGCCCATTCCAATACCACGCTCTTTTTTTGCTCGCGCTCAGACTCAGTTTGGGAGGTTTGTGTGGGGAGCAGCACGGAGCAGGTTGCGCTTCCGGACGCTAACGCGCCGTAAACTCCGTGGCGGTGCGGGCCTGCCTGATTCTCGACTATACTACCACGCGACAGTACTGTTGCGCCTCTTTGACTGGCGTTATCGTGGGGCGGACAAGCAGTGGGTCTCTATAGAGGCCGACTTGCTTTCGGCCCACCTCCCCTCCCTACCTTGGGTTCCATCTCATTTTCGTCCCAGCGCTATCAGACACTCCATTCTATCCTCCCACTTCCTCAAGACTTGGGCCTCCATAAGTGCAGGTGGCCGCATAGCCTTGGTCCCGGGCCCCCTCAGCCCTCTGTTTCGAAATCCAATGTTTCTCCTGGGTTGCTCCGCTGACAAATTCCTTTGCTGGCTGGCCAGGGACGACGTTCGCCTACATCAGGTCACAGACAGCGCTTCTCTTCCCTCTGACACAATTGCAAGTTTCCCATCCCAATCTTCGTTTGTCTTGGTTAGAATATGGCCAGCTCACTGCCTTCATCCGTAAGTTCTCCCTGCTTCCCATGCTCTCATCTTCTCTAGCCGACCTGGAGTTCGCCCTTTCCCGAACTGACACCACTCCGCCTGCTCTCTCTGTTCTTTATGGTATCCTCTTCCAGGACACTACACCCGGGCCCCCCTCCTACATTGGCCCCTGGGAATCTGACCTTGGTACCTGCCTCTCCACTGCCGACTGGGATAAGTCCTTCCTGTACACGCATAAACTCCCGTTGTCCTGCGGTGCACAGGAAAAGAACTACAAAATACTGACCCCGCTGGTACCGCTGCCCTGATCTCTTGCATAGGATCTACCCTGGTGTTTCTGACCGGTGTTGGCGCTGTGGTTCCGAAAGAGGCACCTTGTATCATATTTGGTGGGAATGCGCGGCCCTCAGGCCCTTTTGGGATGCCGTCTTTATGCTTTATGCTAAAGTGAGCGGCAGATCAGTCACACCCTGGCCCCAGCTTGCACTTCTCTCCATCATACCAGGGAGGGTCTTGGCTGTTAAGAAGGACCTCTTGCGAAATTTCCTCACCGCTGCCAGAACAGTCATTCCCAGGCATTGGCGCAGTACTACCGTGCCTACCCTGGTGGAGTTTCTTCAGGAGCTTCTCCTTATCAGGAGAATGGAGGCCCTGGTGGCCGAGGACTCGCCCAACCCCTCTAAATTTGAGTCCCTCTGGCGGCTGTGGGTGATGTTTCAGGAGTCTTCGGAGTTCTCCTCTTTCTTTTCTTGATGTGGGGTTGCTTTGCTCCTCTGTTGGTGCAGTGTCCGGCTGCTCTCCATAACCAAATTTTCCCTTCCATCCCTCCCCCCATTTGCTCCAGTGTGTCCCCTCTGTCCTTGTCGTGGCTGTGGTCTTGTGTGTCCCGTACACTGTGTACTCCCTATGACCCCCCTCCCTTTCAATGTTTGTCTTAACCCTTTAACGACCCAGGGCGTAATAGTACGTCCTGAGTCGTATGACGATGTATGGAGAGCGCTCTGGAGCTGAGCGCTCTCCATACACCGCGGGTGCCCGCTGTATAATACAGCCAGGACCCGCCGCTAACAGCAGCGATCGGTGCCTGCACCGATCACGGCTGTTAACCCTTTAGATGTCGCGGTCAAACTGGACCGCGGCGTCTAAAATGCGCAGCCGCCATGGGCGCCGCCATTTTTACCTTATCGCCGCCCTCCAGAACGTCATTGGAGGGCGGCGATTGGTTGCCATGACAGCCAGGAGCCTATTGAAGGCTCCCAGGCCTGTCATTACAGTAGAGCTATTACACGATGCCAGAGGCATCGTCTAATAGCAGTGACGGCATTTTGCTATTCACTGTGATACAGTAGTATGATCGATCAGACTCCCTAGGTTTCAAGGCCCCTAGGGAGTCTGATCATACAAGTAAAAGGGTAAAAAAAAAAAGTTTTTAAAAGTATGAAAAAATTAAAAAAAAACACTAAAGTTCACCCCCCTTTTCCTAAATCAGATATAAAAGTAAATAAACAAAAGTAAGCATAAACAATTTAGGTATCCCTGAGCTCCAAAATGCCCGAACTATTAAAATATTAAAATATTTATCCCATAAGGTGAACGGCGTAGCGGGGAAAAAAAAATCAAAATGGCCAAATAGCGTTTTTTTCAACACTTTGTCTCCTATAAAAAACTGAATAAAAAGTGATCAAACCATCAGATCTTTCCCCAAATGGTATCAATAAAAATGTCATGTTGTCCCGCATAAAAAGATGCCTTGCCCAGCTCCATACATGTAAATATGAAAAAGTTACAGGTGACACAATATGGCGACACAAAATTTTTTTTTCTATTTAGCAAAGTTTTTAATTTTTTAAAAGGTATCAAAACATTACAAATACTTTATAAATTTGGTATCGCCGTGTTCGTATTGACCCGCAGAATACAGGTAACATGTCATTTTTACCATACAGTGAATGCTGTAAAAATTAAACCCATATGAATTTGGCGCAAATGCAGTTTTTCTCCAATTGCACCTCATTCTGAATTTTTTTCCAGCTTCCCAGTACATTGCACAGCATATTGAATAGTGACATTACAAAGTACAATTTGTTTTGCAAACAATAAGCCATCATGTGACTCTGTGAACTGAAAAATGAAAAAGTTATGGCTCTTGGAATGTGGGGAGGGAAAAACGAAAACGCAAAAACAAAAAATGGCCCGGTCATTAAGGGGTTAATCTACTGTTAGGCGGGTGGTCCTGTGGTGGCTCTCTACAGTTGGATTTCTGTTCTTTCAGCCATCACCCACCTATTGTTACAGTTATTTTAGTTGCCACTGTGTTATTCATTGCCGATTTCCTTATTGTGGGCCTCACAAGCCCTTCGCCTAATCCTTTATTACTGTGCCTTATTTATGAACAGGGTGGCTTGGGTGACTCCCCTGTCTTAATTGATACTGATGCTATGGCATTGTACCCCCCTGCCCTCCCCTTTTTTTCTCTTCTGTTCTTATTGCAAAACTTAATAAACTTGATTAAACATACAGTGGGGAAAAAAAAGTATTTAGTCAGCCACCAATTGTGCAAGTTCTCCCACTTAAAAAGATGAGGCCGGCCTGTAATTGACATCATAGGTAGACCTCAACTATGAGAGACAAAATGAGAAAACATATCTAGAAAATCACATTGTCTGATTTTTAAAGAATTTATTTGCAAATTATGGTGGAAAATAAGTATTTGGTCAATAACAAAAGTTCATCTCAATACTTTGTTATATATCCTTTGTTGGCAATGACAGAGGTCAAACGTTTTCTGTAAGTCTTCACAAGGTCGGCACACACTGTTGCTGGTATGTTGGCCCATTCCTCCATGCAGATCTCCTCTAGAGCAGTCATGTTTTGGGGCTGTCGCTGGGCAACATGGACTTTCAACTCCCTCCAAAGGTTTTCTATGGGTTTGAGATCTGGAGACTGGCTAGGCCACTCCAGGACCTTGAAATGCTTCTTACGAAGCCACTCCTTTGTTGCCCTGGTGGTGTGCTTGGGATCATTGTCATGCTGAAAGACCCAGCCACATTTCATCTTCAATGCCCTTGCTGATGGAAAGAGGTTTGCACTCAAAATCTCACGATACATGGCCCCACTCATTCTTTCATGTACACGGATCAGTCGTCCTGGTCCCTTTGCAGAGAAACAGCCCCAAAGCATGATGTTGCCACCCCCATGCTTCACAGTAGGTATGGTGTTCTTTGGATGCAACTCAGCATTCACTCTCCTCCAAACACGACGAGTTGTGTTTCTACCAAACAGTTCTACTTTGGTTTCATCTGACCATATGACATTCTCCCAACACTCTTCTGGAACATCCAAATGCTCTCTAGCAAACTTCAGACAGGTTCAGATATGTACTGGCTTAAGCAGGGGCCACGTCTGGCACTGCAGGAGTCCCTGGCGGCGTAGTGTGTTACTGACAGTAGCCTTTGTTACGTTAGTCCCAGCTTTCTGCAGGTCATTCACTAGGTCCCCCCATGTGGTTCTGGGATTTTTGCTCACCGTTCTTGTGATCATTTTGACCCCACAGGGTGAGATCTTGCATGGAGCCCCTGATGGAGGGAGATTATCAGTGGTCTTGTATGTCTTCCATTTTCTAATTATTGCTCCCACAGTTGATTTCTTCACACCAAGCTGCTTGCCTATTGCAGATTCAGTCTTCCCAGCCTGGTGTTTCTGGTGTCCTTCCACAGCTCTTTGGTCTTCACCATAGTGGAGTTTGGAGTGTGACTGTTTGAGGTTGTGGACAGGTGTCTTTTATACTGATAACAATGTCAAACAGGAGCCATTACTACAGGTAATGAGTGGAGGACAGAGGAGCCTCTTAAAGAAGAAGTTACAGGTCTGTGAGAGCCAGAAATCTTGCTTGTTTGTGAGTGACCAAATACTTCTTTTCCACCATAATTTGCAAATAAATTCTTTAAAAAAATCAGACAAATGTGATTTTCTGGATTTGTTTTCTCATTTTGTCTCACAGTTGAGGTCTACCTATGATGACAATTACAGGCTATCTTTTTAAGTGGGAGAACATGCACAATTGGTGGCTGACTAAATACTTTTTTTTCCTCACTGTAAGTACAGTGTTTTCTGAACCCAAGGATTCAGTTATTTTTTACCAGCTGTGGAAAAACAAAGAGCCTTCCTCCAGTCTCTACCTCTTCCTCCTTTGGAGTAACTCCATCTCCCTATTTTGCCCTTCCCTATATATAATATATATATATATTTTTGTGAGAAGGTGACAGGTAAGATTCTGGAAGGTCGCTATGTCTCTCCCAGATTCCTTACTTATGTGTGGTAGATCAGGTAAAACCTTAAACTGGGAGAAAGCTGTCTTTTGTTAACCTTTTCCTCTCCTACTAGGGAGGAGCCTTCAACCACAGGTGGAAGCTGGGCCTCATTAAAGGCCTATAAAAGGTTGGCCAGTTCTCACTACTGAGCAGTTCCTGGGGGAGAAAGGAGGAGCCGGGTTCTGTCCCCACATTGTAAAAGCTGGTGAGACTCTGGATTGAACTCCTGCCCTTGCTTTGCGCTGTTTATTGACCATGTGACTGAAGTAAGCCACACGTACAGATAGGACAGTTTTCTGTATAGTTAGTTACTCAGACGAGCAGGATTTCTGTTATTTTTTGCCTGAAAGTTAAGGCTTATTTGTTTTGCTGTTATCTGAGAAAAATAAATGCACAGGGTAATACCTGTTGGACTTGAACTTTTGTGTCTGTCTCTGACTGTCTGGGTCCGCTGCGGCTACCACTGAGCTTATTCCCCCACATTTGGTGCTTCGGATGCGGGCAGACACAGTTTAAAACAAGTATTAAAGAGACATGCTTTTTTTTTTTCTCTCCATCACATTATGTCCTGGGTGAAGGCCCAGCTGGACGCTGAGAGGTGTCAACAGCGTGCCATAGAGGCATCTGAAAAATGGCAGTGAGAAATGAGTATGATGTTCATGAAACAGCTGACTGTATTGACTGAGACCTTGGTTGCTCAGAAGGCGGTAGGAGAAACTTCTGCTGAGACCCAGATGGCAGAACCCACTGCTCGAGCAGCTGTTCAAACTTTACTACAGAAGATGATGTCCATTGACGATGTAGAAGCGTATCTTCATGTCTTTGAGCGGGTTGCTGAACGTGAAAAGCTGCCAAAAGGAACAGTGAGCCGATGTTATGGCGCCTTTCTTAATCGAGGAACCCCAGAAGGCATATTACGACCTGTGTGAGATAGCAGCCAGAGATTATTCCACATTGAGATGTGAGATCCTGGCCCGTCTTGGAGTAAATATGCATGTGTGAGCTGGAAGGGTACATCATTGGACTTTTTCCAAAAAAAAATCTCCCACCCAGGTCTCAAATGCATGACCTCGTGTACTTGGTAAAAAAGTGGCTACAGCCTGGAGAGACCACCCCTGCACAGATGGTGGAAAGGGTGGTCTTGGACAAATACACCCGGTCACTCCCACCTAAAATCCAACGCTGGGTTGGCCAAGCAGGACCTACGACGGCGGATCAGCTAGTTTGCCTGGTGGAAAGGTATCAAGCCACAGCGGAGCTCCTGCAGACACCCTCCAGACCAGCCACCCCAAGAACTGGTGAGACTGAACCAACCATTAGCCTGTCACCAGGTCAGCGTGGTCAAATCCTTGTTCCACAATGTGATTATTGGAGGAGATTTTCCTGTGTTTTGGAACCTGTGGAAAAACCAGAAGGTTCCATACACTAATGATGTTGTCTGTGAAAGGTTGCCCAAGGTTGACCCTGAGCCTTTTGATCCGGACAGTGGAGTTCCAGCGATAGCGGTAGTCCCAGAAGAAAATAGCTTTCCTCTGACCGTGCTAGCTGGCGACACTGAAGGCCAGAGAGAAGTACAGGAAAAGCCGGAATTTGAGGTGTCCCATGCCAATTTTGGTACTGCTCAACTCAGGGATCCAAACTTGTCTCATGCCAGAGAAAATGTTAAGGTGATAAATGGTAAGTCCCAGTATCCAGGGGCTGACCGAGAATTTCCTTATTTTGCCATGAACCAAGACCTGTTATATAGGGTAAACCAAATAAGAGGTGATGTTATTGAGCAATTGGTGGTACCCCAGCCCTTTCAAAAAGTGGTTCTAGAATTAGCCCATAAGCATGTGCTAGGAGGACATTTGGGGTCTGAGAAAACGAAAGAACGCATATTACGGCGTTTTTATTGACGGGGGTGGATAGACACGTGCGAGATTATTGTAGCTCGTGCCCGGTGTGCCAATTAACCGCTCCACTGTCACACTTCAGGAGTCCTTTAATACCCCCTGCCTATTATAGAGGTCCCATTTGAACGTATAGCCATGGATTTGGTGGGTCCTCTTGTTAAGTCCGCCCAGGGACATCAGTATATATTAGTGGTATTAGACTATGCTACCCGGTACCCTGAAGCTGTGCCCCTCAGACATACTTCAGCAAGGTTAATTGCAAAGGAGCTCTTTTTTATGTTTTCTTGGACAGGCATACCTAAAGAGATCCTGACCGATCAAGGGACCCCCTTTATGTCCAAAGTAATGAAAGAGATGTGTAAGCTCCTGAGTATCAAACATCTGAGAACCTCTGTATATTACCCCCAGACAGATGGCCTGGTTGAGCAGTTTAATAAAACCCTTAAAGGAATGTTAAAAAGGGTGGTAAGCAAAGATGGCAAGGATTGGGATTGTTTGCTGCCATATCTCATGTTTGCAATCTGAGAGGTACCTCAAGCCTCCACAGGTTTCTCTCCATTTGAATTAGTGTATGGTAGACACCCACGGGGAATCCTTGACATTGCTAAGGAAACTTGGGAACAGGAACAAACTCCTTACCGGAGTGTTATTGAGCATATTTCCCAGATGCAAGACCGAATTTCAGAAGTCATGCCAATTGTAAAAGAGCATAAGGAGCAAGCCCAGTTGGCTCAGGGCCGTGTTTATAACAGGAAGGCTAAGCTCCGAATCTTCAACTCTGGTGATCAAGTGTTAGTGCTCGTACCCACAGTAGAAAGTAAATTTCTAGACAAGTGGCAAGGCCCTTATGAAATAATTGAAAAAGTGGATGATGTAAATTACAAGGTTTACCAGCCAGGGAGGAGAAAACCTGAACAGATATACCATGTGAATTTGTTAAAACCCTGGAAAGACAGAGAATCCTTCTCTGCCATAAGTACCCCTAGAGAGGTTACTGCTAAAACAGGGGGTGCACAGGGAAAGGATTTTCCTGAGGTACAAATAGCTGAGACCCTATCCAGGGTACAGGTACAAGAGGGAAAAGAATTTGTACAGAGAAATAATGAGGTATTTTCTGAGTTGCCTGGGCGTACTGATCTGATAGAGCATGACATTGTCACAGAGCTGCAGGTACGAGTCAATCTAAAGCCATACAGAATACCTGAAGCCATATCCAAGGAGGTAAACGATGTTAGCCCTTGGGGTAACTGAAGAATCTAAGAGCGCCTGGTCCAATCCAATTGTTCTGATTCCCAAACCTGACGGTACAATCAGGTTTTGTAATGATTTTAGTAAAATTAAATGAAAATTCTAAGTTTGATGCCTACCCAATGCCAAGAATAGATGAGCTGATTGAAAGGCTGGGAACTGCCAGGTATTTCTCTACTCTCAACTTAACAAAAGGGTACTGGCAGGTACCTCTCACAGAGAGCGCTAAAGAAGAAACAGCGTTTGTCACCCCAGATGGTCTGTTTCAGTACGTGACTATGCTTTTTGGGTTACATGGTGCTCCTGCAACCTTCCACCAGTTGATAGACAAAATCCTTAAGCCACATTGCAGGTACGATTCAGCCTATTTTGAGGACATTGTCATCTTCAGTCCTGATTGGGAAAGTCACTTTTCAAAAATCCAAGCTGTACTAGATTCTCTTCGGGCAGCCGGGCTAACTGCTAACCCCAAAAAGTGTGCCTTGAGCCTTGAAGACGACTGATATTTGGGGTACACAATAGGAAGGGGGATAAAACCCCAGGTTAAAAAAAGTAGAGGCTATCCAGAATTGGCCCCGTCCCTTGAGTAAGAAGCAAGGGGAATGATGGGGTATTATCGCAGGTTTATACCCAATTTTGCCACTATTGCAGCCCCCTTGACGGACCTTACCAAGGGAGGCAAAACTAGTCTCATCAAGTGGAGTGAAGAGGCTGAGGAGGCATTCCGAGAGCTAAAATCAGTCCTCTGTAAGCAGCCAGTTTTGATTACTTCCGACTATATCAAAGAATTTGTGGTACAGACCGACACCTCTGATGTAGGGTTAGGCGCAGTGCTTTCACAAGAAATAAAAAGGTGAGGAACATCCTGTCACATACTTAAGTAGAAAGCTTACTCCTGCAGAAAGGAATTACAGCATTGTGGAAAGGGAGTGTTTGGCCATCAAATGAGCCCTGGAGTCCCTACGATATTACTTTCTGGGTCGACATTTTAGGTTGGTTACCGACCACTCCCCTCTCACGTGGAAGTCTCAGAACAAAGAGAAAAATGCCCGAGTCACTAGATGGTTCCTCACCTTACAAAATTTCAAATTTAAGGTAGAGCACCGATCCAGAGATTAGAATGGAATGCGGATGCTCTGTTCAGGGCACACTGTATGATGGCAAAAAATGTTCACCCCCTAGGTTCGAACAAAGGGGGAGGGTATGTGAGAAGGTGACAGGTAAGATTCTGGAAGGTCGCTATATCTCTTCCAGATTCCTTACTTATGTGTGGTAGATCAGGTAAAACCTTAAGCTGGGAGAAAGCTGTCTTTTGTTAACCTCTACCTCTCCTACTAGGGAGGAGCCTTCAACCACAGGTGGAAGCTGGGCCTCATTAAAAGTCTATAAAAGGTTGGCTATTTTGTTATATAAGGATCCTTGTCTGTGACCTCCACTGTGCAGCACCCTGACGAAGCGGGGGCGAAACGTACATAGGGGCTGCGGGTGGAGGTCACGGCGTTCACTAGCATATTTATATTTGTTCATTGGTAAGACGGTCTGATTTTGGTGACTGTTCACACACACACATATTTTATATATATATATATATATATATATATATATATATATATATATATATATATATTACACACACACACACACACACACACACACACACACATTATATACAGTATATATTTATATATATATATATACACACATAAATATATATATATATATACACACATACACTATTTACTGAAATATGTCTGACATGTCTTTCCATTGAATGTTATGTATGTGGAGTATCTTGAAATAATGCTTCTGATGTGCCATATATATGCTTTTGTCCAGTAATTATGTTTTGTGCATTGTGCATGATATGATATATATGCTTCTCGGACTCTTGCATATGTTGTGATTATATATATATATATACACAGTTCAGACCAAAAGTTTGGACACACCTTCTCATTCCAAGAGTTTTCAGTATTTTCATGACTATAAAAATTGTAGATTCACACTGAAGGCATCAAAACTATGAATTAACACATGTGGAATTATATACTTAACAAAAAAGTGTGAAACAACTGAAAATATGTCTTATATTCTAGGTTCTTCAAAGTAGCCACCTTTTGCTTTGATTACTGCTTTGCACACTCTTGGCATTCTCTTGATGAGCTTCAAGAGGTAGTCACCTGAAATGGTTTTCACTTCACAGGTGTTCCCTGTCAGGTTTAATAAGTGGGATTTCTTGCCTTATAAATGGGGTTGGGACCATCAGTTGTGTTGTTCAGAAGTCAGGTGGATACACAGCTGATAGTCCTACTGAATGGAGTGTTAGAATTTGTATTATGGCAAGAAAAAAGCAGCTAAGTAAAGAAAAACGAGTGGCCATCATTACTTTAAGAAATGAAGGTCAGTCAGTCTGAAAAATTGAGAAAACTTTGAAAGTGTCCCCAAGTGCAGTGGCCAAAACCATCAAGCGCTACAAAGAAACTGGCTCACATGAGGACCGCCCCAGGAAAGGAAGACCAAGAATCACCTCTGCTGCGGAGGATAAGTTCATCCGAGTCACCAGCCTCAGAAATCGCAGGTTAACAGCAGCTCAGATTAGAGACCAGATCAATGCCACACATTGTTCTATAGCAGCAGACATATCTCTACTACAACTGTTAAGAGGAGACTGTGTGCAGCAGGCCTTCATGGTAAAATAGCTGCTAGGAAACCACTGCTAAGGACAGGCAACAAGCAGAAGAGACTTGTTTGGGCTAAAGAACACAAGGAATGGACATTAGACCTGTGGAAATCTGTGCTTTGGTCTGATGAGTCCAAATTTGAGATCTTTGGTTCCAACCAACGTGTCTTTGTGTGACGCAGAAAAGGTGAACGAATGGACTCTACATGCCTGGTTCCCACCGTGAAGCATGGAGGAGGAGGTGTGATGGTGTGGGGGTGCATTGCTGGTGACAGTGTTGGGGATTTATTCAAAATTGAAGGAATACTGAACCAACATGGTTACCACAGCATCTTGCAGCGGCATGCTATTCCAGACAGTTTGCGTTTAGTTGGACCATCATTTATTTTTCAACAGGACAATGACCCCAAACACACCTCCAGACTGTGTAAGGGCTATCTGACCAAGAAGGAGAGTGATGGGGTGCTACGCCAGATTACCTGGCCTCCACAGTCACCAGACCTGAACCCAATCGAGATGGTTTGGGGTGAGCTGGACCGCAGAGTGAAGGCAAAAGGGCCAACAAGTGCTAAGCATCTCTGGGAACTCCTTCAAGACTGTTGGAAGACCACTTCAGGTGACTACCTCTTGAAGCTCATCAAGAAAATGCCAAGAGTGTGCAAAGCAGTAATCAAAGCAAAAGGTGGCTACTTTGAAGAACCTAGAATATAAAACATATTTTCAGTTGTTTCACACTTTTTTGTTAAGTATATAATTCCACATGTGTTAATTCATAGTTTTGATGCCTTCAGTGTGAATCTACAATTTTTATAGGTCATGAAAATACAGAAAACTCTTGGAATGAGAAGGTGTGTCCAAGCTTGTGGTCTGTACATATATACAGTCATATGAAAAAGTTTGGGCACCCCTATAATCTTAATCATTTTAGTTCTAAATATTTGGGTGTTGCAACAGCCATTTCAATGATATACAATAACTGATGGACACAGTAATATCAGGATGAAATGGGGTTTATTGTACTAACAGAAAATGTGCAATATGCATTAAACCAAAATTTGACCGGTGCAAAAATTTGGGTACCCTATCAATTGATTTGAATACTCCTAACTACTACTGACTACTGAAGCACAAAATGGTTTGTAACCCACTGAACTGAACCATAGCCAGGTGTATCCAATCATGAGAAAAGGTATTAAGGTGGCCAATTGCAAGTTGCTCCATTTGAATCTCCTCTGAAGAGTGGCACATGGGCTCCCAAAACAACTCTCAAATGATCTGAAAACAAAGATTGTTC
The DNA here is from genome assembly GCA_947044405.1 of Leptodactylus fallax. Taxonomy (NCBI): domain Eukaryota; kingdom Metazoa; phylum Chordata; class Amphibia; order Anura; family Leptodactylidae; genus Leptodactylus; species Leptodactylus fallax. The sequence continues at coordinate 627,270 of CAMRHE010000662.1, forward strand.
AAAAAGGCAGGGGAAGGATACAAAAGTGCCAGAGATAACCTGTCAGCCACGTGAGGAACATAGTAAGGAAATGGAAGACCACAGGGACAGCGAAGCCCAGAAGTGGCAGGCCAAGAAAAATACAGAAAGGCAGAGAAGAAGAATGGTGAGAACAGCAAGGACAACCACAGACACCCCAAAGAGCTGCAGCACACGCTGCAGATGGTGCACGGCACGGCAACAAACAGCACACGCACAAGGAGAACGAGGGAGAGTGATGCGAAAGAATCCGTCTGAAACACGCCACAAACAGAGTCGGCTCAGGAGCAAAAGCACATTGGACAAGCCAGCTCATGGAAGAAGGTCCTGTGGACTGATGAAACAAAGATTGAGTTGTTGGCAACAGAAAGGCGATGCATGGCGCAAAAAAACACAGCATCCAAGAAAAACACGCACCCACTGTAAAAGGTGGAGGCCACACTGGGGCTGTGGGCCAGGCCGGCACCGGGAATCGTAAAGGAGGGTCGCAGGATTCAACTCAGATCAGCAGATTCGAGAATAATGTACAAGAATCAGGACGAAGAAGACCCGGGGATGGATATCAGCAACACAAGATCCAAAACACAGCCCAAACACCAGGCACATGCAGAGGAACAAACAAGCTGGAATGCCACCCAGCCCCAGCCGAATACAGAACATCGTGGGATAATTGGCGGGCTGCCAGCCGGCAACCATCAAACAACGAACTGGAATGTTGTAAAGAGGAAGGCAAAAAACCCACCAGGACCAGGAACGATAAAACCAGGAACACAGAGGCGTGCAAAGGAGGATCACAAAAAAGCACCGGAGGGCCATCCCGGCATGGTTAAGCTTGCACACGTAGCCCTCCCGAAATACTGGCCATCGTTTTTCTTGTTTGTGTTTTTTTTTTATATATATATATATATATATATATATATTCTCTCTATCTCTTTTCTTTGTGATGTGCCTACCTGGGAAAGCCGTGACCTTGCCTCTTGTTTGTGTTTATGACACATTGTGTTTTTAAAAAATACTTTTTTATGTCTTTTCTTGTATGAAATAACTTTTTGATATTTTCATTACATTTGGTGTTTGTTATTTATTTATGGTATCGCCATTCCTAATAGGTTGTTTTCTATAAAAGGTTGGCCAGTTCTCACTACTGAGCAGTTCCTGGAGGAGAAAGGAAGAGCCGGCTTCTGTCCCCACATTGTAAAGGCTGGTGAGACTCTGGAGTGAACTCCTGCCCTTGCTTTGCTCTGTTTATTGACCGTGTGACTGAAGTAAGCCACATGTACAGATAGGACAGTTTTCTGTATAGTTACTCAGACGAGCAGGATTTCTATTATTTTTGCCTGAAAGGCTTATTTGTTTTGCTTTTTCTGAAAAAAATAAACGCACAGGGTAATACCTGTTGGACTTGAACTTTTGTGTCTGTCTCTGACTATCTGGGTCCGCTGCGGCTACCACTGAGCTTATTCCCTCACATAGATAGATAGATACACACACACACAGTGCTGGCCAAAAGTATTGGCACCCCTGCAATCCTGTCAGATAATACTCAATTTCTTCCAGAAAATGATTGCAATCACAAATGCTTTGGTAATAATATCTTCATTTAATTTGTCGTCAATGGGAAAACCACAAAAAGAATTGTCAAAAAGCCAAATTGGATATAATTCCACACCAAACATAAAAAAGGGGGTGGACAAAAGTATTGGCACCCTTTGAAAAAATCATGTGATGCTTCTCTAATTTGTGTAATTAACAGCACCTGTTACTTACCTGTGGCACATAACAGGTGGTGGCAATAACTAAATCACACTTGCAGCCAGTTGAAATGGATTAAAGTTGACTCAACCTCTGTCCTGTGTCCTTGTGTGTACCACATTGAGCAGGGAGAAAAGAAAGAAGACCAAAGAACTGTCTGAGGACTTGAGAAGCAAAATTGTGAGGAAGCATGAGCAATCTCAAGGCTACAAGTCCATCTCCAAAGACCTGAATGTTCCTGTGTCTACCGTGCGCAGTGTCATCAAGAAGTTTAAAGCCCATGGCACTGTGGCTAACCTCCCTAGATGTGGACGGAAAAAAAAAAATTGACGAGAGATTTCAACGAAAGATTGTGCGGATGGTGGCTAAAGAACCTCGACTAACATCCAAACAAGTTCTAGCTGCCCTGCAGTCCGAGGGTACAACAGTGTCAACCCGTACTATCCGTCGGCGTCTGAATGAAAAGGGACTCTATGGTAGGATACCCAGGAAGACCCCACTTCTGACCCAGAGACATAAAAAAGCCAGGCTGGAGTTTGCCAAAACTTACCTGAGAAAGCCAAAAACTTTTTGGAAGAATGTTCTCTGGTCAGATGAGACAAAAGTAGAGCTTTTTGGGAAAAGGCATCAACATAGATATTACAGGAAAAAAAAAAAAAAAAAAAAAAAAAAAAAAAAAGGAGGCCTTCAAAGAAAAGAACACGGTCCCTACAGTCAAACATGGCGGAGGTTCCCTGATGTTTTGGGGTTGCTTTGCTGCCTCTAGCACTGGACTGCTTGACCGTGTGCATGACATTATGAAGTCTGAAGACTACCAACAAATTTTGCAGCATAATGTAGGGCCCAGTGTGAGAAAGCTGGGTCTCCCTCAGAGGTCATGGGTCTTCCAGCAGGACAATGACCCAAAACACACTTCAAAAAGCACTAGAAAATGGTTTGAGAGAAAGCACTGGAGACTTCTAAAGTGGCCAGCAATGAGTCCAGACCTGAATCCCATAGAACACCTGTGGAGAGATCTCAAAATGGCAGTTTGGAGAAGGCACCCTTCAAATCTCAGGGACCTTGAGAAATTTGCCAAAGAAGAATGGTCTAAAATTCCAGCAGAGCATTGTAAGAAACTCATTGATGGTTACCGGAAGCGGTTTTTCGCAGTTATTTTGTCTAAAGGTTGTGCTACCAAGTATTAGGCTGAGGGTGCCAATACTTTTGTCCGGCCCATTTTTGGAGTTTTGTGTAAAATGATCAATGATTTCACTTTTTTTTTCATTCTCTTTTGTGTTTTTTCATTGCAAGCAAAATAAATGAAGATATTATTACCAAAGCATTTGTGATTGCAATCATTTTCTGGAAGAAATTGATTATCTGACAGAATTGCAGGGGGTGCCAATACTTTTGGCCAGCACTGTATATATAATATTTTATATACAGTGCCTTGCGAAAGTATTCGGCCCCCTTGAACTTTTCAACCTTTTGCCACATTTCAGGCTTCAAACATAAGGATATAAAATTTTAATTTTTTGGTGAAGAATCAACAAGTGGGACACAATCTTGCAGTTGAACGAAATTTATTGGATATTTTAAACTTTTGTAAAAAAAAAAAAACTGAAAAGTGGGGCGTGCCAAATTATTCGGCCCCCTTAAGTTAATACTTTGTAGCGCCACCTTTTGCTGCGATTACAGCTGCAAGTCGCTTGGGGTATGTCTCTATCAGTTTTGCACATCGAGAGACTGAAATTCTTGCCCATTCTTCCTTGGAATACAGCTCGAGCTCAGTGAGGTTGGATGGAGAGCGTTTGTGAACAGCAGTTTTCAACTCTTTCCACAGATTCTCGATTGGATTCAGGTCTGGACTTTGACTTGGCCATTCTAACACCTGGATACGTTTATTTGTGAACCATTCCTTTGTAGATTTTGCTTTATGTTTGGGATCATTGTCTTGTTGGAAGATAAATCTCCGTCCCAGTCTCAGGTCTTTTGCAGATTCCAACAGGTTTTCTTCCAGAATGGTCCTGTATTTGGCTCCATCCATCTTCCCATCATTTTAAACCATCTTCCCTGTCCCTGCTGAAGAAAAGCAGGCCCAAACCATGATGCTGCCACCACCATGTTTGACAGTGGGGATGGTGTATTCAGGGTGATGAGCTGTGTTGCTTTTACGCCAAACATATCGTTTTGCATTATGGCCAAAAAGATCGATTTTGGTTTCATCTGACCAGAGCACCTTCTTCCACATGTTTGGTGTGTCTCCCAGGTGGCTTGTGGCAAACTTTAAACAAGACTTTTTATGGATATCTTTGATAAATGGCTTTCTTCTTGCCACTCTTCCATAAAGGCCAGATTTGTGCAGTGTACGACTGATTGTTGTCCTATGGACAGACTCTCCCACCTTAGCTGTAGATCTCTGCAGTTCATCCAGAGCGATCATGGGCCTCTTGGCTGCATCTATGATCAGACTTCTCCTTGTTTGAGATGAAAGTTTAGAGGGACGGCCGGGTCTTGGTAGATTTGCAGTGGTCTGATACTCCTTCCATTTCAATATGATTGCTTGCACAGTGCTCCTTGGGATGTTTAAAGTTTGGGAAATCTTTTTGTATCCAAATCCGGCTTTAAACTTCTCCACAGCAGTATCACGGACCTGCCTGGTGTGTTCCTTGGTCTTCATGATGCTCTCTGTGCTTTAAACAGAACCCTGAGACTATCACAGAGCAGGTGCATTTATACGGAGACTTGATTACACACAGGTGGATTATATTTATCATCATCAGTCATTTAGGACAACATTGGATCATTCAGAGATCCTCACTGAACTTCTGGAGTGAGTTTGCTGCACTGAAAGTAAAGGGGCCGAATAATATTGCACGCCCCACTTTTCAGTTTTTTATTTTTTACAAAAGTTTAAAATAACCAATAAATTTCGTTCCACTTCACAATTGTGTCCCACTTGTTGTTGATTCTTCGCAAAAAATTAAAAATTTTTTATCTTTATGTTTGAAGCCTGAAACGTGGCAAAAGGTTGAAAAGTTCAAGGGGGCCGAATACTTTCACAAGGCACTGTTATATATATATATATATATATCTATATCTATCTATCTCTATATCTATCTTAATTTCTTTTTTTTTTTTGGAAAGCAAAAAGCGGCAAACATTCCGTCTAAGCTTAGGTCGTGCTTCAGGAAATCCCTTTTTCTTATCTGCTGCCTTTTCAAGCAGTTTATCCAAATCTGACCCAAACACGAGTTTTCCTTCAAAAGGAAGATCACGTATCTTTACCTTAGACTTAGTAAAAGGCAGGTCTTGCAGAATTGGATAAAACTGCTGATCTCACTGAAAAGCGTACAGATTCTACCGAAGTAACAGCCAAGAAGGCAGTGGTCATTTTAAGCATAGGAATAGAGGCTAATGTCTGATCTTTAAGTTTTTCCCTCTAAATGACCTTCCAACTACTGGAGCCAAACAATTATCTAGTCACGCTAGTAGATGCAATGTTCGTTTTGCAGAGCTGTAGTGGCTTCCCACTTTTCCATCAGCTTTACGATCTACTGGATCACAGAGCTGAGAAGTATCCTCAAATGGGAGAGTTTTTTTTTTATTTTCCCACTACCTTAGAGACCTGTACATCAATTTTAGGGATATTCTCCCACAACATCTTCAGATGCTAATTGGAATCTCTCAAACTCTTTTGTAATGGCAGGTTTTTAGGATTATTCCACTCTTCCTTTATCATTTAGGAATATTTTTGTGAACAGGAAAGACTTTGCATGGCTTTTTACACAAAAACAAACATAATATCTAGTATGGAGAGGAGCTCCCTATTATCTGCTTTAGACCTCAAGGGAACTTCACCTTCAAAATCATCATCTTCAAAAGAGGCGATAACTATTTCTGACTCAAAGTCAAAAGATGATAATTTGTGTTTTTTAGAAAGAGGTGGCTGCATTTCCACTTTGAGGAAAAGTAAAAGCCGCCATTGAAGCTTGAACAACCCGTTTAATCAAAGATCTTATCTTCTGAAAGAAGGGTTCTCCTGCTTCACTATTTTACTAGTGCATGAACTGCAGAGCATTTCTTTTTAGAATTTTTTTAGCACATATTGTGCATTTTTTAATTTTTGGCTTCACTGGAGGCACTTTTTCTCCCTACAGTCAAATAATTACATATAAATAAAAAAAAAAATATCATGAACATTTATAGTGAGTGATCCCCAAAGGAGGCCATGCACTCACAGAAGCAGGTACTGAAGCTAGCTCCATAGACTCAGACTTAGAGGAAACTGGACAATCAGCAGAAGACATAGTGAAGCCATGATAGAAGAGTGTCTCTTAACTTAAATACCTTCTGGGTTTGATTTTGGCACCAAAGAGAGGAGCCCCGCCCGCTCCGCCACTTACCCTGAAACATAGAGGGAGTAGAAACACGGCCTATGCAGGAGTACCCAGTTGGTCCTTTTCCAATTTACCAGCCTGTGACATCCGCGTTTCACACGTGCCGACGCCAGGACCTGCGCTGCCTGCAGGAGAAGAAGAGAAAGAGCAGCAGAGGCTCCAGGAAGAACCCACTTCAGGGAACCTGGTCCGGGCATGGTGACGCCGGGAACTTAAACTCCCCTGGAGTGCAGTTCACTGGCAAGAAAGAGCCCCAGCCTGGCAAACTGGACCCCAACAGCAGACTTCATACAGGAATGCTACCTGTAAAGTAGCGATCCCCTGCTGCCTTTTCGCCAGGATAACACCTTTATCACAGAAGGACTCTCTGTGACCTGATCCTAACAGGAACAGGAAAACACTGAGGAGGTGAGGGTGCTTTTAATCTCTGTGTTCCTGTTCCTATTAGGGTCAAACTCTCCAGTGTTGGTGCTGTCATGGTGGTGAGGTTAAAAAAGAGCTACCAGCTCTGAAAAAGTCTACTTCCTTCAAGGACAGGAAACCACACTGAGGCCAGGAGGAGGTCCAGAAAGATTTATGCTGTTTCCTGTCTTTGGAGGTGAATCCTCCACTCTCCATGGGTGCTATCATGGGTGAGGAGGGGAAAAAAAAAAAAAATATATAGGTTAGTGATGTTCGATACAGGTTTGTCAATTAGCTCTTCCAAGGTTTATTCAAGCAAATGAAATTCTTCAGGTATGGTTAGTGTACAGTATAGTTACATGATCAGTTTCCAAAATATGCCTAAGCACAAGTACATTTATACACAGAACATTCCTGTACACAAGTTGTCACTGCCACAAGGCATATTATGGTACCAGAGCGGAACACTGAAATAAAGAGAGACCATATTAAAAATCATACATTTATTTACTATTTCCTAAATTTAAAAAAAAAAAAAAAAGAAAAAAATAGTCTTCCATACAGACAGCAGAAAACCATTCACCTTTATACAGTAGGCTGCAAGGAACCACTAGGTGTGGGAGAATTGTGCATGCAAAGGCATCTCTGCACACCCGTGAATGTACACTTTTCTCCCCTGCTCATCTATGACACATTCTTCTAAGTGCAGAGTAAAGGCACATGATGCAAGCGTGTATCTCCTTCACACTAGTGTCCACAAATCATAGCATTATTATTGCACAATCATTTGTCTTCAACTGTAGAGGTGCTTGTTCCCTAAATGTGACTGCATACTAACTGGCATTTTTATGGTAGTAATGTTCCAGTGGCCCAATATGTGACCCAGGTTGAAATGTCTGGAATATGGTCCATCTAGTTAGATTATAATACACATCAATTGACAATGACAAAATGCCAAGCACAAGTATCAGATATGTCCAAAAGGTAAATAAAATGCGTCATTCTAGTAATGTAACATGTACCCCAAGAAAAGGGTAGGGAAGGGAAGCATTTTAAAACACTGCCTTTGAAGCTGATGTACTTTGATGGTTTACATAGTTACTGCTGGTGTGTGGGATTCTAAAAGGGTTACATTAGTGTGTGCATTGATAATTCTATCATACATTCACATGAACAGAGTTGGCTGCTGGAAAGCAAGCTGTAGTATCTTTTGTGAAGATATACTCAATGACATCTGTGAATAAGACAGAAGCTGTTACGTTTGTAGACAACTGATGTCCACAGAGGGAGCCTAAATTTTGCCTAAACCTTGGTGCTTGAAGTAAAACAGACTTTGATCTGTTTTTAAACACACGATTATTGGTATAACAAAAGCATAAGACCTATCACCATGTATATAAAAGAGCAATAAAACTATATAGGACACCAAATATACAGCAATTCAAATTTCTTTGGTTAGAAATATAAAATAAAAACTAATATAAAAATATGGCAATGAAGGCATACAAGAATTCAGGCAAATGAAGAAAATCATAATAAATAGTTGATAAAGTCTGGAATTAATGAAAGAAAAGAGTGAATACAAAACAGATTGGGAAGAAAGACATGAGGAGTGTAAAAGGACTATTGCCCGTGTCTCATTTGTTTCAGTCCTGTTACATACAGATCACTCTGTTTTAGGAAGGAAAGGCTGGTTTTCCTCAGGCTGGGGTCCAGGGTCACTCAAACATCTTTGCAAGCGTTGGGTGTTAGGGCTTTCATTGGGATCAAACACATCATCTGCCCCAGGTGAAGGGGGCTCTCGGGCTACCATGGTGATCCCACCTTCATCATCTCCCTCCTCTTGAGTCTCATCAACCAGATCCACAGACTCAGGGGAAGCTGGGTCAATAGTGATTACTGGAAGATTCTCAGCATCTGACTTTGGCTCATAAGCGATAGGATCTGAGGATAAGAATAAAGTAGTAAAACATTTCAGCTTGAAACAAACTGGAGCCCATAGCAAATTTCAGTGAGAATACAGAGTGTAGTAGGTAACAACTTTAGTAGAAGATCCACTAAAGATGCAGCAAAAGAGCAACTTATTACACCATGAATAGTCACCTATGTAGGTGTGTATAAATAATAACAATATCAAAAAGACTGAGGAAAAAAAATGCTTTTTCCCTCTTTGCTGGAAGAAAAAACTACAAACCATTATAATGTAGATTACTACATAGACTATATATGGATACTATTATTATATGCTGTACATATGATCAGTTTCAGTGTCAGAAGAGGCACTATGTTCATAGAAGGTTTATAACAAACTGAGATTAAGTTCCATGCATTGCATTGTGATCCCAATCTGTCAGGCTAGCTGCGCACAGGCTTTTTCAATCTGAAAAATATGGTCCGTATATCAACCATATCTCCCAGACTGAATGCAGTCCAAGAACCCAATGTTACTGTATACAATCCTGTCCGAATCACTGATATGTGATTCACAAGTCAGCAATTCTGACTGGATAGCACATAGTTACTGATTTGTCAAATAAGCAATGGCAGTTTGAAACAAGCAACAGCGGACTAGCTACCTTTCTGTAGCTCCAGGTATAGAAACATATTACTAGGGTCAGCCCTCACTTGGTAGACCGAATGCCTATTGCCCTTGGTCACCATAGTTCTCTCTCAAAGGTGGTGAACAGAATTATAACTACAAATCCCACAACACCTGGGTATGCATCAGAAAAGAAAGCTCAGTACCAATGAAGCATGCTGGGAAGTGTAGTACTTGTACTAATAGAGCATAGGCACCTGTACTAATAGAGTCCTCTCTCTGTGTGTTGAAGTGACAGCGCAGCGTCCTGTTCCACAGACAAACACAGGCTGCCTGGAGCACTGAAATTACAGTAGATATTGCCACCGGTATGTAGTGCGACACATACTGTAATGTCTGAACTGAAATAACCAACATGCACATGATCATGTAGGTTAATTGCATTTACGTTTGGTTTGGGTTATTATACAATTAATTGTCCAGTCCTAACTATGATATGGCGAGTCTGGGTCTACAGACAGTATTCGTTCTGGGATAAACAGCTGATATACTGACAAAGTTTTCCGGACAGAAAAAGCCCATGTGCAGATGGCCTCAGAATAGAGCCCCAAGGAGAGCAGTCTACAGTCTGCAGTAAAATTATAGCATTAGAACAACTTGTGAGCTATTTCACTGATTCTATATGGATGGAGCTGAAAAGAACCTTGTAGCAATTTTGTATTAAGGCTACTTGCAACTTTCCTTTCTGTATGTATACGATTAAGTTGGCCATGAATCACAGTAATGCTGAAATTTAACTGAAAGTCACTGGCTATGGTACCTCTCTGTTGATTAGTCCTAATCGGTTATCTGACACCTGGTCAAGGGGAGATAGCGGACTTACTTGCTCATTATATACCAGACTTCAAAATCAATTTTTGTATACATGTGGAGTGTGTAACATGCATGCATAAGGTTATGTTCATACTAGTTCTGTCTTTCATTTCTAAAAAGAATCCATACCACTGTCGACCATCTGGTGCACGTGACATCTGTTGTACAACAGATTTGAAAAAGTGACTGGCACCTATTCCCTCAGTTCTACATCAGGTGAAGGAGGGCCCTCAAGGAAAAAAAAATATATAAACTGCAAGGTTGCCTGTTTGTTAGTTTTGGCTAGAGTTACCATATAACAATGGATTAAAAGAATTCTCAACGAATGTTACAGAAATTTCAGTGTCTATATTATATTTACATATACCAACTGATCAGGGTGGGTTCATACTTGCGTCGGCACTCCGTCCGCCGTGAATCCGACCTAAATGTCGGAAAAAAGGATTGTGACAGGATAGGGAAAGGTTTAAGATGGTTTGCTTAAAAACCCATTCACTGGAATGGGTTTTTTAAAGCAATGCGCGGGTGTGCGCTTACACCCTCTGCGCCGTGAAGCCGCTTTTTTTCGTCGGAAACAAAGTCCTGCATTTCCGACGAAAAAAAAAAACGGCTTTGCGGCGCAGAGTGTGTCAGCGCACAAACGTGTATTGCTTTAGAAACCTATTCAAGTGAATGGGTTTTTAAGCCAACCGTCTGAAACCTTTCCCTATCCTGTCCCAATCCTTTTTTTCCGACATTTAGGTCGGATTCACAGTGAACAGAGAGTCGGCGCAAGTGTGAACCCACCCTCATTCAGGAAAAAAACTAAATAAATGTAACATGCTTATTTACCTGAACCAACACGTGCTCGGGAAAGAGTAGGCGAATCCAACTTGTGTGCAGGAACAGTTAAATAATTTGCAGCCTAGAATAAATGCAGATAAAATAATTCACATACTTCAGCGTTCCTAAATCGTTAATGATAATAGTGTAATGTAGTAGGAGTCTCACTGCCAAGTCGGGATGTTACAAATATAAATCTTTATCTTTTAAATATTAATACTAAAACTCAAAACACAATTCATATACTACAGGAAATGTTTTTTTTGGGGGGAGCAAAATGTATTGTCTTGAGGGAAGGTGCTATTGACCAATACTTTTTGCACCCCGCAAAAACAATCTCCTTTAGTATATAAATTGTCTTTGAGTTTCTTTAGTGTAGGGTTTACGTATTTATCTTTTAAATATTAATAAAGATTTATATTTTTAACTTCCCAATTTTTGGCAGTGACTCTCCTGCATACTTCAGCATTAAAGAGGGACATAAGTGAAATATACTTTCATCAGCTATAACTATTTTCTCTATTGAAGAGAGTGGTCTTCAGGTTCGGCACAACTAAACCATCAACATGCAGCTGGAGTTTAGCATTCCAAACATGCCCATGTCAAAGCTGGAGATTTGTGTCATTAGGAGATGGGTGCAACTACATTAGGTACATTTGTGATGCGCAGTTAAAGCTGAGGACAGAATAACTTCCTTCACTGTGCAATGAAGTAAGGTGTACTGTGCTCTGCTTCATGTGCATGCACCACAAGTCATTGAACTCATGTACAAACTTGTTTCAGGTCATTTATAAACTCTTGCATCCTAATGTCAAAATGGCTGGCTTTGGCATGGGTATGTTTAGAACATTAAACCAAGCTGCATAATAAGCTGGTGGTTTAGTGGCACCAAACCTAGTGACAGGTTCCCTGTAAGAACAAATTCATTACTTTTATTGTAACCATAATAGCAAAGATTTCACTTAGATGCTTATTATGCATCCATTAAAAAGGTGTTCTCTACCTTCTTATAGTAATGGCCTACCCTTGGGATAGGCACTCAATATTAGATCTGAGAAATCAGTTGTTCCACAACAACACAGCTTGTGGAAAAGTTTACATGCTGGGAGCCATGCCGTTCACTTGTTATAAGAACTGTAGTGGTGGCTTTCAGTACTGCAGCACATTCTCATTGAAATCTATAGGGCATTGCTGCAGTAGCTAAAGAAAACACTACAGTTTGTACAGTGAGCAGGACGCATGGCTACCGTCATTAAAACAATACTGGGAGCTGGGCTGTCCCATAGTGTTGAACTGCCAACTTTTAACTCCTTTCACTGACAGGGGGTCTCTGGAAATTTTGCACCTCCGGTAGCCAGAGCAATTTTCAGTTTTGAGATGGACAAATCAAACCTAAATTACAACATAAAAAAAAAAAAAATCATCCAACCCACCCCCATACCTATATATTTTCTTAAAGTAGATACCTGCAGTATTGTCAAAATGCCACTTAGTACTGTATGCGAACAAGCACCTTCATGCAATTTTAATTTAAAGTGAATGTTTTATGAAAAAAAATGCAAATAAATGTATATTAGTTGCTAAAAGTGGAAACCAAACAGCGTTATATGCACCAAACCTCCTAAAAATAAGATCAACATGTGCAGAGTTCATTCATATCACTAAGGCCTAAACCTGTATGCACATATCTTCAGAAAGTCAATAGAAATGGAATGAGCAAAAATCTGCTTTGAAGTTGGAAATGTTAAAAAAAACTATCATCCTATAAAATGTAGGGATTACACACTGTGGAAAGCAAGTGAACTCCTAAACCCTATATATTTTTTTAAAGTAGACAACCTGAAGATTACATGTGTCTCAATGGGTTATCAATAGCCACGTCCACCTTCATGTAACTTTGTGGCAAACATTTTTTTTAAAAAAATGCACTAAAATATATATTTGCACTTAAAACTCCTATTCAATCTTACATTCACACACAATACATTTAAAATAAAAGATCAATGTGGATACAATTTATACATACCACAATCAACTACAGCAAGAGCTCGTACTCAAAAACGCTGATACAGAAGATAAGCAAGATTTTGCTGTTATTCACTAATATATGTTAAAAATCTATACTGCACCTAGCAAACTGTGACACCCAAAATCTAACTTTGAGATTGCACAGCATACAGTATATAAAAACACAACTTAATATTTCATATATACAACCATCTTCATGCAACTTTACAGCAAAAAGATTGTAAGAAAAAATTACACAAAAATTCAAATTTGCCACTAAAGTGCATGCTCAAGCAGTCCCTTTCTGCAAACAAAATGTAATTTAAAAAAAAAAAAAAAAAGCAAGATGTGAGGAATTCATACATACCACAAAAATATAAATATATATATATATATATATATATATATATATATATATATACACACACATATACACGTGTGGGTGTTAAAGACACCAAAAATTGCAGAAATGCGCCAACCAATTTTGTGCATGCAAATTAAATAGGAGTTTACATAAAAATATAATTTTCTATCCCTCTATAAAAATTGTAGCAATTTATACGTTCAGCTCTAGTGATAATAGTTATTGCTATTATTTTAGCGTGTAACAGATATCACTAGAGGCGTATTTTACTCTTGAAAGATCAGGTATGGACAGGACAGGAATTGGGTGAAATGTAAAAGTTTATTGATGACTTTGCGCATGTGTTGTGTAAGTGTTTGGAGCAACTCTTTTGGCGCTGCCACCTGGACAATGGTAAACACCTGGGTCACAGCGCCAATAAGCTTCCTGGTTGTGTTCAGAGGGGTATTACATAAGAATACCTCTCTAATAAGGCTCAGAGGGGTGTTACATTATCCCTCTATGTGCAGTCTGCAGGGCTCCTCCCCCCCTCCTCCTCCTACTGCAGCTCTTAACCTTTCCAGGACACAGCCTAAAAGTGTCTTTGTGACCAGGCCTCATTTTTCAAATCTGACATGTCACTTTATATGGCAATAACAGATAATTTAACTTACATAAGTCATTTTGTTTTTTCGTGACACACTGTACTTCATGTTAGTGGTAAATATTGATCAATATTTTTATATTTACTTATAAATAAAATAGGAAATTTGGAGGGGAAAAAAAAAAAAAAAAAAATAAAAAAAAAAATATCGCAATTTTCAAAATGTGAAATGCTCTGCTTTTCAAATAGATAGTCATATCACACAAATACATTAATAAATATTACCTGCCATATCTCTGTTTTATATCGGCATCATCTTTTAATTGTCCTTTAATGTATGTTGGACATTATAAAGCTTACAAGTGTAACAGCGATTTTCCATATTTACAAGAAAATTTCCCAAACTAATTTTTAGGGACCACTTCAGTTTTGAATGGTATTATAAAGGCCTATATATTAGAAACTCCATTTTCAAAACTGCACCCCTCAAATAATTCAAAACAGCACTTGGGAAATTTAGACATTTCATTTTTTTTTACCACATTCATTTAGCCCTAAAATTAAACACATTCACAAAGGGTTAAAGGACAAATGCATCTCACAGTTTGTTATGCAATTTCTCCCGAGCACAGAAATACCCCACATGTGGGTGTAAACTGATGTTTGGGCAAATGGCAGTGCACAGAAGGGAAGGAGCGACACTGGATGTTTGAAAAGAAGATTTTGCTGGAATAGTTTTCGGTACTATGTCCCATTTGCAGAGCCCCTACAGCACCAGTGCAAAGGAAACCCCCAACAAGTGACCCCATTTTGGAAACTACACCCCTCACAGAATTTATCAAGAGGTATAGTGAGCATTTTGACCCAACAGCCTTTTCACAGATTTTATTAACATTACTGCAACAAACTTTCCCTGATATGACGGCTACATGATCGGGACCTGAACCTATCAGGTCCTGATCATGCCTCCGTGGACACCAGCAGCTATTGTGTTTAGTAGGGTCAGTTTATAAACGTCAGCGCTGCACAAAGCCCAGCAAGTGCCAACGTTTATATACAGTGGGCTGTTGTGAAAAGGTTAAGATGCTTCCTGAGACAGGAGGGGGGAGGACAATTTAGAGCCCCATATCTCAGGATCCATTAGGAGTATTAAGAAGCTCTTGGATTCATTTTAAAGATGAGAATCTTCATAATAGCCCTTACAAATTCAGAGAGAATCGCTGTTAAAAATGCTGTCGGGAATTGAGATCGGCAATGGGATCTCAATGCCGAATAGCGTTTTCAACAGTGAATTGCTCTGGAACTGTACGGGCTATCATGAAGATCTTGGTATCATTTTAAAAGATGAGATTCTTCTTAATAGTCCTAACGGATCCTGAGATATCGGCATTAGAAGTAAGGATGTATTAGATATGTGCTTGGCTACAGAAGTGCCGCGCCCTGGGAGGACATATGGATACGTAGCTGGCAGGGAAAGGGTTAAGCAATATTACATAAACATATAGCAATGTGTAGGAAGGGTCATCAATATTATACTTCCAGAAAACCCCTTTAACTTTATAATTCATTTCGCTCTTACCCGCTGATCTATCTGATGCATTTTTTGTCTTCTGAGTAACATCTGGTTCCAGGCTTCTTCATATGGATCAGCAACCAGTGTGTGCCGGTTGTAAGAGCGTAGCTAGATGTGAATTAACAAAATAGTTCTTAGTGCAGGAAAAGAATGGGCAACAGAAAGTTAGACAAATGAATGTTTGTTACACTAAAAATAAACATTGATCCTCTGAAAGCATCTCACCCTTTGTCGTGTCTTTTGTAAATTGTTGCGGAGAATCTTACGAATCTCCTCCTCTTTGACTTTAGATAATGTGGGAATTACCCTATCTGATGGCTTAGGCTTTGGTTGAATATTCCTGCAGAGAAAAGTCTGTAAATATAATTCTATACACAAACATTCTAAATAATTTAGAATATAATATAACATACAAATATATGTCTAAGTGGTCGGAGGCTTTGGGTGGGCAGATCTCACACGAGCACTGGCAGATAATTTTGGTCCCGTGCAGCTAAGTCCTCTTCCTGTGTGATGTTTAGGGAGACGCAATACAAAATACTTATGCATTGGTATCATACCCCCGCTTTGCTTCACTCTCTCAATCCTACTATCTCTCCCGTCTGCTGGCGATGCCAAGCGGTGGTGGGAACACTGTTCCATATGTTTTGGGAATGTCCCCTATTCCGTCTGAGGTCAGGAAGATCACTGATTCTCTCTTCCTTCAGGGAATACCTCTGGACCCTCTTGTCTACCTACTAAATCTCCCCCAAGATGTTTAAGTAATCAGACGTCTAAATTATTTCTTTACTTGTGCACAGCAACCAAAACGCTCATAGCCCTTCATTGGAGAGCGGATCTCCCCCCCACAACCCCTGAATTAATTGCCCAAATGAAAGATATTCGGAGTACTTGACTGCCTCCTTTAACCATAGGGTGGAGGCGTTTCCCACTGGGATACTTCCTGTATCACGCAAGATCTCTGAAGCCTATCCCTTTCCCCGTATTTGTTCCTTACCCTTGTCTTTGATGTAATTATGAGTTTTGAGATTCCTCTGTTACTGTATTGCTACTCTTTGTTCATTTAACTGGTTATTTGTTACGATGGAATTTATTCCTTGTTTGACCTCATTTTGTAAATGTTTCAAAATTCTTAATAAAAATTACAGTTATATAAAAAAAAATAAAAAATTTACCTGAAACTGATACACTAGCTTCTAACAATCTATTGATAAATCATTGTAATGAGTCTGCACTTACTGCATGGATACAGTAGAAACAGCAGATGGGATCTTTCCAATGCCACCACTCTCCACCAATTCTATTGCCTGCTTCATCTCCATTTTATGATAAAAGGCAATGAGTTGTGGCTCTGTAGACCTCTCCCCTGCAATAAGGCACTTCTTCACATAAGTTTTGTTGAAGCGGTTCAATCTGCAATGAGAGAAGTTTTGTTAAAGCTTTTATGCACATTAAAACAAAGTTGATAAAATTGATTATTTCAACCATAATGAATGTTTGTTCCACCTGACAATCACTTTAGTTGTCCAAAGACATGATATTACCATCTTAAAAGTTTTCGTCGCTGTTTGAACGTTTTGTCCGATTAATTTTTGTCAAAGATCTATCGATTAATCTTTCCGCCTTTAAAAAGGTATTCTTAACCCTTTCCCGACATCCGCTGTAATAGTACGGCGGATGGCGGGTGTTTAAATATGGCGGCCGCTCAGAACCTGAGCAGCCGCCGGGTTTCTGCTGTATTCTACAGTAGACATCCGGAGCTAATGCCCGCGATCAGTGCCCAGCTTTGACCGAGGCGCCTTTTTACCATTTTGCTGGGGATCGCCGGCACCCAGAGCAAGCTTCGGGGCCGGTGTCCCGTTGCTATGAGAGCCGGGAGCCTTGTGAAGGCTCCCAGGCCTGTCTTTCATTAACTTCTATTTGCCGTTTTTTTGCAATGCATTAGCATTGTAATGCATTGCATTAGTGATCAGACCCCCTGGGGTTCAAGACCCCTAGGGGGTCTAATAAATGCAAAAAAAAAAAAAAAAAAAAAAAAAAAATGATATTTAAAAGTTCAAATCACCCCCCTTTCCCTAGATCACACATAAAAGTAGTTCAATACTGTGAAACACATACACATTAGGTATCCCTGTGTCCGAAAACGGTCTACAAATGCCGACGTAGTGGAAAAAAAAAAAAAATCAAAAAAGTGCCAAACCACCATTTTTCCAATGTTTTGCCTCTGATAAAAATTTGAATAAAAAGTGATCAAAACAAGAGACTTTCCCCAAAATGATATAACTAAAAAGTACACCTGATCCCTCAAAAAAAAAAAGACACCCTATGCATCCCCATATACGGAAGTATATATAAAAAAAAAAAAAAAAAAAAAGTTACGGGTGTCAGAATATGGCGACTTTTAAAAAAATATATATATTTTTGCACAGTTTTGGATTTTTGTTAAGGGGTTAAAATGTAAATAAAACCTTATAAATTTGGTATCCCCGGAATCGTACTGATTCATAGAATACAAATGACATGTCATTTTGGTTGTAGAGCGAACGCTGTAAAAACGAAGCGCGTAAGAAAGTCGCACAGATGGATTCTTCAAATCCACCCCATTCTGAATTTTGTTCCAGCTTCCCAGTACATTGTATAGAATGTACAAAAAATTTGTCCCGCAAACATTAAGACCTCATACAGCTCTGAGAACGGAAAAATAAAAAAAGTTATTGGGTTTGGAAGGGGGGGGGGGGGGAGGTCAAAAACGAAATGAAAAATGTCACCGGCAGGAAGGGGTTAAACTTATGGCTGCATCAGAAAAACAGTTTTGATAGTAAATAGTTCTCTGGTCAGTGTTTTTGTAACTACATAGTCCAGTCTCCTCATGTGTCACAGTTTGTTGATTAATTTGTAAACGACTTAAATTAGTGCTAGTTTTAAAGCCAGATACAGCTTATAGGTGGCATTTCCTAATGCAGAGTCCATATTCAACTAAGTGCAGATTAATCAAAGTGCACTTATACATGGCACTTAGACAGGGCATGAGACTTTAAACTTTAAACTCAAACAAGCTTTAACACATTGTATAATGGAGCTGCACTGTCACTATCTTAGCAATTGTCTTCCTGCAGAACTCCCCTCCATCTCTACCACCACCAGTGTACACTATCTACAGCAGTCCTTTTCCCATGTACAGCTCTCACACACTTCACTTTCTTTAACCACCCTAATCCCTATACTACTTTTAGCTGTGAAACCAAACAAACGTCCACATAAATCACTGAACCACCTTCTGTCTCTGTCCATTTTGTGCCTCCTAGCTGCTGGGGACATCTCTCCAAACCCTGGCCCTCCTTCTTTCACTAACTTTTCCTCTTCCTGCATACATAGGAATCCTACAAACCTCATCAATATTCACCGTGTTCCTTCTCCTTATCTTTTTCCTGTCTCTTAACTGTTCTCTTGAATGCCCGCTCAGTGTGTAACAAACTAGAATACATTAATGACTTATTCCTCAGTAAGTCTCTCAACCTGCTCGACCTTACTGAAACCTGGATCCAGCAGTCTGATACGGCCTCCCCTGCTGCTCTGTCTCATGGTGAACTAGAATTCTCACATACTTCTAGACCTGACAACAGGAAACAACAGGAAGGGTGGAGGGGTAGGGTTACTTCTGTCACCGCAGTGTACTTTTCAGGTCATCCCACCGGTACCCTCACTCACATTCCCCTCATTTGAAGTCCATGCTATTAAGACTTTTCCGCTCACTCTCCTTACGCGTAGGATCACTTTGCTTCTTGGCTTCCCCTCTTTTTATCCAGTGAAATTCCTACCCTCATCATGGGTGACCAACATCCCCACTGACACCCCTTTCTCCCCAGCTGCCTCACAGTTTCTCTCAACCTCTTTTTTTGGTCTTTCACAACCTTGCACAGATTGTGGGAGTCTGACTCCCTGCACTCGCACCCATCAGCTGTCCTGAGAAGCTGATACACAGAAAATGGAGCAGAAAGTAGACTGTTCTGTGTCTCTTTATAGTGGTTGAACTACAGCACTGCAGCTAAGCTCACATTCAAGTGAATGAAAGCTGATCTGTAGTAAGGGTAAGTTCACACGGCAGAATTTATGTGGCAGAATCCAATGCAAAAATTCTCCCTGCCATTCAGTTTGATTGGTTTTCTCAGCTAGTGGACAAATAAGAGGCCTGCCCTATCTCTGGGCAGATTCCACCCAAACTTCCCATTAAAGTGAATGAGAGTAGAAAGATTTCAAAGAGTGATTTTACATAGTAGGTCCTGTTGCAAAATACGCCGTGTGAACTTACATAACCTGGTCTGGCCACTACACAAAAAAATAGAGCAGTCTGCTTCCTGCTCAATTCTCTTTGGATCAGCTGCTGGGAAAAAGTAGATAGGAGTACTAGGAGTCTAAGTAGAATTAGCAATTCAGCATGAGAGGGGAGAAAACATAGGAGAGGAAAAAAAAAAAGCAAAAACAAAAAACACAAACACCTGTTACCCAAACCCATGGGTTCTGGCGATGGTCTTAGTCCTCTTCAGGACTCCTGGCATCATGTGGCATTGTGATGCAAATGTGCAAAGGTCACAACATTGCTTGGCCTGAGAAGGACCAGGAGCAGTGCCACAGCACAGGGGAGAGGAGTAACTTTTTCGTGTTTACTCACCTCCCATAAGCCTCCATTAATTATACTCTGTGGTTTTCAAGAGACCCAAAGTTAGGGCTGGACAATTAATCGAAAAATTAAAGGGAGTCTATCATTGGGGAAACATGTTGGAATAGCATTTATAAAGGCCATTCTACTCCTACCTTTACTTTTCTTCTCGCCGCTGTCTGTCCAAAAAAAACATTTTATTCTCATATGTAAATTAATCACAGGGAGCACCGGAGGCGTTCCCCCCTGTGCTACGACCACCACCGCGTCATTGCTGCAACCCGCCTCCAGTGCTGCTTTTCACGCCCCCTGCATCATCTTCTATTCATCTTGCATCTGCTTCTTGCTCCGTCAGCCATTTTTCTGAAGTACACTGGTGTGAAAAACTAAACAAAAACGGCCACCGGAGCCACTTTGAGTTCAGCCAGAGCCGACGGCGTATACTCAGTCGGCCATTTTTGTTTAATTTCTTACAGTGTACTTCAGAAAAATGGAAGACGGAAAAAAGAAGATGCAAGATGAACAGAAGATGATGCAGGGGTCGTGAAAAAGCAGCGCTGGAGGTAGGTTGCAGCGATGATGCGGAGTGCTTGGAGCACAGGGGGAATGCCCCCGGTGCTCCCTGAGCATAATTTACATATGAGAATAAAAAGTTTTTTTGGACAAACGGTGGCGAGGAGAAGAAAAGTAAAGGTAGGAGAAGATTAGCCTTTATAAAGGCTATTCCAACATTGCTTCAGTTAAAAACACATTTCTCCAATGATAGAATCCCTTTAAAGTCAGGTCAATATCAATTTGATCTTGCTGACATCAATTACTTCAATTATGTTGCATCCATGTCATCCTACCCCACAATGCCATTGGCCAAAGGATGTGTCACTCACTGTTCATTATCTCATCAGGATTGCTGATGTGATTAACTAAAGCCAAAATTCTGTAGCATGGCGGGACATATAAATGAATGGGGGGTCTGGAAGGTAAGAAGGTGGAAGGGTCCTACCATTCATTAATCGTAATGAAGGTAAAATGTCCAATTGTGATTTTGATTGGAGCAATGTATGAAAGAGAAGTGTATGATAAAAAGACAAACCTTTGGATCTTTTTAAGATAGGATAGGCTTATCCAGAAGTATTGGAGGAAGCTACTGTCCAATATATTTTTGGGTAGATAATTCTGTTACAGCCTGTCATACTTGAACATATCTTTATCCCCTAAATCTTGCACATACCCAGTAAGCAGAACAGACAGAAAATACTGTCAACGAAGTACCACACTACTGAATACGAAACAATGTCACAGTTGGGCCACATTACTTACTTGTCCTTCCAGTGATGATGACCATAGTGACCACATATGTCTTCTATTCCAGTCAGAAGATGATCAAGGAACTAAACAAAAAAAAAATCTTCTATTACAATTTTTTCTTAAAGCAATACTTGTTCACAAAAATACAGCACCACTGCAAATGTGCCATTATCAGTGTCACTGTTCACATGAGTATAATGCAATGTGACAGAAGAGCAGTCTGTAAACAAAAGCAGCAATGATAATACCTTTGCAATGATGCAGTTACATGAATGTTGCAAAAATGAAGCCAGGTCTTTGTGTAGACATTTGTATTGTAGACAAAAAAAAAACAAAACACAAACACAAAACCTCATTACTTTACATAAAGCTGTCTGGTAATGTGGGATGCAGGACATGTATCAAGCACTTCAGTCATGTGAACCCCTAAACCCTATATATTTTTTGAAAGTAGACAACCTGAAGATTACATGTGTCTCAATGGGTTATCAATAGCCATGTCCACGTAACTTTGTGACAGACAAATAATTTTTTTGAAAACATGCATTAAAACATATATTTGCACTTAAAACTCCTATTCAAACTTACATTCACACACAAAATACATTTAAAATAAAAGATCAAGATGTACACAATTTATATATACCACAAACATCAGCTACAACAAGAGCTCGTACTCTCAAAAATGCTGATACAGAAGACAAGATTTTGCTGTTCACTAATATGTTAAAAATCTATACTGCACCTAGCAAACTGTGACTGATACCAAAACCTTTTTTTGAGATTGCACAGCATACAGTATATAAAAACACAACTTACTATTTCACATATACAACCACTTTCATGCAACTTTGCAGCAAACCGATTACAAGCAAAAATTGCACAAAAATTCAAATTTGCCACTAAAGTGCATGTTTGAGCAGTCCCTTCCGGCAAACAAAATGTACTTTCCACAAAACTGCAATATGTGAGGAATTCATACATACCACACACATATCATATAAGAAACATATAAGAAACACCAAAATCGCAGAAACGCGCCAAACAATTTTGTGCATGCAAATTAAATAGGCGTTTACATAAAAATATACAGGTTATACACAGATGATGATTTCTGATCTCTGTGCAGTCTGCAAGGCTCCTCCTCTCCCAGCTCTTAAGATGCTTCCTGAGACAGGAGGGGGGAGGACATTTTAGAGCCCCATATCTCAGGATCTGTTAGGAGCATTAAGATGATCTTGGATTTATTTTAAAGATGAGATCTTGTAATGATCAAGATCTTCATGATAACCCTTACAAATTCGGATCGAAATCGCTGTTAAGAACGCTGTCGGCAATAGAGATCTGCAATGGGATCTCAATGCCGTATAGAGTTTTCAACAGTGAATTGCTCTGGAACTGTAAGGGCTATCATGGTATCATTTTAAAGATGAGATTCTCATCTTTAAAATGAATCACAGATCTTCTTAATAGTGAACGGATTCTGAGATATCGGCATTAGAATTAAGGACGTATTAGATACGTGCTCGGCTACAGAAGTGCCACCCTGGGGAGGGGCAGGGAAAGGGTTAAAAGAAGAGAAGAAAAATTCCCCACACAGAAATTTGTATTTAGCTTCAGAGATCATCTTCCTTCTTAAACCCTGAGGTCCATGAGTGAGAAGATCCTGGGGTCAAATTATGCTACAGCTTGTGCAGTGTAAAGCAACTTTCAAAGGCTCAGCATTTGATCACTGCATTAAAATACTGAATCTGTATATGAAAGCCAAAACCAGAAGGGCAACCTATACAACCTCTAAATATGTAAATCAGTACTCCCACAATTCTGGAAGAGAACAGATACTAGGATTATGTTATCTTGAAAAGGGACCTCACAAGGGATGCATATAAACAAAGCAATGAGTCACACATTTTACAACATGCACCCCTGTATGAAAGGGGAAGAACATAACGTGACAAGGAGGAAGAAAAATAGGTGGCCGGATGTGCAGCAATTCATCTCATGACTCAGAGTGCTTTAGTTAATACAAGTGTCCATGTGATGTGATGATGATAGTCGCTCGAATGAAAGTAAATGGATGCATTTAAAGCCGACTGCTTTACAAACCAAGTGCTTGAAGTGTAAATTCACACACTCCTTTCTATATTAACCTTATTTGGCAAGTTTAAAGTAGTTTCAGAAAGCTTAAAGAGGACCTGTCACCAGGTACAAAATGCTAAATGGCAGATATCATTTGGTTGCTGCTTTGGGTCTGATGAATTTGGCTTCTGTTTCAAAAATGCACACACACAACACACACACGCACACTATAATCCCACAAGACTGATCAAGGGCACAGCAGCGCTCAAACAAGGTGTGACATTTACTGTTTTGTACTTGGTGACAGATGACCCTATAATTCTAACACCTTTCCATATGCCCTGTTCAAGCATACAGCCAATAGATGTCCCCAATTCAAGACCCCCTGCCATATTTCAGCAACAGTCGAGTGAAGCATGAAAATGCTTTTAAATTCCAACCTGCTGTGATCTTTGCGAACACATGAAGGGTATAAGCGTTTCACCAGGAAAGACGACTGAATTAAAATGTAAATTGTAATATAGATACTAAAAAAAAAAACAAAAAAAACACACACACACAAACAAATGGTGCACTTTGTACCTCTAGAATAACTGAAGCATTGCCATTGTTTATTTACCTGAGTATGGATCTCTTCATTTATTGAACGCTTGGTCTCTTGCTTCTTTTTTACAGCTAAAAGTTCCACCAGAGGTCGAATTGTCATTCCCTTAATAAACATAAAAATAAAATAAACAACCAGGACTCTTCCATTCACAGGCCACGAAAATAAGTGGTCAACACAACTTAATCCACTACTATAATGTGAGAGCTAAACATGTAACAATAAAACAAACCACACCATTATACAGTTCACATCTAAGGCTAGGTTCACACTTGCGTGTTCACCAGGGGAACCGAAAAGCAGCGAGCTCGTCCACTAAAACAACAGTTAACCACAGACCCCATAGACTAGTCTCTCCACCGGGTTTTATACTCTGGTGTGCAGTACTTCTCTCCACCGATTTTCAGCAGAATCTAAGGAGACTGACACAGATGTGAACCTAGCCTGAATTTGGAAAAGTTTTTTTTTTTCTTCCTACAGCCTAGGAAAGGTAAATGTTTCTTTACTTACCTGTACAAACACTGTGAAGAATATCACTGTTATTATTGCAGTAAGGAACATTTCTCTGTAGTTACTATGCAATAAATATCCAAGGGAGAAGGCAATGGCACCACGTAGGCCACCGTACGCAATAATGAACTGGTCTTTGGTTGTCAATTTGACAATGCGGAACTTGTTAATAAACCAAGTCAAGCTCATGACACCTGCAGCAAGACAGCAAAAGTTAGATTCATTCATACTTAAAGGTGTTCTCTGTACCAATGATATTTATAACTTCTCAGGATAGGAAATCAAGTGGGGGGTCTGACAACCAGGACTCCCAATCAGCTATTTTCTGCAGTTGCTATACAGAGAACAGAATCAGATAGCTTTGTTCTATGTAGTGGAAGTGCAGTTACTACAGCTCAGCTCCTATACAAGTGAATGGAAGTAAAGCTACAGTAATTCAGCACAGCGATTCCACAAGGAACAGAGTCATCAGTTTCCGGCTTTGTTCTTGGTATAGCAACTGCTGAGAAGTAAAGGGGGCTTGGGTGTCAGAATGGATAAGTTATCAATATAATTTGGCAGAAAACCCCTTTGAAGAACGCTACACAAATTATATACTGTACACATCTTATGTTAAAAACTTTACTTAAGATTACATATGGTAAAGATAATCAGATGTTTCACTTTGCTCAGTTAAGGTATGGTCACACAAATATTTTTGCAGGCTGAAAAAAAAAATCTGCTTCAGGAATTAGGAAATTTTTTTTGACGCTTTTTTGTTTGCAGGATGCGTTTTTCGTCACTTCGTTTGCTCCTGCAAACTGCATTGACCTGGAAACTTCCCTTTTAAAAAAAACGTTGTAGTTTTTAACGCAGTTTTTGCAAAACCACATCACGTTTTTTCCGCCTCGTAAGGGTTTTTCAAGGTGGAATCTGCCTGAAGATAGGTCATGTCGCTTTTTTTCCTCTAGCTGAAAAAAATCTGCTACTGACTTCCATTGAAATGAATGGGAGGCGTTTTTTGAGGCGGATTCAGTCTCAAAATCAGCCTGCAAAAAACTCGATGTGAACATACCCGTAGGATGCTATAAAACCTCACTGATCTTTCCTTTGGTGCTTGGTACCATAAAATCACATAAGCACTATTAAAATTCATATACAAGGCTTTCAATCAGATGTATATAATGGGCCAGCCAGAGAGAAAAAAAAAAATTAAAAGAGATAGCTAGATAGATAATCTCTCTATCTACACACACGGACAAGATTATTGCTACCCCTCGTTTAATGAAAGGAAAAACCCACAATGGTCACAGAAATAACTTGAATCTGACAAAATAAATATATAAAAGTTCTATGAAAATCAGACATTACTTTTCAACCATGCTTCAACAGAATTTTTTTTAAAAAAAGAAAACTCATGAAACAGGCCTGGACAGAAATGATGGTTCCCTTAACTTAATATTTTGTTGCACAACCTTTTGAGGCAATCACTGCAATCAAACAATTCCTGTAACTGTCAATGAGACTTCTGCACCTCTCAGCAGGTATTTTGGCCCACTCCTCATGAGCAAACTGCTCCAGTTGTCTCGGGTTTGAAGGGTGCTTTTTCCAGACGGCATGTTTCAGCTCCTTCCAAAGATGCTCAATAGGATTTAGGTTAGGGCTCATAGAAGGCCACTTCAGAATAGTCCAATGGTTTCCTCTTAGCCATTCTTGGGTGTTTTTAGCTGTGTGTTTTGGGTCATTATCCTGTTGCAAGACCCATGACCTGTGACTGAGACCAAGCTTTCTGACACTGGGCAGCACATTTCTATCTAGAATCCCTTGATAGTCTTGAGATTTCAACTTACCCTGCATAGATTCAAGACCCTGTGCCAAATGCAGCAAAGCAGGCCCAGAACATAACAGAGCCTCCTCCATGTTTCACAGTAGGGACAGTGTTCTTTTCAAGATATGCTTCATTTTTCCATCTGTGAATATAGAGCTGATGTGCCTTGCCAAAAATTTAGATTTTTGTCTCATCTGTCCATAGGACATTCTCCCAGAAGCTTTGTGGCATGTAGTTTGGCAAATTACTTTTGTCAGATTCAAGTTATTTCTGTGACCATTGTGGGTTTTTCTTTCATTAAACGAGGGGTACCAACAATTTTGTCCGTGTGTGTGTGTGTGTATCTATATCTGTACATTTTATTTGACTTTTCAAGTAGCTTTATGAGACTTTATCCATAATACATTAAAAAAATACAACCCCTCCACACACACATGGGTAATGTAATGTTCTCCATTACCCCCTTTTTATTTCCATGCTCTCCAGTCTGTTGATGGATGGAGTCTGGACACATACCCCTGTATCAGAGCCCATTTTGGGAACAGAACACATTGGAAACAAGAGAAAAAATAAAAATAAAGAAAGGGTCACTGCTACATGTTCTCAATTGGACAGATGCTGTAATAAAGATATATTATCAAGTACTGTGTTCTTTCCAGTACATTTGTATTAGTGATATTAAAGTGGACTGTCTGGTACTTGGCACTAATTGGAGGGGCTGCAGCTCTTCTGTGAGTATTGTCAATCCTTCACAGTTTATGTCTCACAGTTTCATAGCAGCTGAGTAATGTATTTACAGTCTTGTAATATAGGGTGTAGGCTGCACTCCTTGGAAGGTGTGAAGATCGGATCCCACCCCTTACATCCAAGTAAAATAACAGATCTCACACTTCAGCAGATGTTTATGAGAATAATTTGTGTTTATTTAACACGTGTTTGTACAAGTAGAGCAGTATATATTATGACGTTTTGGCCTCTACAGCCTTCATCAGCCTCAGAATGCTTGACTATAAGAATAAAGCAAATAGATGTCAAAGATACAAGGCTCTGGGAAAGCTGGGTAGGCTTGATCCAATAAGCCTGTAGAAGAGGGTAAAGTGCCAGGGTATACATGGGTAGTGCCTTATTACAAAGGTACAGCGCTGTCAGTCAAGCATTCAGAGTCTGATGAAGGCGAAAGAGTCATAATATACTGCTCTACTTGTCCAAACACGTGTGTTAAATAAACACAAATTATTCTCAAAAACATCCACTGAAGTGTGAGATCCATCATTTTACATGCATCTACAGTCTTGTTCCATTCACTTCTATAGAACGAGGTTGGAATTACCGGTATATTGCACAGTTGTCTTGCTATAACAAAAAAAAAAAAAAAAAGCAGAGTGAGATGTAAACCATGAAGGGGTTACAGCGCTTGGGATGGGGGTGCCAGATCCCAACTGATCTTTTACTGATGACCTATCCTCAGACTTAGTGCATCTCTAGCAGTGACTTATCTGCCCTGAGAACAAAAGCAGTTGAAATCCAACATGCCCAACAACTGTAGGGACACCTGATGAAGTCAATCACAAAAGAGAACGAACAGCAGCAAAATCTGCAACAATATACGCTAAAATTCCCCAACGTGCGGCCTCAGCCTTAAATGTGAAATGCTCTACTTTTGTCATACCACTCAAATACATTAATAAATATGACCTACCATATCTCTGCTTTATATTGGCATCTTTTAATCCTCCTTTAATTTAATTTATTTTGGACACTAGAAGTCCTTAAGTGGAACAGTGATTTTTCTAGATTTACAAGAAAATTTCCCAAAAACATTTGTTAGGGACCACTTCAGTTCACCGCATTTTCAAAACTGCACCCCTTAAATACTTCAAAACTACTATACTAGTTATAGTGCCATGTTTCATTTGCAAAGCCCCAACACCCTTCAAGGAATTTATCAAAGTGGTATAGTGAGCATTTTGACCCTCCAGATGTTTTCACAGATTTTATTAATGCTGGTAGATGTAAATGGGGATAAAAGTCATATGTCGTCGTAAAATGTTGTATGCAGACATGGAAGTGCTCGGAATGGAAAGAATACTATTTGTCTTCGGAGGGCAGATTTTCCTGAAACTATTCCACCCATTTTCAAGTGGTATCATTTCGAGCTCATGAGTGCTTCCCAAAAATTTATGTGCAAAGTGAAAATTTGAAAAGTTAAAGAAATATGTACTTTCGGTGCTAATTATCTTGTGCCCATTGTGTGTCACACACAACTAAAACTATCAAATGGGTTATCTTGGGTACAAAAAAAGTTCCATATGTTGGCGTAAACTGCTGTTTGAGCTGAGAAGAGAAGGACCACTGCACTTTTTAGCTTTTGTAGTATAGATTTAGAGGGACTGGTTTCTGGAGGCCATGTTTTTGCAGAGCCCCAGAAGTTCCAATAATTGGAATTCCCCAAGAAGTGACCCCGTTTTATAGGAGCAATTTTTGTTTTGTTTTTTTGCCCCCATGTCATATTTCTAGTCTAAATCCTCCAAAAGCCACATAGCGCTCCTTCATATCTGCACCCTGCTGTGTGCCCAAACAGCAGTTTATGCCCACATGTATGACACTGTTGTAACCATAACATACTTGAAGTCACAGCCAGTTTTGTACTTTATGACACAGCCCCATTTTCCAAATATGACGCGTCACTTTGTGGTGATAACTTTGGAACATTAACTTTTCCAGTTGATTTTGAGACAGTTTTTTCGTGACACATTGTACTTTGTTGTAAACTTGGGTTAATATGTTTTGTTTTGTGTTTATTACCGAAAAAATAGGAAATTTGGTGAAAATTATCCTCTTTTCATAGGGAGAGTCATATCACTCAAATTAGTTAATTGACATAATTTACCATATATCTGCTTTATGGTTATATCAAATTTTAAACTTTCATTTCATTTTTTTGGACGTTATAAGACTTACAGTCTAACAGAAATTTTCAAGAGAATTTACAAAATTTTTTTAAAAAGGTACTAATTCAGTTCTAAAGGGACTTTGAAAGGTCTTTGTATTAGAAACCCCCATAAATCACCCTGTTTTCAAAACTGCACCACCAAAACAATTCGAGACAGCATTTGAGAAGTTTGTTATCCTTTAAGTGCTTCACAGGAATTAAAATAAAAAGGTGAAAAACACACATTTCAATTTTTTTCAATACTATGTTCATTTAACTCTAAAATTTGCACATTCACAAGGGGTTAAAGGAGAAAGTGCATCCAATAGTTTGTTGCACAATTTCTCTCAAGCACATAAATACCACATGTGTTGATGTAACCTGCTGTTTGGGCACATGATGCATAAAAGGGAAGGAGTGACATTGAGCTTTCAGAGGGCAGATTTTACTTTAATCGTTTTCAGGTGCCATGTTGCATTTGCTGAGCACATGAGGTACCAGAACAATAAAATCCCCATTACATTACCAGATTTAAGAAAATACACCCCTCAATGAATTTATCAAAGGGTATAATGAGCACTTTGACCCAACAGCTGTTTCATAATATTTACTACCATTGGGATAGGAAAAGGAAAAATTAGTCTCTTTCCAGTAAAATGTCTCTTAACCCCTTGTGAAAATGAGAAATTTGGGGCTAAAGAGAAAAAGCACCCCACCGTTCATTACACAATTTCTCCTGAACGTAGCAGTACCCTGGATGTGGTCTTAAACTGCTGTACATGGCAGAGCTTGGAACAAAGAGCGATATTTGGCTGTTGGGGACAGATTTTGATGGAATTGTTTCCATGCAGATGCATCCATACAGATGTTTCACACAATTGGGCCGTGAAAATAGAAGATGACTTTTTCCGTTAATATGTTGTGAAAAACAAATCTGGGGTTAAAACAAGAGGTTACAGTAGAATACACACTCACAATTTGTTAAGTAATTTCTCCCAACTACAGAAATGTCCCACAAGTGGATGTAACCTGCTGTATGGGCACATGGCTGGGCAAGGAAGGAAAAGAGCGCCATTGAGCTTTTTAAGGGTAGATTTTGTTGAAATCTTTTCATGTTGCATTTGCAGAGCATATGAAGTACTACAATAGTAAACCCCCCCATTAAATTTCTTGGGGGAATACCAATCTGCGATTGGTGGGTCTGAACAGGCCCACTAATCACAGTCATCCAGATTTATATTGGCTCATCGCTGGTCACATGTGAGCAGGGCCGTTTTAACACATTGGTGGGCCCAGGGCAAAAGGAATACCCGGACGTGCACAAATTATAATGCCCTATTACAGGCCCTAACACAGTATAATGCCTCCCTAGTGGCCCCATACAATATAATGTCCCCCCTCCAGCTATCCCCACAGTTTAATGTCCTTTGCCATCTGCCCCTCCTTTAACCCTTTCACTGCCAGGGGTTTTCAAATTTTTTTTCCCCCCCTCTGGCCCTATAAAAACTAACTAAATAATTATAACCTCTACACCTATCTAATGTGATCACTAGGGCCGGTTTCAGATTGGCGTAAAATGGCCAATTTATTTCTCACATATGATATTATGGACGCAACCTTTGAAGTTCCTGCGGTTCATCATTACTGGTGTTAGAGAGTCATAAGAGTCATAATTCTAGACCTGATGACTACTGGAAGTTATGATAGTGGTTGTTTTTCGGGTTTTTTTTTTTTTTTTAACCCACCATACAACCACTATTATACCCATCTGAAAGCTGACACAAACTGGGAGTTTATATGGTGTCATTCAATGGCCAAAAATGTGTTATCTGGCTGATGGAACTTTTCCACCTGTCAGAAGTGTTTTATATGTTCATCTCTAGTGATAATCGTTATCGCTATTATTTTAGTGTGTAACGGATATCACTAGAGTGGGGGTTGGCGTATTTTACTCTATAAACATCAGGTATGGACAGGACAGAGGGAACAATGTAAACTTTATTGAAGACTTTATGTATGTGTTGTGTGTTTGGTGCAACTCTTTGGGTGCTGCGACTTGGACTATGGTAAACGTTGGTCATAGCGCCAATAAACTTCCTGGTTATGTTCAGAGGGGTATTACATTATCCCTCTAAGTGACAACCAGAGAGCAAAAGTATAGTATGCTCTCTGATTTAAAGGAGAGGGAATAACATGGACAAAAGTCAAACAGCATATACGAAGTATCTTAATTCCAGTTAAATGCTTAGAGGGTTAAGACAAAATGGAGGTAAAATTTAAAGGTTTCATTTTCTATTACTAATATGTTCATTTAGCCCTAGAATTTACACACACAAGGGGTTAAAGGAAAAAATGTATCACAATTTTTTTTTATGCAAGTTCTCCCGGGTACCATAGTAACCCACATGTGAATGTAAACTGATATATGGGCACACAGCAACACGCAGAAGGGAAGGAGCGCCAATGAGCTTTTGGAGGGCAGATTTTGCTGTCATCAGTTTCAGGCTCCATGTCGCATTTGCAGAGTACTTGTGCCAAAACAGTGGAAACCCCCAGAAGGTGACTCCATTTTGAAAAGTAGACCCTTCAAGGAATTTATCAAGGGGTATAGTGAGTGTTTTGACCGTCCAGGTTTCTCACAGAATTTATTACCATTGGGACGTGAAAATTACCTTTTTCCAAAGAAAAGTTTGGGGCTAAAGCGACATTTTAAAGCAGAATAACATTTTTCGCCAGAACACTGCAATACCTCTTAAGTGCTGGTACACTGATGTACAGGCACATGGCAGCACTTATTGGCTTTTGAAGGATAGATTTTGATAGAATAGTTAACCCCTTAAGGACCGGGCCTAAAAGTGCATTAATGACCAGGCCTCATTTTTCAAAACTGACATGTGTCACTTTATATGGCAATAACTTTGAAACATTTTAACTTTAAACAAGTGATTTTTATATTGTTTTTTTGTGACACATTGTATTTCATGTTCGTGGTAAACATTGATCAATATTTTTGTATTTATAAAAAAAAAAAAAAAAAAAAAAAAAAAAATTTATAATAATAATAATAATAATAAATAATATATATATATATATATATATATATATATATATATATATATATATATATATATATATATATATATATATGGAATTTAATGGAAATTTGGGGAAAAAAAAAAAAAAAAAAAAAAAATCACAATTTTCGAAACGTGAAATGCTCTACTTATAAGACAAATAGTCATACCACCCAAATACATTAATAAATATTATCTACCATTTCTCTGCTTTATATTGGCATCTTTTAATCGTCCTTTAATTTATTTTGGACATTATAAAGCTTACAAGTATAACAGCGATTTTCCAGATTTACAAGAAAATTTCCCAAACTAATTTTTTAGGGACCACTTCAGTTTTGAAGAGGATTATAAAGGCCTATATATTAGAAACCCCCATAAATTACCCCATTTTCAAAATTGCACTCCTCAAATAATTCAAAACAGCATTTCGTAGATTTGTTAACTGTCTAAGCATTTTATGGGAATTAAAACAATATGGAGGTGTCAATAACACATTCATTTACCCCTAAAATTAACAATTCACAAAGGGTTAAATGAGAAATTGCATATCATAGTTTGTCATGCAATTTCTCTCAAGCACAGAAATACCCAACATGTGGGTGTAATCTGATGTTTGGGCACACGGCAGCGCACGGAAGGGAAGGAGCGACACTTAGCAGTTGAAAGTTCTGGAAAATCCAATTACCGGTAAGTAATTACCCCCCCCCCCCCCCCAATCACCCACGACAGCACCCAGAGAGAGACTAAAATTGGAAAAAACTAGGGAGGGACCAACGCTTGTAAAACTTTCCTTCCAAAAGAAAGATCAGCAGAAGCCCCAATGCCCAGCCTATAATGGCGAAAAAAGGTAGAAGGTGAAGACCAGGTTTCCACTTTGCAGATAGAATCTATGGAAGCATCTGCTCTCAGCCCAAGAGGTGGCAATCGCCCTAGTAGAATGTGCCTTGAGCCCCATTTGGGGGGGGGGGGGGGGGAAGGCCCAAAGAACTGTAGGCCAGGGAGATTGCTAGTCTCACCCACCTAGCCAGACAACATTTAGAGGCCGCCTTCCCTTTGTTGGGACCTGAAAAGAGAACAAAAAGGGAAGTAGATGACAAATACTGGATTAGGCAACATCTTCTATCCAAACGGTGGTATTCCTGCTCTTTAGTATTACTCGGGTTAGCACAGAGGGAGGGGAGAACTATCTCCTGAGATTTATGAAATTTTGAGGCTACTTTAGGCAAAAAAAGCTGGGTCTGGTTTAATTACTCTGTCCTTTGTAATGACAGTAAAGGGTGGATTAACTGATAGAGCCTGTAATTCCCCTATGCGACGTGCCGAGGTAAGGGCCACTAAAAGAATCACTTTCAGTGATACATTTTTAATAGGGATAGAGTCCAATGGTTCAAAGGGAGATTTAGTTAAGGAAGACAGAACTAGGTTCAAGTTCCAGGGAGGAACTCTGGACATAACAGGTCTACTTCTAGAGGTCGCCTTGATGAACCTAATCACCCAGGGATCGTCAGCCAATTTAACGTTTAGCAGAGCACTAAGGGCCGAAACCTGGACTCAAAGTGCTGGTAGAAAACCCCTTTTCTAGCCCCTTCTGAAGGAACTCTAGAATCTGTTTTCTAGGTACAGTGGGAAGAAAAAAAGGTACTTAGTCAGCCACCAATTGTGCAAGTTCTCCCACTTAAAAAGATGAGAGAGGCCTGTAATCGACATCATAAGTAGACCTCACCTAGAGAGACAAAATGAGAAAACTATCCAGAAAGTCACGTTGTCTGATTTTTTAAGAATTTATTTGCAAATTATGGTGGAAAATAAGTAAGTATTTGGCCAATAAAAAAAAGTTCATCTCAATACTTTGTTATATATCCTTTGTTGGCAATGACAGAGGTCAAACGTTTTCTGTAAGTCTTCACAAGGTTGGCACACACTGTTGCTGGCATGTTGGCCCATTCCTCCATGCAGATCTCCTCTAGAGCAGTGATGTTTTGGGGCTGTCGCTGGGCAACACAGACTTTCAACTCCCTCCAAAGGTTTTCTATGGGGTTGAGATCTGGAGACTAGCTAGGCCACTCCAGGACCTTGAAATGCTTCTTACGAAGCCACTCCTTCGTTGCCCTGGCAGTGTGCTTGGGATCATTGTCATGCTGAAAGACCCAGCCACGTTTCATCTTCAATGCCCTTGCTCTTGGAAGGAGGTTTGCACTCAAAATCTCACGATACATGGCCCAATTCATTCTTTCATGTACACGGATCAGTCGTCCTGGTCCCTTTGCAGAGAAACAGCCCTAAAGCATGATGTTGCCACCCCCATGCTTCACAGTAGATATGGTGTTCTTTGGATGCAACTCAGCATTCACTCTCCTCCAAACACGACAAGTTGTGTTTCTACCAAACAGTTCTACTTTGGTTTCATCTGACCATATCACATTCTCCCAATACTCTTCTGGAACATCCAAATGCTCTCTAGCAAACTTCAGACGGGCCCGGATATGTACTGGCTTAAGCAGGGGGGACACGTCTGGCACTGCAGGATCTGAGTCCCTGGCGGCATAGTGTGTTACTGACAGTAGCTTTTGTTACGTTATTCCCAGCTTTCTGCAGGTCATTCACTAGGTCCCCCCGTGTGGTTCTGGGATTTTTGCTCACCGTTCTTGTGATCATTTTGACCTCACGGCGTGAGATCTTGCGTGGTGCCCCTGATTGAGGGAGATTATCAGTGGTCTTGTATGTCTTCCATTTTCTAATTATTGCTCCCACAGTTGATTTCTTCACACCAAGCTGCTTGCCTATTGCATATTCAGTCTTCCCAGCCTGATGTAGGTCTACAATTTTGTTTCTGGTGTCCTTCCACAGCTCTTTGGTCTTCACCATAGTGGAGTTTGGAGTATGACTGACTGAGGTTGTGGACAGGTGTCTTTTATACTGATAATGTCAAACAGGAGCCATTACTACGGGTAACGAGTGGAGGACAGAGGAGCCTCTTAAAGAAGAGCTTACAGGTCTGTGAGCTAGAAATCTTGCTTGTTTGTAGGTGACCAAATACTTATTTTCCACCATAATTTGCAAAAAAAATTCTTTAAAAGTCAGACAATGTGATTTTCTGGATTTGTTTTCTCATTTTGTCTCTCATAGTTGAGGTCTACCTATGTTGTCAATTACAGGCCGGCCTCATCTTTTTACATGGGAGAACTTGCACAATTGGTGGCTGACTAAATACTTTTTTTCCCCACTGTACATACACACAAATAAAATATATAATATATTTATTTATTATTAGTGTGTGTGTGTGTGTGTGTGTGTGTGTATATGTGTGTATATATATATATATATATATATATATATATATATATATATATATATACACACACACACATATATACACTCACACACACACAGTAAAGACCAAAAGTTTGGACACACCTTCTCATTCCAAGAGTTTTCTGTATTTTCATGACTATAAAAATTGTAGATTCACACTGAAGGCATCAAAACTATGAATTAACACATGTGGAATTATATCCTTAACAAAAAAAGTGTGAAACAACTGAAAATATGTCTTATATTCTAGGTTCTTCAAAGTAGCCACCTTTTGCTTTGATTACTGCTTTGCACACTCTTGGCATTCTCTTGATGAGCTTCAAGAGGTAGTCACCTGAAATGGTTTTCACTTCACAGGTGTGCCCTGTCAGGTTTAATAAGTGGGATTTCTTGCCTTATAAATGGGGTTGGGACCATCAGTTGTGTTGTTCAGAAGTCAGGTGGATACACAACTGATAGTCCTACTGAAAGGAGTGTTAGAATTTGTATTATGGCAAGAAAAAAAAGCAGCTAAGTAAAGAAAAACGAGTGACCATCATTACTTTAAGAAATGAAGGTCAGTCAGTCCGAAAAATTGGGAAAACTTTGAAAGTGTCCCCAAGTGCAGTGGCCAAAACCACCAAGCGCTACAAAGAAACTGGCTCACATGAGGACCGCCCCAGGAAAGGAAGACCAAGAGTCACCTCTGCTGTGGAGGATAAGTTCATCCGAGTCACCAGCCTCAAAAATTGCAGGTTAACAGCAACTCAGATTAGAGACCAGGTCAATGCCACACAGAGTTCTAGCAGCAGACACATCTCTACAACAACTGTCAAGAGGAGACTGTGTGCAGCAGGCCTTCATGGTAAAATAGCTGCTAGGAAACCACTGCTAAGGACAGGCAACAAGCAGAAGAGACTTGTTTGGGCTGAAGAACACAAGGAATGGACATTAGACCTGTGGAAAGCTGTGCTTTGGTCTGATGAGTCCAAATTTGAGATCTTTGGTTCCAGCCACCGTGTCTTTGTGCAATGCAGAAAAGGTGAACGAATGGACTCTACGTGCCTGGTTCCCACCGTGAAGCATGGAGGAGGAGGTGTGATGATGTGGGGGTGTTTTGCTGGTGACACTGTTGGGGATTTATTCAAAATTGAAGGAATACTGAACCAGCATGGTTACCACACCATCTTGCAGCGGCATGCTATTCCATCCGGTTTGCTTTTAGTTGGACCATCATTTATTTTTCAACAGGACAATGACCCCAAACACACCTCCAGACTGTGTAAGGGCTATTTGACCAATAAGGAGAGTGATGGGGTGCTACGCCAGATGACCTGGCCTCCACAGTCACCAGACCTGAACCCAATCGAGATGGTTTGGGGTGAGCTGGACCGCAAAGTGAAGGCAAAAGGGCCAACAAGTGCTAAGCATCTCTGGGAACTTCTTCAAGACTGTTGGAAGACCATTTCAGGTAACTACCTCTTGAAGCTCATCAAGAGAATGCCAAGAGTGTGCAAAGCAGTAATCAAAGCAAAAGGTGGCTACTTTGAAGAACCTAGAATATAAAACATATTTTCAGTTGTTTCACACTTTTTTGTTAAGTATATAATTCCACATGTGTTAATTCATAGTTTTGATGCCTTCAGTGTGAATCTACAATTTTTATAGTCATGAAAATACAGAAAACTCTTGGAATGAGAAGGTGTGTCCAAACTTTTGGTCTGTACTGTATATATATATATATATATATATATATATATATATATATACACACACACACATACATACATACATACATACATACACAGACACATATACATATATATATACCTTTTGTTTCCTGGATCAGCAGGAAAAATTATTTGACTGCCTTTATTTTACCAACATTTTTATACTTTATGCGATCTGCACCAATTTTTTTTGAATTGATGAAACAACTTTTCATTAAGTTTCTATGGAAAAACGCACATCCTCAAATTCCCTATCAGACTTTAATATCTCCTAAATCAAAAGGACATAAAGTAACTATAGAGGCTGGTTAGACCTATCATGCAATTCAACTAAATCGTTGGTTAGAATTTAAAGAGGTTGCCCAGGCTAAATTATTATATTCTCTCTTTTTTTTTTTTTTTTTTAAATTAGGCCAGGGGATGATTAAAAAAAAAAAAAAAAAAAAAAAAAACCCACATACTCACCCCTGCCCCAGTGATCCGGTGTCCTCCCTGCGTGGTCCGGTCCTGCTGCTCGGCTGTATTCTTTTGCTTGAAGTTGCTTTTGCTTGCTGTGACGTCCAGGGTCCCTTCCGCTGAGGCCGATTCCGACCCCAAGATAAGTTACATCTATTTTGGTGGAGGGCTAATCCCTCTGAGTTTGTTACGTTATCCAACATTCTAACCAAAGGCTTGCTTTGTACTTGAAATAAAACTTAATTATATAGGTGGCTTAACACCCTTCCCTGATCCTGCCACACCAGCGAGGTATTTACCGTATTATAGTGGGGATAAGGTTTAAGGATCTCTTTAGAATATATGGGACTATTTAGCAACCCTGTTATATGGTAACAAGATTCCATCTACGGAAATATTACTAATAGCTACCTTATTTAAAAGGTAGTATATATATTTTTTGTTTTACAATATAATCATTTTCAGGCGCCCTGTAGTAGATACACGTTTTTTGAAAAAGCCTTATTTAAGCGCACTCATTTACTGAAAGCCATATTGAAAATTTATCAAATACCGTATTTTTCACTTTTAAGACGCACCTAGGTTATAGAGGGAATAAAAATATTTTGACCCAACTCCTGGACTCTAAGAATAATGTCCCATAGTGGCGCCTCCACACCACATAACAGCGTAACCCACGTGACATTATGCCAGCATCATTTTGCGTGAAGACATGACCACTGAGGCCCAATCACACTGCAGCATCATGTCACATATAATACGGTATCGTACTTATACATTTAAGGCGAGACTGTCCTAGGCAGCCTGCACTGCCCGTTTTGATTGTCTTCCTGAGGAAGACATTTGAAACGAACGTAGGCGTTGGCAATGGGGGCTGCCTGGGACAGTCTCTTGCCTTACATGGCCCAGTGTGATACCTTATGTGTGTGATATGATGTATGATGCATGGTGTATTTTTGCTAATTAAGTTATATATCTTTGAGATTATTCTGTTGCAGTACTTCACACACATTTAGGATATACTGTATATTAGTGATTGTCATCTGAGTTGGTCTGGGCATTACATTTTCTGTCCCTCTTGACATATTTCTTTATTGGTTGAAATAGGTTTTGTGGTTTTTTTGTTGTTTTTGTGTTTTTAATTATATATTATATGAAATTTTATAAACACCACAATTATTGAATTTATTTCATTTGAATGGGACTGAGTTGTAGAATTTACATACGACTAACACACGATATCACTTCCTAGGAAGAAAGCAGCCATATGGATAACACCTACAAAAATTGAAATGGAAGTTACACTATAATGGGACTAGAACAGTTTAAAATAAATAAATAATAAAATCATATATATATCTTATATATATATATTTTCATTCCTAATGCATCGTCTATATAGACAATAGAACATGGATATGTGTACCTCCAAAACCGTCCCCAGGGCTGTATACTCTGACAACACACACCAAAGTAACAAAATAAAATCCAATTACCTAGTACACGTGCGATCAGACAAAATATAAGGGTACTGATGACATAGGTCCAATTCCAGGAATGGGGTCCTGCCACAGTAGAGACG
This sequence comes from Leptodactylus fallax, assembly GCA_947044405.1. NCBI lineage: Eukaryota > Metazoa > Chordata > Amphibia > Anura > Leptodactylidae > Leptodactylus > Leptodactylus fallax. Next base: position 666,615 of record CAMRHE010000662.1, read on the forward strand.
CCCAGGAAGATGAAGATTAAGGTCTCACTAACACTGCTCCACATCTTCAGGAAATATTTGATTGTGGTATGAGACTTGTGGGAAATATTAGCTTCAACATATGGGCGCATTACTACACCTGCGGCAATAAGACTGCAATAAAAAAAAAATGCAATTAAATGCTACATAAAACTGTGAAGACACGGGTAACAGAAATACACTTAACTAATGCGTCAGAGAAGGAGAAAAAAAAACAAAAAAAACAACAACACCACACTTACGCCATAATTCCAGAAAGATGGAACAGTTCTGCAGACATGTATGCCATATAACTATAGAGGAAAACAAACAGTGGCTCAATAACTCTCATGTGGGATGTGAAGCGAGAAGTGAAAGCTGCAATTATGCCGTATACAAGTCCTACAAATACCCCTCCAAGGGAAACAATGAAGAAACTCAGGAACCCAAGGGAGATATCACGGAATGTCACCTGATCCAAGCAAGAAAACTCTTCAAACAAGTGGTACAAAACCTAAAAGGAGAGACATACAGTAACCATGAACTGAAGTAAAAAAAAAAAAATGGAGTATACAGTACAATCAAATAGTCAGGAACATAAGTTAGTACAGACATCATTACTCAGTGGCACTAGTATTTTGCAGAGGAAGGTGTCACTGCTCCTTAGTATTGTAGTGGGGATTCTGAGGCAAGCAATCAATTTGCAGCTTTATAGAGGGAGAGACCTGTCAGTTATCCAGAAAGCAAGCTAACTCAACAGGCTCTCTGACTGTGTGCCAGTGTTAAATCTGTATATTCTCTAAATCTTGAGACTGAGTTACCTGGCTATAAATGTTCCTGCTGCTTTGTCGTGATGCTGACAAGTTTCCATAAAACAAAAACAAAAAAAAAAAACAAAAAAAAACCAAAAAAAAAAAAAAAAACCACACACACAAAGATTCTGATTTAAATGGAGCACTATGCTTTGTACAAAAATTGTGGCCCTTCTAATTAGTTCACTTAATGAGCTTTATTTACATAAAACTTTACTAGGCGAGTGCAAATTGTGACAATGGCTGCAACATTAATCACTTCTCATCACATCCTTTTATAGCCAAATCACCATATCACATCCGTCAGTAAACATGCAAGATGCAAAGTGAAATGAGAAAATGAGATACTAAAACAGTGAATGACTGATGCAGACAGAATGTGCTTCTTCTGTATCACTCATATTAGCTTTTCTTTCAATTGTTCTGATTCTATGATTGATCAGAACAACAGACTGATGTAAACCAGGGGCATAACTAGCAATGACTGGGCCCCATAGCAAACACTTGACTTGGGCCCCCCACATGGCATAGTGCCCCCTTTCCTGGCCCCCCATACAGTATAATTCCCCATTTACACACACTAATACCCCACAATGGCCCCTTCACACAGTATAATATTCCATAATGGTCTCCACATAGTATAATGTCCTATAGTGGCAATTCCACACACAGTATAATGTCACATAGTGGCCCCTTCATACAGTATAATGTCCCACAGTGGCTCCTACAGTGTAAGTTTCATATATTGCAAAAATTTCAGATTTATTAGAGCCTAAAATTTTTGGAAACCACCCACAAACTATTACACTCTGGGGTCTCTTCAGACCACAGAGTACAATGATCAGAGGCCCAGGGGAGGTGATTGTACATAAAAACCAGTTTTACCTCTCCTGTTACCTGGCAAAGGTCTTTGGACCTCTTCAATAATGTGACATAGGTTATGCCAGCGTAGTCTTATGATGTGATGTCAGCCTGACTCATGACATCTGTGATGTTATTGAAGAGGCCCAAAGAACGCACCAGATCCCAGGAGAGGTGAGTAACACTTTTTTTTTTTTATGTTTGATCACCTCCTTTGGGCCTCTGATCATTATACTCTGAGGTCTAAAGTGACCCGGAGAGTATAATAGCAGTTTCGGTTCGCACGTGTTTGGTTCGAACGAAACTGCCAGGCGAACCTTGCAAGATTTGTCCAATACCAAGAACTGTGGGACCTACTTACTAATCCCCACACTTGCTCACAGCTGTCTCAGTTTCCCCTTCAGCCCTGCAGGGGGGCCCAGTGCGTTCCATATTTTATCCTTGTCAGCAAAGTGATATGGGACGTATGGGCTGAAGTGGAAGTGGAGACAGCCACAAGTAGGAGAGGGGATTGATAAATAAATAGGAGCTATTTCCTGGCAAAAAAAAAAAAAAAAAAAAAAAAATATATATATATATATATATATATATATATATATATATAATAATAATAATAATAATAATAATAATAATAATAATAATAATAATATGGATATCAGCAGCTATGCCTGCTGCTTCCGAAGCTGCATTATCTTCTCTGCTTGCCAAATTACAGTAATGCTGTCTCATGTACTTAAGTGCTTAGCATCTCTTCTGACAAGCAGAGAAGAAGCTGCAACTTCCAATGCAGCCAGCTCACTACACTAGGGATTACATACTTGCTGAAGCAGAAAGCAGACTAAGCATGCCTGTCCAACTATATAGATTTACTCAAAGTGGACACAGCCAAGGCTATTCATAGAACCAGCAGGTGGAGCTTATTTTAAATTATTGCTGAAATAACTGTGAATATAAGTATAAATGAAAAAAAAAAAAAGTTCTTAATAGGCTGGCTTAAAGTATAAACAATATTGTTTATGGGGCAACCTCTTTAAAAACAAAGAAAATTTCACTTGGTTTACGTATAAAATTAACTTACTAGTAGTAAGTGTATTCCATATGCCTAAACACTTACCACAGTGACAGCATCATTGAGCAAGGACTCTCCAAACACTAAGATGTGAAGCAACTCATTGATATGGATTTCTTCAAACACAGCCAAGACAGCAACAGGGTCAACAGCTGATATGATACTACCAAAGAGCAAGTTGTCCAAGAGTCCTACATTCATTAGCTCTGTGCCACTGATCTGACACACACCATACAACAAAGACCCTATAAAGAAAGCATTCCAGAGTGTTCCCAACACTGCAAACATTAGAATAGTTCCCAAATTTTCAGAGAAGGGACGCAGTGGCAAGAAATATCCAGCATCCAGGATGATAGGTGGCAAAAGGTAAAGAAAGAAGACATTCGACTTCAAGACTGGAGGATTTTCACCTACGGCCTTCATGAGGCCTCCAACTAGAAGGCCAACGACAATCAGCAAACAGCTCTCTGGGACAACACTGGATAGAGTTGGGATCACATGGAAACCTGCAGAAAAACAGACAGGAAACTGGTTATTGCAAAAAGTAAAATAGAAAAGCTTCCTTTCTTGCTTAACATGGTGTAGTTGGTGAAAATAAAGCAATAAAAGTTGTATGTGCTGTTAGGATTATGCCATACATATACCATTGCTGACAACCATCTCGGGAAAATACAAAAAAACAAAGGGAAGGACCAATGTTCATCAGACATTACCATACAATAATTCTACATAAACAGTGACAGAGGGGACATCTAAAGCAGAACTCTAGTTGTCAGTGTTAAAAAATGGATGGGGCTTCCACTGTTGAGTGATTGTGAAAGTTCTTTATCTTTTAACAGGTGCTGCTCCACAGATTCCCAGCACAGTTGGAATATTTTCTCTAGCCCCCACTGCTCCTGAGCAATCAATGCAGTTAGTTTCAGCGCCTGATTTTCCAAGTGGCCTCTCTACTATCAGGTGGGTGGTGTCAGGATGGAGCAAGTAAGGGGTTGTGATTCTGAGTTCTTACACTGTCCACCTAGGATTAGACACCATTTACTTGAAAATACAGAACTGATTGCTTAGAAATGGAAAGAGCTAGAGAAAAAATACCAACTATGCGAGAATCAGTGAAATCATGCCTATTAAAGGATGGAAAGAGCTCAAGTTGGTGAAGGGTCCTCTTTAAGACTATGCTAACTCCAGCATTATGATCACATGGGTGAGAACATGCTTCACATAAGAATCCCGTTGACTTTAATAGGAAATATAAAAGCCAAAGCTTTCCGGAACAGCCATTTTAAATAACTTATTACATTCCTGTAGTGGTACAGCTAGCTGCTGCTCTTCTATTGTCCAATTTTAATACTAGAGCCCAAAAATAGCACTAAAATCTGTTTCGAAAGGCTGCACTCCAAACTATGCCCCTCATAAAAAAAAAAACTAAAAAAACAAACAAACATCTTGCAGCTGATGCATGTAGCCTTGTCATACGTCATTTTAACCACATCTAAGGGACTTCAACTGATCTGTGATTTGCACATGACTATCATGCTTATGTTAAATAATCGCCAAATCACAGTATACAGAAGTAAGGGAACAGATTACTGCTATAGGAAACTTGAGTCTTAATAAATCTTTCATTAATTGTATCTGTCCCTAGTAAACCATGTATTAAAGAAGATCTGCCCGATAGCCTGAAGTCCAACATAAAATTGACATCTAAAATCACTATTATAGAAAATTTAATACTGGGCTAATAACTGATATATATTTTGCATAGTTGGCCTAATGTGTATGGTCACCTTTATTGTTACATCAGCCATTTCAATTGCATCAACCAAAAGGTCATATTCACAATTCGCAGTTACTTTCCATTCTGTCTGTTGCTGTATTTAAAAGTTGAACAAATCTCTTCACTGTGGTCTCATATTTGTATCAGGCAAGAAAAAGCTATTTATTAATAGTGCAAATTTAGCCAGTCTGAAAATGTGCCAGATTTATCATAATGGCTGATGCTGGATGGTAAATCTGTGATATATTTAGACTGTCTAGTTGGCTTTTTAAAGAGGACCTTTCATGTTGTCATGCACATGTGGTTTTATATACCGCTAGAAAGCAGACACTGTCGGCTTTCCCCCCGTTATGAGCCCTGGGGCTGGAGACATCGGTGCCATTAGTTTCGGCACCAATCTCTGCCCCGGGGCACATAATGGGAAAGCAGACAGTGCGATGAATTCAGCGCACTTTCAGCTTTCTAGCAGTATATAATACTGCATGTGCATGAAGACATGAAAGGCCCTCTTTAACCAGAATGGGTATAGGAAATCTGGTGAAAGTTTGGAAAATTCTCAGTTTTCAGAAGAACAGGGGATTGTCCTAGCTTTATTATATCCTCAGGATTGGCCATAAATATATGATCGATATGGGGGCCTTGGACCGATCATTTGTACAGAGCAAACAACATGGTGCCAGAAATAGAAAGCTGTCTGTTGTCGGCTTGACGCCTTCACTGCAGCTCAACTCCCATTGAAGTCATGGCGTTCACTCAATTTCTAAGCAGGTATAATGTCCATGCTATAAGTCACTGGTCGTGAGGGGCTGTATGGAGAGGGTTCAGGGGTTGCCCTACGATCGCCGTCCTCCAGAACGTCATCGGTGCGTGGCAATCAGTGGACATGACAGGTGGGAGCCTATTGAAGGCTTCCAGGCTTGTCATTACTTTACTTCTATTACATGCTGCCATGGGCTATTTACCTTAGTATTGCAGTGTATTGTATGAACAATCAGATCCCCTAGGGTTCAAGGTTCCTAGAGGGTCTGAAAGTTAAAATAAATAAATAAATATTTAATATATACACATATATATATATATATATATATATATATATATATATATATATATATACTACTACTACTACAAAGGGCGATTTTCTTCATTTTGCCTCCTAAAAAAATTGAATAAAAAGTGATCAAACCTTCCCCCATGTGGTATCAATAGAACTACATCTTGTCCTGCATTAAAAAACCCCTAACCCAGCTCCTTACATGTAAATATGAAAAAGTTACAGGTGTCAGAACAGAAAAGTTTTAAATTTTCTTTATCAAAACATTACAAATACTATATAAATTTGGTATCGCCGTGATCGTACTGGCCCACAGAATACAGGCAACATGTCCTTTTACCACAGTGAATGCTGTAAAAATTCAACTCAAACTGGCGCAAATTTTTTTTTTTTATTCCAATTTTTCTAGTTTCCCAGAACATCGTACAGGATATTAAATAGTGCCATTACAAAGTACAAATTGTCCTGCAAACAATAAGCCATCATGTGCCTTGACAAAAAAAAATAAAAATATTAAAATGCATTATAAATTATATATATATATATATATATATATATATATCACACACACACACACACACACACACACACACACAAACACTTTGGGAGGAAAATGGGGGTGCGTCATAGTCCAAATGTAGGGGGGGGGGGGGAAGGAGTGGGGTCGCAGCATCGCCTCACTAATGCCGCCACCTTCCTCCATCGGGGCTTCCTGTGGCAGGAGTGAAGGGAAACTGCGGCCCCTGGGCTTGGAGGAGCGGGTGTCCCGGGGTCACCAACTCATGCCGGTCTGTAAAGATGATGGCGGACGGTTGCCATAGCTACCGGGTCTCCACTGTCTGTAACGTACAGCCAAGACCCGGAGCTAATGCCCGCGATCAGAGTTCATTTTGATAGCAGGCATTACTACTTGTAAGCCCCCCAGAGATATTAAAATGCCCCCGGGGCCGGTGGCTACCTTTTTCGTTGCAGGCAGGCTCCTGCGCAGCCAGATCGCAGGAGCCGACCTGTTTCTGTGACAGCCGGGAGCCTTATGAAAGCTCCCAGACTTGTCATAGTAATAGAAGTGCCAAACTGCAGTTTTTTTTTTCCACAGTTTTGTCTCATTTGAATAAAAAGCGATCAAAGCAATATACATTCCCCAAAATTGTATAACTACTGTAAAAAGTACACCTGGCTCTGCAAAAAAAATGCCCTATGCATCCCCGTACAGCTGCAGGGCCACCTCTCAATGTGGCCTTGCAGCTGTTGCAAAACTACAACTCCCATATGTTATTAAATATTTAACCACATTTTTTGCTTCAAAAATTTTTTTTTGCCCCCTCCCCCCCCCCCCCCATTTTCCTCCTCTAAAACCTAGGTGCGTCTTATGGTCCGGTGCGTCTTATAGTCTGAAAAATACGGTATATAGCTCTTTGGAAGGTGGGGAGGAAAATACAGATGATACGCAAAAACAAAATTGGCTCAGTCTTTAAAGAGGACCTTTTACCTCCTTCACCAGTTCAAGTTCTTAGCATCTGTTAATAGGCCCCACTCCACTGATTCCAGCACAGTTGGAATTTTCTCTCTCTAGCCCTCACCATTCCCAAGCAAAAAGTGCAGGTAGCTTTAGTCTGATGTGCTATTTAAGCTGCTTAATGTCAGAAGGGCATTGTCAGAAGGGCATTGTCGGGGGGGGGGGGGGGTTAGGGGGGTTCAAAGTTCCAGAGGCAGCCAGTGTCAGAGCTCAGAATCACACCCCTTGTCTACTCCTGCCTGACACCGCCCTCCTGACAGTACTAAATAGTCTAAATGGCATATCAGGTATCAAAACTAACAGCATTGATTGCTTGGTGCGGACTAGAGAAAAAATTTCAACTCAGCCAGAATCAGTGAAGCAGCAGATAATTGATGTAAAGAGATGGACTTGTTGAAGATGGTGAAAGGTCCTCTTTAAGAGGTTAAAATTATTCCTGCCCTACACTTTGAACTTTATCTGACTTTTTTTGGCAACAGAGACCAATAGCCTTCAGTCTATAGGGCAGGCCATTTACTTCATAGCTCCCTAGACACTAAGTTAGCTTTGCCAGGCCCTCATTCCATTGACCTCATATTGAGCAGAATTTCTATGAAATAAGACTTGTAGAAATACTTCAGTTATCAGAATCCAAAACATGTGGTCACATGACATTCTATAAATGACACCTTAACTGCAATATGTCACATGCTGTCTAATACCATGTCCTTTGTTAGGGAGAAGTCTTCTTTAAAATAGAATATATTAGTCACAGTGTACACAATGCTTTCTTAAGTAGTCAGTTTGTGAAATGCCAAGCATCCAACTGCAGCCACAAGGTCACCTCTACTGTAGTGAGACAGAAAACTAGCAGATAAATGCCAATGTCTAGAGAGGGTTTACTCTGCATTACGCTGCATCAGCTCACAGACAGCTAATTATGTGCCTTGCTATATACTTACACCATTACCGAATGCTACAACCACATAAGGGCATATCATACAAGTTAAAACCAATTTACACAGGACAATTACTAGGTCAATGTGTCTTGTGGTTAAAGCATGGTAAATGTTCTGAATTACCGTTTTAGAAGCTGCCCAATGTGAGAACTTTTGATTTTCTGGCAGTATTTTATTCATTAATACATTTTGTAATATACTTTGACAGATTGTTGCACCTTTCTGTGAAATCCTGCACTTTATTCTTTCCTTTGTCTATTCAGAGATTAAATCTGCACATTTCTTGTGCTAGGTATACAGAGGGTCAGGCTCTTGCATAATGCAGGGAAGATAATGAGGTGGGGGGGCTCACTTCAGTTATATCTGTGGCATTATAAAAACTTCAGTGCTTTTGGTGTCATATTAAAGACAAGAGTCTTAGTTTTCATATGACACCAAGATCACAGTTCCACCTGTATCTGCCGACATATCACCAGTTGAAAACAGTCAGGATTGAGAGCAGCAGCATATAAATATGCCAATGCTGACAGTGTGCATAACTGGTAAAAAAAAAAAAACACTTATGTTCTACAATACCCAAGATTAGGAATGGGCAATTAATCGGAAATAAACCGAAGATCAACCAGATAACCAACGTGATTTTGTTCGGTCATTACAATATGTGCAGTTTTCTTTAAACCGAACACGTCCAAAACAAACCTGCTATTATTATACCCTGAGGTCTCTTCAGTGTTAATCACTTCTCCTGGGCTCCAGTGCAACTCCACACCATCTTCAGTGCTTCTGTCTGTCACCAGGGACTGCTGAGGCCTTTGATTGGGCCTTAGCGACACATGACAACTACACAGACACAAATGTTGCTTCGCCACCTGAGGCCTCAGCAGTCTCTGGCGTCAGTCAGAAGCACCAAAGACAGTAGGGAGTTACGCCGGAGTCCAGGACAGGTGAATAACACTGGACCTCTGCTTATTATACTCTGGGGTCTGAAGACATATAACAGTTTCAGTTCAGTGCTCGGTCCGAACGAAACTGCCCGACAAACCCTACAAGGTTCGCCCAACACTCAGTTATACTGTAAAATGGACGTGGTGTAAAAGGGACATGACCGAAATAATCATCAACCCTTTCCCTGCCGCCCACGTATTTATACATTCTCCCACGGTGGCACTCTTCTAACCAAGGACATATCTAATACATCCTTAATAATAATGCCGATATCTCAGGATTGGTTAGGGCTATGAAGATTAACTTAGATTCATTTTAAAGAAGAGAATCATCTTTAAAATGATACCAAGATGCTCATGATAGCCTTTACAGAATCGGAGCGATCTGCTGTTGAAAACGCTATTTGGCATTGAGATCCCAATGCAGATATCAATTCCTGACTGTTTTTAACAGCAGATCATGCCGGTTCTGTAAGGGCTATCATGATGATCTTGTTATCATTTTAAAGATGAGATTCTCATCTTCATAGCCCTAACAGATCTTGAGATATGGGGCTCTAAATTGTCCTCCCCCCTCCTGCCCCAGGCAGCATCTTAAGAGCTGCAGGAGGAAGGAGGAGAGCTACAGATTGCACATCACATAACCTGTATGTGACCCCTGGGGAGGGGGGTAGCAGGGACTTCTGTCCATGTTATCTCTTCTCTTATCAGAGAGAATACTGTACTTTTGCTCTTTGATTGTCACATAGATGGATAATGTAATACCCCTCTGAGCCTAATCACAGGGATATTCTTATGTAATACCCCTCTGAACATAACCAGGAAGTTTATTGGCGCTGTGACCCAGACGCTTACCGTCGTCCAGGTCGTAGCACCAAACACTTACACATCATTAAAGTTTACATTTGACCCTGCTTATACCTGATCTTTCTAGAGGAAAATACGTCTCTCTAGTGATATCTGTTACACGCTAAAATAATAGCAATAACGATTATCACTAGATATGAACGTATAAATTGCTGCAATTTTTATAGGGGTATAGATATATATATATATATATATTTTATATATAAACAAAAAAAAGGTAGCAGCACTCTGACACAGCACAAGGGTATATAGAGAACAGAGATAGCATTACTGCTATTATTGGCACATATAAATTAATATGGTATATAAACTAAAAATTTGAGGTTCTTAGTTATACATATTTGATCAAACAGTAGGAAGCCCACCTGCCCCGACAAGGCGACCTCATTAAGGTGGGACCCTATACTAATACCTCTATTGAACCCAAAATAAGTCTATAATGTGAACACAGGGCAATTACATACCTCTCTTGGACCCAGAACAGGTCTACAATGTGAACACAGGGCAAATAGGATCCAGAGCATACTCAACTTAAAATAGCCTGGGGCAAATGGGGAACTGAAAAATCTCTTCTATTCAACTTAAATAAACCCGTGCAATTGAATGGGAGTGCAAGTCCAATTAGAGGGAACCACACCCCTCATGTAATATATATACAAAAGATTCAGACAACACATCTCAATGTGAACAGGTGCAAGCTACTGTGGTAAAATATAAACACAAAAATTGATCAAATATGTATAACTAAGAACCTCAAATTTTTAGTTTATACACCATATTAATTTATATGTGCCAATAATAGCAGTAATGCCATCTCTGTTCTCTATATACCCTTGTGCTGTGTCAGAGTGCTGCTACCTTTTTTTGTTTTTATATATTTTACCACAGTAGCTTGCACCTGTTCACATTGGGATGTGCTGTCTGAATATATATGTGTTTGTGTGTGTGTGTATGTATGTATGTATGTATGTGTGGTGTAACCCACTGAGACACACAATCTTCAGGTTGTCTACTGTCAAGAAATATATAGGGTTTAAGGGTGCACTTGCTTTTCATGGTGGGTAATCCGAACATTTTTTAATATTTCCAGCTTCAAAGCAGATTTTTGTTCTATCCAGTTCTGGAGATTTTCTAAAGATATGTGCATGCAAGCGTAGACCTTAGTGATATGAATGAGCTCTGCACATGTTGATTCTTTGTTTTTAGGAAGGTTGGTACATATAAGTTTTTGTTTGGTTTCCACTTTTAGCAACTAATATACATTTATTTGCATTTTTTTTTTTTATAAAACAAACACTTTAAATCAAAATTGCATGAAGGTGCCTGTTTGTACACAGTACTAAGTGGCATTTTGACAATGCTGCAGTGTCTAAGAAAAGATATAGATATGGAAGGTTAGTATGATTTTTTAACGTTGCAATTTAGGTTTTATTTGTCCATTTCAAAACTATGAAAATTGCATTGGCAGTCAGAGGAGAAAAAAAAAAAAAAAAATCTGAAAACCCCTAGCACTGAAAGGGTTAATTGTAATCAAGGTAAAATGCCCAATTAATGGAGATTTTGATTTAGGTCATAATCACCTAGCCCTACCCAAGATGTATCTGTCTGAAGTGAGATGCTTGGTAGGTTTGCAGTTGTAGAATAACTTTTCCATTTTTGGACGATGGATTGAACAGTGCTCCTTGGGATGCTCAAAGATTGGGAACTGCTTTTATAACCTAACCCGGTTTTAAACTTCTCTACAACTTTATCTCGGACCTGTCTGGTGAGTTCCTTGGTCTTCATGACGGTGTTTGTTCACTAGTGTTCTCTAACAATCCACTGAGGCCTTCACAAAACAGGTATTTATACTGAGAATAAATTACACACAGCTGGGCTCTATTAACTAATTAAGTGACTTCTGAAGGCAATTGATTGGACTGAATTTTATTTAGAGGTATCGGGGGGTGCTGAATACTTTTGTACGTCACTTTTCAGATTTTCATTTGATTAAAATTTTGAAATCCATGTATCATTTTCGTTGCACTTCACAATTATGTGCTACTTTGTGTTGGTCTATCACTTAAAACCTCAATAAAATATATTTAAGTTTGTGGTTGTAAGGTGACAAAATATGAAAACGTTCAAGGGGTATGAATACTTTTGCAAGCCACAGTACAGGGGTAAAGTATTTAGAAAAGCATACAAAAGGGGTGGAAATAACAGGTGGAAGAAAGAATAAAATACTGTTAGGGGTTTGTTACAAATCCCTAAATATAATTGAAGCAGAAAATCTACTAATAAGATGAATAGATGAGACCAAAAAAATATAATGAAGTTATTATTATGGGAGATTTCAACTACCCAGATATAAACTAGGATAATGTCCTTAAAGTAAAGGAAAATGTAAAAGGGACAATTTTCAAAAACATCCTAAATATACCTTATGAAAATAAGCAGGTCAGAAATCATAGAAAACAAATATGGATAAACTAAGAAGTGCAATGAGGGCTAAAAAGAATGAATTTAAAGTTCTAAAACAAGAAGGTAGTGATGCAAAACTAAAAAAGTTATAAAGAGAAAAACAAGGAAAGTAAAATTCCAAAATTATTCATCATCTACATAAAAAAAAATAAAAACAATGTGAGTGAGCCCTCAAAAATAATCTGAGTGTAATGGTGGAGGAGAAAGAGGAAAAGGCAGATCTATTAAATGCCTTCTACAGTATTTACACAAGAAAATCCATGACCAAAGACATTATTAGGGGCAGTTTTAAATTCCCCATGAAATGTCACCTGTTTAATCCAGCTGGAAGTGCTGCGCCACTGCCTTCAAAGTACTAAAATAGACAAATCGCTGGATCCAGATGGCATACACCCCTGAGTTCTCTGGGAATTATTCTCAATGATAAACAACCTTATATCTAATATTTAAAGGGTGTTTCCCCATCTCAGCAGCTTTGCCTACTGTCTCTTCTTCTCACTATCTGTATTCTTCACCCAGCTGGTGGGATGCGGCTTTGACTGTTTGATTGACATGACACTAGGAAGTATCACAATATAGATTTTGCTTTTACCATGAGAGTACGATTACTAGAAGTCTAATATAAAATGCAGATAAATAATATGCAGAGTAAAAATATATTACATTACACAGGGTTGTATAAAAAGGACTTGCCATGTATCTACAGAGAACAGACTCCATATTACCTTTCTGTTTACATGGAGAAATAACGGACAGGACTCTGGGAACCTTTATCATCAAACTGCAATTAGCTGAACTGATTATTCTGAGGGCAGAGCTGTACATAACAGCGAGAGCACTCAGTCTCCCAGAGAGCAGAGAGTCATGCCATCTTCATGCTTATCAGATATGAGCCGTATGCCATGGAAACGCTGTGTAAACAATGGGAGGAATAATCTAGTATAGCAGGCAAACAAAGCAGCCTTGCTAAAGCAATGTATTTAGGAAAACTCTTGAATTTACATAAACGTAGCTGTAAAGCTAGAATCCTTGAGATGGGAATGCCCCTTTAAGCAACCAGTGAGTGAAACAATTCTTCCCTCACTGGGCCCGGAGTGGAGCAAAAAAGAAGGCACACTACTTCTGAAAACAATGAAGCTTAGATACTAACTACAGCCGGAAGGCAGGATAGGAGATCCAGGATAAGAGTGAAGGAATGATTAAACTGTAATCTCTCCCACTCTCCTAGCCAAAGCAATAGCCAAAAGAAAGGACAACTTTAAGGAGAGAAGAGAGTTGATCCAGAGGTTCAAAGGGAACTGCTCTCTAGGCACTAACCATTAAGTACCAGCGTCCACCATTAGGACCTGGGAAATTGAGTTGTATTTGCAACATAGGCAGGGCATTTACCAGTGCTTTCAGTTTTTTTTTCGTAATGAGCCCATGAATATTGACACAGGAATAAGGTCTTGAGAAACTTATGTTTATGCACATGAAAAGCCAAATAAGAATATTATATTTTTGAGTTTCTCTCTGGATACTTATCCTTTTCAGATGATACATATGCTAGTATGCACGATAGAACGAACAGGAATCCAATATATTAGGATTCCTGGTCAACTGCCTGGATAATATTTTATATATTTAAGCACAGGATAGACCTTTATATCAGGAATCCAGGAAGCATTGTCCTTTTGGCTTCTGTAGGTTTTGTCCATGAGCACTATTTTGGCTAGGGAAACCGTGTATTTTAAGCACAATAATATTTAATAAACATTGTGTTTTATGATATGTGTTGACCCCACCTTTCTATTAACATATATTCAATAGGTGGAGTCTGACTCTCTGAATTACAAAGGGATTAAGCATTAAAAATTTAGAACCCAGGGGAGAATCCTAGGTCTAAAAGAAGACAGACTAACCGATACTACAATGTTTCTCCAAAAATAAGACCTACCCCGAAAATAAGCCCTAGTTAGCTTTTGCAGTTTTTTTGGAGTAGGCTTGAAATGCAAGCCCTACTCCAAAAATAAGCCCTAGCTACAGTTGGTCTAACCCCTTCCCAACATCTGCCGTGCGATTACAGCAGATGCTAGGTCCTTAAAGATAGCTACTGCACCAGGTCTTCGCTGTAATGTACAGCGGAGACCTAGAGTTAATGCCTGCAATCAGAGTCCATATCACCTTTGCCAGCGGCCGCTATAGCTAGTGTCCCCACCAGCCGTGTACCTTTTTTTTTTTTTTTTTTCAGCTGGTGGGCACCTAAGCTACTGTACCAGGTCTCTGCTGTAATGTCACCCCAGCCCATACCCTTCTCGTTCCAGGCTGGCTCCAATGCGGAGAGATTGCAGGAGCTGACCTGTTCCTTTGACAGTTGGGAGTCTTATGAAGGTTCCCAGGCCTTCATAGGAATATTACTATTGAGGCTGGTCTATGACTAGCCTCAACAGTAATGTAGTGAATCTCCCATAGACTGCAATACAGAAGTCTTTTAGGCAGGCCTGCTTGGAGAAGGTCAGGACATCAATGGGTCTGTCAGCAAAAGAAAGCTTTCTAGGCTCCCAATTGTATCTGAAAGGATTCCTGCTTATAAGCAACCACCAACTGCTCTGATAATCCCATACTTTCCAAGATCCCCTTTTCAAAAGCCAAGCAGTAAAAAAAAATTAAATAAAAACCACTCTCTCCACTGGGTGAAGAACTGGGCCCTAGGCAAGGAGATCCTCTGAAAGATGACTCAATGATCTGCCATCAAGAGCTTCCAAAGCCAGGAAAACCATACCCTTCTGGGTAAGAAGGGTACGATGGGTATCACAAGAGTTCCCTATTCCTTGAATTCTCTCCTGGGTCCTGTGGATTAACTTTGGAGGGGAAAAAGCATAAAGGGGACCCTTTCTCCAAAAATGGGAGAAGGCTTCTATCCCTGTCTGCAGTTCTAGAGGAGGCCAGAGCAAAATAGACATATATAGAAAATATTTTAAGTATCAAATACAATTAAAAATATAAATTTTCACGCTGGTTAAAGAACACATACAAGTGGAGAGATAGTAATGCTCAACAGACAGAAAGACCTGTGTGATGTGGAAATTTTGTCAGTATAAATTACTTCCCAAAAAATATGATTATATAAAACAATATATGGCCTTATAGGGGTTTTACAGGCAAAAAATAATTTTTCAAAAAGGTCCGTTAGTGCTATTAATAGGTTAACAAGTGCAACCGAATATCTTTAGCAATGCTTTGAGTGATCTCTGGATTTCTCTGTGAGCACATGGCACCTTCTGCATTTGTTTACATGGGTAGCTGTGTTCCGTTTTCCTACAACTACCATGATGGCTTGTAATTCACTCAAAGCTGACTCCCTCCCCCATCCTCTCACTCCCCCTTCCTGTTTCCCTAGCTAGCCCACCCACTAATAGCCCTTCCTAACTTAACCCCCCCACTCCATCATACTTACCTGTCTTCAGGGAAGGACCTTCTCGATATGGAACTTCACTTGTTCTGGGCAATAGAGCTGGAGTTCCAGCTACTGCACATGCTGGCACTCCAGCTCTATTGCGCAGGCGTGGGCGGACGGCAGACGACAAGAAGAAGAGGTGCCGGCTTCCTAGAACACGTGAAGTCTCGTACCCAGAAGATCCGGACAGGAAGAGAGGTAAGTACGATGGGATAGGGGGTAGGGTGGGTTAATATTGGTGATGTTCCATTTCCGGCAACTGGGTAATGGAATGTCACTAGAAAATGTGTCTGGGGCGGTCACATGGGAGGGGGGTGTAGCTTACATTAGAAAGATACTTTTAACCTGGACAACCCCTTTAAAGGCTAATAAATAGTAGCAGCAGCAATAAAAGATCTTAAATATTCACCATATTTTCATGCATAAAGGTGTTTTCCAGGCAAAAAATATGAATTTTCAAAAAAGGTCTGTTAGTGCTATTAATAGGTTAATAATTGCACCCAATGACCTCTAGCAGTGTTTTGAGTGATTTCTGGATTCTCTGGGAGCTCCTGGCATCTTCTGTATTTGTTTACATCTGCATCTTCCTGTTCTGTGCCTTTCCAACAACTCGGGCTGCATTTAGAGCTGACTCACTCTCCCTCCCTTTCTCACTCAGTCATCCACCGTTTCCTTAGCTAGCTCACCCACTACACCAGGGGTCGGCAACCCCCGGCATGCGTGCCAAGAGTGGCACGCGAGGCTTATGTCCCTGGCACGGGCAGCAGAGTCCTCAACCAGCAGTTCTGATCGGACCAAACACGGCCGAAACAAAACTGCTATTATATTGTGGGGTCTCTTCAGACCCCCCCCCCCCCCTCAACCCCGAGTATAATAAGCGGAGCCTCAGGAAAAATGATGAAACATAAAAAAAACAAATGTACTCACCATTGCTACGCTCCGCAGCCACTCTCTGTTTTCTTCGGGCGCTTCTTCCTGAAGTCAGCGACAGCTGACAGGACCTCTGGGGTCACGTCTCACGTCATTACGCATAATGACGCGACGTGACGTGACCCCTGAGACCCAATCGGCGGTCACTGACTACAGGCAGAAGCGCCCGAAGAAAACAGAATGGCTGCGGAGCGCAAGAATGGTGAGTACATTATTTTTGTCACCTCTCTTGGCCCTCCACTTATTATACTTTGGAGTCTGAAGAGACCCCACAGTATAATAGATAGTGAGCGGCGACAATTGGAATACATCAGGTGTCCGGGAAAGTTTTAATTTTAAGTATAAATATTGAAAATGGCAACAAAATTGTTGTGTAATTGAAAAGGTGAAAATAAATGACCTAAATAGTGTGATAAATAGTGAATTAAGGCAGAATTATACTGCAAGAGCGATAATGCAGATTATACTGCAATAAAGACAATCGTGCAAAATCAATAATTCAAAAAACACTTCATGTGACTATACATATAAATAAGAATATTACAATATTGCAACTGACGATAAATAAAAAAAAAAAAAAACTTGGATATTATTTCTGAATTTTTCTTCTGTATAACAGCACTCAGGGATCTTCAGCACTATAGACCAGGAAAACCATGCTGACCTCTGGTAGTGAATAAAAGGCCTTCAAAACTATGGTACAGAATAAGTACCAAACAATAAATCGAAACACCCAAAACCCGCTTTGTTATCTCATGTATAAAAATGAGTCTGACTGTTCTTTATGCGTGACCAAACGACTGGACTGATCTTCACCAAATTTGGCACACAGGTACATCAGGTGTCCGGGAAGGTTTTACACTGGGTCTCAGCTCTCTAGGACGTACTGTTCCTGAGATACAGTATTCCCAAAAAATGACCTGCATTAGCCAATAGAAGCCTGCAAATCTTTCACTCATATTCCAACTGCCACACATGGTCACATGTCCTTTATCAGCCAATAGAAGCTCGCAGGCACTTAGTCTCCACATGCACATAGCTTTACTCCAGGTATCCAAACTGGGGTGGCAATGGTTATATGGCGGTTTAGGGGCCAAGGGAAACTTGGGGGTTTTTAAATTTTGAAAAAAAAAAACTTTTAAAAACAAAAAAAGTTATTTTTTGCTTTTTTATTTGGTAATAGTTTGGGGGGCCTTTAAAAATTTGTGGTGTTATGTTTTTTAACAAAAAAAAAAATTAATTTTTTTTTTTTTTTTTTTAAAAACACCAAAAAAAAATTTGTTTTTTTTTTGTTTGTTTATTTTTTTAAAAAAAAAAAAATTTAAAAAAAAAAAAAAAAAAAAAAAAAAAAAAAAAAAGTGGGTTTTTTTTTAGGGGGGCCAAAAAAAAAAAAAAAAAAAAAAATATGTGTGTGGAGGAGTTTCTTTTTTTATTAAAAAAAAAAAAAAAAAATAAAAAAAAAAGAAAAAGAGAGGAGGAGAGGGGCAGTGAAAACAAAAAGAGGAGAAAATTTTTAAATAAACAAACTTCTTTTTTTTTTTTTTTTTTTTTTTTTTTTTTTTTTTTTTCCCTCTTTTTTTTCTTTGTTTTTTTTTTTTTTCATTCCCTATATCTGTGATACTGTGTCTTTGTAGTTTGTCCCCTCTCTCTCTCTGTATCCTTAGCTGTGATGCTGTAGCTCCCTCTCTCTCTCTCTCTCTCAGTTTAGTTTCACTTCTTTGTAAGCAACATGTCTGCTCAGCTCCTGGTATTTCATCATTTTTCACCTACTGCTGTATGAGGTTCTACAAGATTTACTTGGATTAAAGCATCTGGAATCTTATCTACGCCTCCTCAGTTGAGTTGAACACTATCTGATAGATATCTTGGTGTAAATTGCTGGTTAGCATAGAGACTACAGGACACTCTCACAACCTCACACTTGCAGCCAAGCTATTGAGTCAGAACAGTGAAAAATGATGCATAAAGACTGCCAGATACGGCTGTAAGACAGTTCACCAACTTCTGACATACAGTCAGTCACAGCAAGTTACCTGAAGCCAGAAGGAATCAGCATTGTGTAAGTTGCATCTGCAGCTCAGACTCCCTCAGCATAAGAAGATTCTAGCAAGCAGCCATCTTACTCCAGCAAAGTTATATTTATCCTGTTTGTGTTGCATCATGGCTGAAGGGCACCCTGAAGCACAAGGTAGCATGGACCTCAGTATGCAGCCCAGTGAGAAGGCTAGATGCTCAATTAAACAGGTTAGAGACAATCTAGAAGGTTTAAAGCATGAACTTTCCTGTGAACTCTCAAAATGGTGGCAGGAAATACAGACTAAGATGTCTGCCATGTGCTTGCCTGCATACCATGTATCACCACTAGAGGGAGCTCTGCGACAGCTTTGTGCTATGCATGGACATTATAAAATGAAAGCTGAGGACTATGAAAGCATATTGAGGAAATTTCATACAGACGATTCTTTAGCTGAATTGCAAAGCTTCCAGCATCTCAATTCAGAACGAGACAGCTTAGTACATGAAACTAAGTTAAGGACAGAGGCAAGAATTGCGCAACTGCAGGAAATGGCATCCCACGTTTCTGAGTCTACCAAGCGTTCAAAGCGTACATCTAAGTCACGTTCCTCAAAATCTTCCACACTCAGTGAGCAACTTATAAAAGCACGTGCAGAGGCGGAAGCTACTAAGATACAGGCAGCCTTTGCACAACAGAAAGCAGAGATGGAAGCTAATGCAGCAGCGATGGAAGCTAAGGCAGCTCAACAGAAAGCAGAAATGGAAGCTAATGCAGCAGCAATGGAAGCTAATGCAGCTCAAAAAAGGGCAGAACTAGAGGCTCTAGAGAAACAGAATGAGCACGCTGCAGCCATGGCAAGGTTAAGCATTTTAGAACAGGCCATCAGTGGAAGTGAAAGCGACAGCACCAGTTTGTGTGATGTGGAAGCAGAGGATCCCCTCAAGCGCACAAGAGACTATGTACTAAGCCAAAGCAGTGAATCCCTATTTGCCACAAATGTTCCTGTCAGGGACGACATTTCTCCTGAGCAACAGGGCACAGTATCTTCTGCAGCACACCGCATTCAAGGTCAGTACAATGCCCTGCCTGTCCAGCATCCAGTTTCTTCTTCCTTCATGGATTCCCAAAGCCTTGCACCTCAGCAAATGCAATATACTGATACTCAGGTAAACACCAATGTGACACCATACCACCAGACTGCAAACAACCGTCCAGTCTCACATCGATATGTGGCTAAACCTATGGACTTTAAGCTAGCTCCTAGGCTGAATGCCTACGCAGCCCCTACGCTACCTACCTCTGTTAACCAGAACCCCACTAACAACGTAATCACCGCTACTCAGCCAGCAACTCAATATTTAAAGTCAGAGAGAACAGACATGTCAGAGTTTGCAAGGTACATGGTTCGCCGTGAGCTTACTAAGACTGGACTCACAAGGTTCGATGACCAACCTGAGAACTACAGAGGCTGGAAATGTGCCTTCAAAACTGCAATTAGTGACCTTGGCATTACTGCAGCTGAAGAATTAGATTTGCTTATCCGGTGGCTTGGCCCACAGTCCACAGAACGTGCTAAAAGACTCAGATCCGTCCACATTTACAACCCCATAGCAGGCCTTACCGCTGCTTGGGAAAGACTGGAGAAAACCTATGGCAGTCCTGAAGCAATAGAGAATGCTCTGTTCAAACGGTTGCAAGGGTTTCCAAAGATATCTGGTAAGGATCATCAGAAATTTCAAGAACTTAGTGACCTACTCATGGAGCTCCTACTGGCTAAGGCGGACACTCTCCTACCGGGCCTCAGTTACCTGGACACTGCTCGTGGGGTAAACCCGATAGTCACCAAGTTGCCATATAATATTCAAGAAAGGTGGACCACAGTTGGGTCAAGATACAAAAATGAGAATCAAGTCTCCTTTCCTCCATTTTCCTACTTCTGTGAGTTTATCAAGAACATTGCAGAATCCAAGAATGACCCAAGCTTTTCCTATGGGGATCCCAGTGTTCCTGGTTCACCTCCTATTAAGTATGACAGCTCACATTCTAACTACAGAAACCGCAGAGGCCCAGTTTCGGTGAAAAAGACTGATATTCTTCCTATACCTACTTCAGCACCAGAAGAAAGCAGTTGCAACAGCAACCAAGACGAAAAGGTAGAAAATCCTAACCGTCTGTGTCCTATTCACAAGAAGCCTCATCCCCTCAAGAAGTGTATTGGCTTCAGGAGGAAACCAATCCAGGAACGTAGAGAGCTTCTTAAGAAACTAGGGATATGTTTCAAATGTTGTTCCTCTACTGAACATGTTGCTAGAGACTGTAAAATTGCTATTAAGTGTATAGAGTGTGGCAGTGAGGATCATGTACAAGCTCTTCATCCAGCCCAGCCTAGTGCCACACCACCTAGAGGTTCCCCTTCCCCAACTAAGCATGGCGGGGAGAACACAGATCAAGCAGCAAATACTACCACAGTATCTTCCTCATGTACAGAAGTCTGCGGAGAAGACCTTTGTGACAAATCCTGTGCAAGGATATGCCTAGTCAATATATACCCCAAGGGCCAACCAGAAAGGGCTCTGAGGGTGTACGCCATCTTGGACGACCAGAGCAACCACTCACTTGCAAGGTCAGAACTCTTTGATCTGTTTAACTTAAAGGGTGATACTTATCCGTATACCTTGGGTACTTGTAGTGGCATATCAGAGGTTTCTGGAAGAAGGGCCAGTGGTCTCGTAATAGCTTCTCTCAAGGGCAATTTGGAGATACCTTTGCCCACACTTGTTGAGTGCAACCAGATACCATCAAACCAAGAAGAGATACCCACACCAGAGGCGGCTTTCCAGCACCCTCATCTAAGGGCTATAGCCAGTGAAATACCATCCCTTGACAAAAATGCAGACATTCTACTTCTGCTAGGTAGAGACATTCTCAGACTGCACAAAATACGCCAGCAAATTAATGGACCACATGATGCACCATTTGCCCAGCGCCTCGATCTAGGATGGGTAATCATTGGCAACGTCTGCATAGGTAGGATGAAAAGGTCCACCAATATTTCTTCATTTAAGACACATATGTTACCAAATGGTCGCAGCACTTGTTTTCAGCCATGTCCACATCACTTCCAAGTGAAAGAGAAGATAAGCAACAGTAAGTGGCTGCATAATCACCGAGACAACGTGAATACTTTCCTGCCTGGGGACGACACCCTTGGATTAACAGTGTTCAATACAACAAGTGATGACAACAAGCTGGCACCGGCTATAGCTGATAAAGAATTTCTCAAACTTATGGACAAGGAATTCATTCAAGATGATTACTACAGCTGGGTAGCACCCTTACCTTTCCGCTCCCCGAGATCAAAACTACCAAACAATCTGAAGCAAGTAGTTTCTAGATTTTCCTCTTTAAAACATACCCTCATGAGGAAACCAGAGATGGAGAAACACTTTGTAGGTTTCATGCAGAAGGTATTTGAGAGAGATCATGCAGAACCTGCACCTCCACTAAAGGAAGGAGAAGAATGCTGGTACCTTCCATCATTTGGCGTGTATCACCCTCGCAAACCTGACCAAATCAGGGTCGTGTTCGATTCTAGTGCTCAGTATGAAGGCGTCTCTCTCAACAACCTGCTCCTCACTGGTCCTAACCTAAACAACAGCCTCATAGGAGTCTTAATCCGTTTCAGACAGGAACCAGTTGCAGTGATGGCCGACATCCAACAGATGTTTCATTGCTTCATTGTTAAGGATGATGACAGAAACTATCTCAGGTTCCTATGGCATAAGGACAATGATGTCAACAATGAAGTCATAGATTACCGGATGAAGGTACATGTCTTTGGCAATAGCCCATCTCCTGCAGTAGCGATCTATGGACTGAGAAGGACCGCCCATGAAGGTGAGAAAGAGTATGGCTCTGATGCTCGTCAGTTTGTTGAGAGGAACTTCTATGTTGATGATGGTCTTAAATCCTTACCTGCAAGTGAAGAAGTGATCGATCTCCTCTCTAGAACACAGGAAATGCTGTCTGTAGCTAACCTCAGACTTCACAAGATCATCTCCAACAATATGGAGGTAATGAAGGCATTTCCCTCTGATGATCATGCAATCAACTTGAAGGATCTTGATCTCAGTTCTGATACTCCTCCTATGCAACGCAGCCTAGGATTGCTATGGAACACTGAACAAGACACATTCACATTCCAAGTGTCTTCTTGTGACAAACCTTTCACCAAACGAGGAGTTTTATCTGTTGTGAACAGCATTTATGATCCTCTTGGTTTCATTGCTCCCATCACCATTCAAGGCAAGCTACTACTAAGACAGCTTACCACTGAGAACATGGACTGGGACACTCCACTGCCTGCTGAGAAACAACAAAGGTGGGAAAAATGGAAAACCTCTTTGCAAGTATTGGAACAACTCCAGGTTCCACGTTGTTATGTACCCAGCTCCCTTTCAGCGGCAGTAAGAAAGGAAATCCACATCTTCTCTGATGCATCAGTGGAAGCTATAGCTGCAGTGGCCTGAGGATATTAGGAGCCAATCATGAGTTACACTGTGGATTTGTTCTTGGTAAGGCCAAACTGACCCCAAAACCTGCACACTCCATTCCGCGACTCGAACTTTGTGCAGCTGTGCTTGCAGTAGAAATTGCTGAAGCAATAAGAGATGAAATGGACATTGCCATTGATTCATTTACAGTCTACACTGATAGCAGAGTTGTCCTTGGCTATATACACAATCAAACAAGACAATTTTATGTGTATGTTGGAAACAGAGTGGAACGTATCCGAAGTTTCTCTGCCCCTGATCAGTGGCATTACGTCTCCACTCAACTTAACCCAGCTGACCGTGGTACAAGGCCTGCACCGACAGCGCACCTTTTAGACCATATGTGGCTGTCGCCTCCAAGTTTCCTGTATGAAGATCCCTGCTTGACTCCTAACAATGCTGTCTACGATTTAGTGGATCTCAAGTCTGACAAGGAAATCAGGCCTATGACCTCCACACTCTACACTTCTGTGATTCCAAAGGCGAAGCTGAAGCCACATCGCTTTGAACGTTTCTCAACCTGGTCATCCATTGTGAGAGCTGTTGCCCGACTGTTTCACATCGCTCAGTGCTTTGCGAAGGACAGATCAACGGAGTGTCATGGCTGGCATATGTGTACGAAACACCCTACCGCAGCGGACATTGAACACGCTGAGCAAGTTATCATCTGGAGTGTTCAACAAGAGGTATATCATCAAGAGATTGACAGTATCTCACGGAGCATCGATCTGTCCAGGAATAGTGCACTTTACAAACTAAACCCCGTAATCGACCACCACGAATTATTAAGAGTGGGCGGCCGGATTGGAAAGTCTGACTTGTGTAGCAAGGAACAGAACCCAGTGATCATTCCAGGTGGACATTACATTTCTGCTCTGCTGATCCGACATTACCACGAGAAGGTACAGCACCAAGGAAGACATTTTACTGAAGGTGCCATCAGGTCAGCCGGTTTCTGGATTGTGGGAATGAAGAGACACATCTCCTCTGTGATCCATAAATGTGTTAAGTGCCACAAGTTAAGGGGAAGACACCAACAGCAGCAAATGGCAAACCTTCCTCCAGACCGTCTAAGTACTGATCCGCCCTTTACTTACGTTGGGTTGGACGTCTTTGGTCCATGGTCAGTTATCACACAAAGAACCCGTGGTGGAGCTGCAAACAGTAAACGGTGGGCTGTGCTGTTCACCTGTCTCAGCATTCGAGCAGTACACATTGAAGTAATTGAATCTATGGATTCATCTTGCTTTATCAACGCCCTCCGAAGATTCTTCTCCATTCGTGGACCTGCCAAACAACTGAGGTCTGACTGTGGCACTAACTTCGTTGGAGCCTGCAAAGAACTGCAGTTAGACAACTTCTTATCCAACAATGGGTGCACTTGGACGTTTAACCCTCCACATTCATCCCATATGGGAGGTTCCTGGGAACGTATGATTGGGATCACACGCAGAATCCTTGACTCTATGTTGATGGACCACAAGTCGACACTGCTTACCCATGAGACGTTAATAACCTTTCTTGCTGAAGTGTCTGCGATAATCAATGCAAGGCCACTTGTCCCAGTATCTTCAGACCCTGAATCTCCAATTATCTTAACCCCAGCAACGCTTCTTACTCAGAAAATTGGTACTGCTGCTACCTCTCCACGTACCTTAGATCACAGTGACATTTACAGACACCAATGGAAACAAGTTCAACACCTGTCCAATGTGTTCTGGCACCGCTGGAAAACAGAGTACCTCCACATGCTACAGAGCCGTCACAAATGGCAGACCTCAAAACCTAATCTCCAGGTGGGTGACCTCGTCCTTCTAAGGGATAAAGAAGTCCATCGGAATGAATGGCCTATGGGTCTCATCACTAAAGTTGTCCCTAGTGATGATGGGAAGACTCGGAAAGTGGAAGTCAAGGTAACCAAGGGAGGCTCAGTGCGAGTTTTATTCCGCCCAATTAATGAACTGGTGCTTCTTCTTCCAAGAGGAGACGTCACATAAAAGAAGATAAGGACACCATTCACAGCTCATGGCGGGGAGCTTCCTTCCATGAACTAAAAACGTGTTCTTGTGGATTACAGTGTGGGTCGGTGGAGGTGTTGGCAAATTGCGGCTTCCCGACCTGAAGATTGGTTTATTTGGACTAACTGTTGATTATTGTTTGTTGTGCATGTTTCTTTTTTGTTTTTCAGGTTTGAAGAGGACTTTATGGACATCTCAGGACATTTAATGTTTGTTTTCATTGAAATCTAAAGATTTCAGGCGGGGAGTGTCATGTCCCAGGACTTGGTTTAATTCACTGACATATATCTGTGATACTGTGTCTTTGTAGTTTGTCCCCTCTCTCTCTCTGTATCCTTAGCTGTGATGCTGTAGCTCCTCCTCTCTCTCTCTCTCAGTTTAGTTTCACTTCTTTGTAAGCAACATGTCTGCTCAGCTCCTGGTATTTCATCATTTTTCACCTACTGCTGTATGAGGTTCTACAAGATTTACTTGGATTAAAGCATCTGGAATCTTATCTACGCCTCCTCAGTTGAGTTGAACACTATCTGATAGATATCTTGGTGTAAATTGCTGGTTAGCATAGAGACTACAGGACACTCTCACAACCTCACACTTGC
>CAMRHE010000663.1:0-32500 GCA_947044405.1 Leptodactylus fallax
TATCTAGCGGTTTTACCATGAGAGACATGTCTGTTTTTAGTGATTTGCAGAAGGCCATGAGCATATTTTTCATAGAGGCCTCAGTAAGTGGGTTCTCCGTCTCTGGGATATCCGCAAAAAAATCAGTGGGTGGAGGAGTAGGCTGCACATTGTTGCTCACCTCGTCATCCTGGGAGTCACTGCCCTGGATCCTGGGTCTCTGTTTAACCGGGCTAGCGGTGGGTGACTGGTGTGTCTCCAGGCTGGATAGGCCCGTAGACCCCGAAGCACCATCCCGCGGAGGCCCGCTTCCAATGTAGGCCCCGGCCTGCCGGGGAGAAGGCCCAGGTAACTCCGCGCCCGCGCCGTCCAGCAGCTGCGGTAAGGATGGAGCTGAGAGCGCTCTCTTGTGAGCGGAGAGCCTGCTTGTCTCCTCCGGAGGATCGCGAGGTGGAGTCGAGGCCCTAGACTCCGTTTCCAGGCGCAGGCCGTCTCCATGTTGGTCCTCCCCTCCCCCGTGAGGGAAATAGAAGTCGGAGATCTTGTGCGGTCTCACCGCCGACTTCTTTCTTCTAGGCATCCCCGAAGGTAAGATACCTTTTGCTGCTAATATCTGTGCCCAGAGGCCACGGGCTTGTCGCGTAGGATGTCGCTATGTAGGACTCAGGCCGGGAGCTCTGAAACTATGCGGCCATTTCAGTCCACAGCTAGGCTCCGCCCCCGAAACTCATCTTTTAACATTATACCATGTTGCCGGTGGCAGTCAAGCTCTTCAATGAACCCATACCAGTAGATGACCAGGCCAGGTCCAAACCTGTTCCAGTAACTCCAGAATTGGTCCTTTAGATACATCTGGTGACTACTCTCATCTCCAAATGATGCTTTACTTTCAATCCAATGAATAACCTGCCCATCGACAGCCACCGGCACCTCCAGCATGAAGTCAGGAGTTTTATCATAGCCCCTCAAACGCAGCTGCTCTTCATCTAGAAATGCCAAGTTGTTCTCCAGTAGCTTCTCTTAGAAGTACTTCATGCTCATAGCCAATAGTGTGTTTGATGTAATCCACCAAGGGTCCATTGCAGCAGTCATTGACAATACACTGGTTGACCTGACTGGCAAGAATAGTGTCAGGAATCAGAGATGGGTCACGCAGCATGCTGTTCAAGAGAGGTTGTGTGGGCATAACTCCATTCAGATCCTTAAGAAATCGCTCCAAAATTGTCCGCGCGATCAAAGCTGGGGAAAAGTTGACCTCATTAGCCAGATTTAGTAAGACGGGTGCTGCTGGGTCCACTGCTATATCATGTAAGTACTTGCAATAGTACATTTCGATAGTAGTGGGAACATGATGTCTTGCATGGGTCCTTTTCATAAACTTCTAGTACTCCTGGGAAATGATGCTGAGCAGAGTGGACTGCGATTGGCAGGGGAATCTCTCCTCCAGTTTCTTCACACATTGCCTTGTGGACTTCAGACTGGTAATGAGTAGGGCAATCTCTTCATATTGGGCTTTACTCAGCTTCATCTCTCTGTCCTTTCCCTGGTACAGGACACTGTGCACACTGCACACCTCAGGATAAGACATAGGGGTAAAAAAATAAGAATTTTCATCTCCTTTTCAACTACTACTATAGGTAAGATTTTTTTTAATTTTATTAGCAAACAAGAGCATGTATGTGTAGAAACACAACAATTGTAAGTGAAGCTAAAAAGTGGGCCAGACCACCAAAACCGTGCCAGTAGTATATCATTTTATTTACCAAAAGGTTAACCACTTCTGGACCGCCGGTTTTTACATCCAGAAGGTGGTTGTCTAGTTCTGCAAGAAAAGTTCTGCATGAAATCGTGCAGCTGCTGAAATGGGGAGCCGGCTGCTTCAGCCAGAGCTCCCAGAGAGAAGACAGGGAAGGTTTATTACCTTCCCTGCCTTCCCGATCGCTGTGTATCCTTGATCATGAGGAAGGTGAGAGATCAGCCTAAAACTACAAGGGGGGAACTTGTTAATGATCTCAAGGCAGCTGGGACCACAGTCCCCAAGAAAACCATTGGTAACACATTACGCCATAATGGATTAAAATCCTGCAGAGCCTGCAAGGTCCCCCTGCTCAAGAAGGCCCATTTGCAGGCCTGTCTCTAGTTTGCCAATGAACACCTGGATGATTCTGCGAGTGAATGGGAGAAGGTGCTGTGGTCAGAGGAGACAAAAATTGAGCTCTTTGGCATTAACTCAACTCGCCATGTTTGGAGGAAGAGAAATGCTGCCTATGACCCAAAGAACACCATCCCCACTGTCAGAAATGGAGGTGGAAACATTATGTTTTGGGGGTGTTTCTCTGCTAAGGGCACAGGACTACTTCACCGCATCAATGGGAGAATGGATGGAGCCATGTACCGTAAAATTCTGAGTGACAACCTCCTTCCCTCCACCAGGACATTAAAAATGGGTCATGGCTAGGTCTTCCAGTAGGACAATGACCCAAAACATACAGCCAAGACAACAAAGGAGTGGCTCAAAAAGCAGCACATTAAGGTCATGGAGTGGCTTAGCCAGTCTCCAGACCTTAATCCCATAGAAAACTTATGGAGGGAGCTGAAGCTCCGAGTTGCCAAGTGACAGCCTCAAAATCTTATTGATTTAGAGATGATCTGCAAAGAGGAGAGGACCAAAAATCCTCCTGACCTGTGCGCAAACCTCAACAACTACAAAAACCGTCTGACTGCTGATTTATAACATTTGTACAATGTGATTTTCTGAATTTTATTTGATATTCTCACTCTTAAAATAAACCTACCATTAAAATTAGACTGTTCATGTCTTTCAGTGGGCAAACTTACAAAATCAGCAAAGGATCAAATACTTATTTCCTTCACTGTAGTATATTCAGTATATCAGAGGCCTTGTGCGCTTGTATGATGACATCATCAGTGACAGTAGGGGGTAAATGATCCCATAGATGTGTCCTCCATACATATTCACCATCTCAGTACATCTACATACTATACACTGTGTTTGGTTCTCACTATACAAGTCTTTGTTGAGATGATGTTGTGGAAACAAAACGCCATTATCCATTTTCACATCTTTTTACCCACTTTCTATATGAATGTTCCTGGGACATATTAACCCTCTTATCTACATATGAAGTGTCCACTTATGCGTGTGAGATGAGGGAATCTGAATATGGACATACTGGGATGATCCAGTATAGAGATGGTAATGACGGGGCCAGACAATAATGGGATTTACAAGGCTGTGGACTACTGGGATTCTGCCAGAGAGGTGTGAGGTCTCTGCAGAGTCTATTGTGATCATGGATACAGGCTCATCTCAATAAATTAGAATATCTTTGAAATGTTCATTCACTTCAGTAATACAATTCATAATCAGCGTCTTCCATGATTGTGTGTCCTACTGAACCAGAGTGAGGGACCATTTACAGGCTTAGGAAACCTTGGCAGGTGACACTGAATTTACAATACTGAACTTTTTCACAATATTCTAAATTTTCTTACATTTTGGTTTTCATTACCTGTAATCCATAATCAACATTTACAGAAATAAAACACTTGAAATAGAAGACTCTGTGTGTAAAGAACCTAGAAAATATAGGAGATACCCCTGTAATTCTATCAGGTCCATGAAATAACAGGACACTGCGGCCCACACCCCTATTCCTAATACCTCAGACCCCCGGCCCCAATATCTGACTAGTGTTTGGAGAGAGCAAGGGGGATATTTTATGTAATCTATGTAATATCGAATATCTGTGTCTCATACCAGACAAAATGTTAGAACTAGATACAGATATTACACAATAACGCCTCCATACAATGGAGGAAAAGGTGAAGAGAACTTTTCTAGTCTGATGTTTTGGGTCTAACTTTTACCTATTGAATAGACTTAGTTAGTGTGAATATCATTTACATAACACAATACAATGGCTGGTGGGGGAGACAATCACAGACCCCCCAACCCCCGCCCACCTGACCACTGACACAGATATAAAGCAGGGTCTTCCCTTCTCCCTCATTCACACTCCTGGTGAGCTCTCTAGAGGACATTGTCTCTTTCTATCCTTCTCAGCAGAGATCTATCTACCCATCACCTGTAAGGTAAGTGATCCCACCATCACCTCCTATCACACTACACAATATCTGCAAGAGAAAATATTAGTTTACTTATTTCTTGTTCTTTCAGTTATTACCTTTAAGACTAATATCTGCATAATATACTAAGCTTGGTGATAGATTAGATATTATATTGGGGGTCTGTGCACCCCCTGAGCTGGGGCATGGATGGGATATATAGGTGGTTTTGTGGTCACACAATGTAACAATCTGGTACGGAAACATTTTGTTTTTTTTTCCTTTTTCATAGTTACCCTTCTAAATATAACCTTGTCTTTATGTGATGTGTATTTAGAGTGAATTTGGGATGTTTGAGAGCACTTGACCCTCTGGGAGGGTAGAAGTAATTTGGGAGCTTATTCGTTTTACTATTTATAGAATTGATATTTATTCAGTGACATTCCTGGCTCGGTTCTGGTGCTCCGACCACTTTATAGGCTCTTACAATAGAGTTATTTTATATACAGACAGGCCCTTGTTTGTTCATAAAAATATTCTACACCTTTTTGATATTTGGGTTTATAGTGCCCGGTGCCCCTTACCTCTGATGGATCAGATCAGTGTGATAGATAAGATGTGATGGTCTTGTACCATCTCTTTGTTCAGGATGTTTTGGGTTTTCCACCACAGCATATAAATACTATATAGGTGAAGCTCCACTGCCCACCCATCAATAGTATACGGTATGTCTTACAATGCATGACTAAGAAAGTAACATGTCCTCTTTTTCCTTCAGATACAATGGACATTTTCTTTAACATTCCAGTGGAGATGAGGGAGGAACTGAAGGCAGGTGTTGAACATATCAAGGCTTTGGCCAACAGCTTCCAGAAACTAAATCCTATAAAAATTGAGATTTTTGGAGCAGTATTGGCCAATATATTGTGCCAAAAATATATGGGGCACTGGTACCCAGAAAACCCTATAAGAGGACAGGCGTACAGGTAACTCACCAGTTCTCTCTGGATATAAATGGATGGGATGTGTTGGCTTCTCCAAAAATTCCCCCCCAGCTCACACATTGGTCTGTTGACCTGTGTAAAATAAATCCCATCTTGTACCATCGGCATCTCCTCTATAATGGCTGACTTACCTTTCAGGTCTATCAGGGTCAGCAAATATGACCCGGAGGAAAGCATCCTGCAAGCCTGTGCCGACAGTGGGCTCAAGTACTACGAATTGAACTTGCCCGACATAATGACCCTCTGGATTGACCCTTATGAGGTCTCCTGTCGGTGAGTAGTCCCTCTTTATAATACTCAGTAAGGATAGAAGTTGATGATTTCCAATACTGATATCTTACTGATCTATGGACAGGTACGGGGAGGGGAGTTACCCATACACCGTGGCAAGGTTTAACAAAAGAACTGCCCATGTTCCAGAACCAACGGAAGACGACAGGTCCACAGGAGGGTCCTCACGGTCATCACCTGTAAGTGAGGATGGTGATAGTGGGGTAGAAACCGGCTGAGAGGGAGCCTCTACCCCACTGATGATCCAGATTGTGGATTAAGACCAAATCCATAGTAAAGAAGGTAAGAAATCCTTTACTTTTCAAATCTAAAATAATCTAGGACAGATGACTGACACCTGGGGTACACTGCCATTTTCATGACATTGTCTTTTTTTTTTTAGGACTCTGGAGCTGTGTTCTGGACCTCGGCTCCTCTCTGGATTCCTTCATGGAGATCTCCCTCAGTTCCAGTACAGACCAGCAGCACCTCTTCTGGATGTAGTGTGTCGGATGCTGATCGCTGGGTCTGTGGACTATGGGGGGGAGGGGGCTGTATGTACTAGAGAGATGGGATTTATTTTTTTTATAAATGGAAAAAGTTTCTATTGTAATAAAGATGTAGAAAATAATCTGTGGTCGTGTGATTCTATATAATGTGTAGGCTACCTTTACCCTTTATATGACCCCATTATAGTATGGCATCATCTTATTAGGTGCTTTCTTTTATATATAGATTTACATACTTTTAGTGGATATTAATAAAAGTTA
This sequence comes from Leptodactylus fallax, assembly GCA_947044405.1. Taxonomy (NCBI): domain Eukaryota; kingdom Metazoa; phylum Chordata; class Amphibia; order Anura; family Leptodactylidae; genus Leptodactylus; species Leptodactylus fallax. The sequence continues at coordinate 6,113 of CAMRHE010000663.1, forward strand.
GTTTAAGTGTACTTCTTTCCTTATTGGGGATTTTCTTTATGTTGTTGGTACACATACCTTGCTATCAGATACATATCTTTACTGTAGAGTTTATATAAATGTATAGACCTGTATTGGCGGCCACACCAGCTCATATACACACTCATGTAAAGTCACCCACCAGGGTACTATAGGCACAAGGACTCGGTGAGCGCCCTCAGGAGGTGAGGCTCTAGCACAGCACAGTTCAGACAGAAGGTTATGGAGGAGTCAGATCAGCAAGTTTGACAACATGGCTGTCAGCTATCTACAATGTACGTCCAGCCTAGGTACCCAACAGATTCTACTGAATTCATATCACATAGTATTAAATGAGGAGATTTGTTTTACAATATTCACAAGGTTCTCCTGCAGATTTCGGATAAATGCTATTAATATATTCTGGGGTCTCTTTAGATCCCTCAGTATAATTGGAAGCTTTCAAGAGGTTTAGGGAACAATCTTTACCATGGTGTCCGATCTTCTCGCCTTCTAAGTGATGTCGTACTGTTTTTTACTTTACATCAAACCCCGGATCCCCAATTCTATTCTGAGGCCTGAAGAGATACCAAAATTACAATTTATAGGTGGTTAACTCCAAAATTTTTGGGTTTATCTGAACCTGAAGTTTTTGGAGAATCTGTATATAGTATATATTGTCTGCTTGTCTATATTCACTATATCAGGGGTCACACTAAAGATAGGTGGAGAACACTAAAGGAGGTGAAACATGGAATTATATACTATGGGAACATGGGAACTCTTGGGGAGTCTAAAAGGGTGTGAACTGAAAGTTTTAATATACTGTCCATCTGAAAATTTTGTTCCACCTAGACATATAGAAGGTACACGGTCACAGGAACAAGTTATATATACAGTGCCTTGTGAAAGTATTCGGCCCCCTTGAACTTTTCAACCTTTTGCCACATTTCAGGTTTCAAACATAAGGATATAAAATTTTAATTTTTTGGTGAAGAATCAACAAGTGGGACACAATTGTTTAGTGGAACGAAATTTATTGGTTATTTTAAACTTTTGTAAAAAATAAAAAAACTGAAAAGTGGGGCGTGCAATATTATTCGGCCCCTTTACTTTCAGTGCAGCAAACTCACTCCAGAAGTTCAGTGAGGATCTCTGAACGATCCAATGTTGTCCTAAATGACTGATGATAAATATAATCCACCTGTGTGTATACCAGTTTTTTTTTTTTTTTTTTTTTTTTAAACACAAAATCAAATTACTACATCATGAGGATGACATGTTTGTAACATGTGACGTTGAGTCTTTGTACATCAGGAAGGTTTAAAAGGCTGTATCATCCTAAAAATGCGAAGAAAAAAAAATCTGACATGGTTAATCTCCTCAATTTTTTGATTTTCAATGGAGGTTGTGTGTGCACCCTCATATGCTAAATTTGTTCCCGGGACTGTGGGAGAGGGAGCTATTCCTGTCTAATATGATTTATGTAGGTTTAACACCACAAGAGCTCGAAATAAGTGTTCAAGAAAATGATCGGGACATCAAAGCCACAAATATGTTGAGGATGTGAACACATTAAAACCTATCCCAAGATATTTCAGGTTCTGTCATTCCAGTGATGCGTCACTTCTGATGGTTAGGGGGTATTGATTGTAAACCCCCCCCTCCCTAACAGAGGTAGTAATGTCCCAAAACACCTTGCTCAATTCAAAGCCAAGCAGATTTGGACATTGAATACGATGCGGCCACTTGGACATGAGACTAAAGTTTAACTCTATTCCGTTTAATTTTTATCCCCCTGAGCTGGGTCAGGTATGTGATATATAGGTGGTTTTATGGTAAGACACAATGTAACAATTTGGTACAATCTGGGAGGGAAAAACATTTAATTGTTTTTCATAGTGACCATTATAAATATAACCTTGTCTTTATGTGATGTGTATTTAGAGTGAATTTGGGATGTTTGAGGGCACTTGACCCTCTGGGGAATAGAAGTAATTTGGGAGTTCATTTTACTATTTATACAATTGATTTTCATTGACATTCCTGGCTCGGTTCTGGTCATCCGACCACTTTATAGGCTCTTACAATACAGAGTTATTTTTATATACAGACAGGCCCTTGTTTGTTCATAAAATTATTTTACACCTTGATATTTCTGGGTATAGAGCTCGGGGCCCCTTACCTCTTATGGATCAGATCAGTGTGAGAAGATGTGATGGTCAGGGGGTGTTTTCTGTTCAGGATGTTTTGGGTTTTCCACCACAGCATATAAGTACTATATAGGTGAAGCTCCACTGCCCGCCCATCCATAGTATACGGTATATCTTACACTGCATGACTAAAAGTAACATGTCCTCTTTTTCCTTCAGATACAATGGACGCTTATTCTTACGTTCCAATGGAGATGAGGGAGGAACTGAAGGCTGGAGTGGATTACATCAAGACTCTGGCCAACAAATTAAACCCAATGAAAATCGATATTTTTGGAATAATATTGTCCAGTATATTGTGCCAAAAATACATCGGGCAGGGGTACCCAGAAAACCCTATTAGAACTGGTGAGTTACCTGTATGTCTGTCGTTTATCTGGATATAAATGGATGGGCTGTTTCGGCTTCTCCAAAAATTACCCCCATACTGATTTATCATTCAGCTCACATATTGGTTTGACATGTGCAAAATAAATACCATCTTGTACCATCCGCATCTCCTCTATAATGGCTGACTTACCTTTCAGGTGTATCAGGATCAGTATGAATAAGAAGAAAGCATCCTGCAAGCCTGTACCTACAGTGGGCTCCAATACCAGGAATTGGTCCTGCCCAAGGTAATGACCCTCTGGATTGACCCTTATGAAGTCTGTCTGTGAGCAGTCCCTCTTTATACTACTCAGTAAGGATAGTAGTTGATTTCCAATACTGATATCTTACTGATCTATGGACAGGTTGGGGCAGGAGAGTTACCCATACACTGTGGCCAGATTTAAACGCAAGAACTGCCCGTGTTCCGGATATCCCAAGATCCTCAGAACTATTTGTCCTATAGTCATTGCTGGAAAACAACAGAAGACTGTTCCACAGGAGGCTCCTCATGTCAATCACCAATAAGTCTTAGCAGTGAGGACAGTGATCGTGGGATAGAAACCAGTTGTGAGGGAGCGTCTAACCTGCCGATGCTACAGATTGTGGATTAGGACCAAATATAGGGAAACCCATAGTAAAAAAGGTGAGAAATCCTTTACTTTCCAAATCTAACACCTTTTATAATCTAGAACAGGTGTATGTCACTTGGGTTACACAGGAGGATCACACCCTGACACTTGGGGATCCTAGGGTTTGCGAAATAATAGTGAAATAATTCAGCTATTCTTTATGCACATGGAGGTTTGCGCATGCGCGCCAGTATTGCAGTCATACTGTATGTAATGCTTTAGCTGAGTCCAAGTGAGCGTCTGATCTCCTGGTAATGACATTGCATGCACACTGCTTACAGACACGCCAGGGATCGGAGCTCCTTATCTATAAGTGGAATGTACACATACTAACCAGTAAACCTGTTAGATATCAATCATGTGCACATAAATATATATATATATATATATATTTATGAATGTTATGTATATTATATATTACCACGCTACCATTGGACGGTTTTAGCCATTTTGATTGAGAGTCGATAGGTGGAGATTGTCACTGCCAATATAAAGTTGCCATCCTTTTCATGAAATGCTAATGGAATAGATTTTTTTCTTATCTGAGCGCATGGTTTGGAGATGGCACTTTCTAATCTTTGAGACTTATCACTAAGCTTTTTTATTTTCATTGACACCTTAACTTCCCCAAGTGATAAGATTTTTTTGTGACTGAATTTCTCAAATTTCCATTTTATATATGAATGCAAAAAATGTTACAATTTTAGAAAAAAGCGCAGCACCGACCTGGTGTACTGGATCATGGGCTTAGCTGTAAGTTACAGCCAACACACCAGAGGCCGCCCGATCAGTGCGAACGGGATTAAGGCTTCTGCCATATTAGTACTATTATGGCGGTTTGCCTTCAGACCTTGGTGGCTGCGTCGTGTTATTATGGCACAAGTCGCCAAGGATTTAATGAACCTCAGGTGTCAGCTGAGAAGAGTAGAAGATAGATGTTCATTGCTCCGACATGTCTCTACCTGAGGAAGGAGAGAGAAAAAAAAATATCCCTGAGGAGACACTGCTGAAGTGCAAGTATGAAAGGTTGCTGTTCACACTGATTGGGTTTGTCTAAGATAACCTTGGTCTAGTCCATGTAGTCAGGGACTGTTTAGTTAGTGCCTGACCATTTTTATTTTTTTTCCCCCACTACGGCTATATGGGAAGATATTTATATATGTTGTTTTTAGTATTTTTGAATGTAAGGATGTAGAATTTGCTTATGTTTATTTGTGGTGTGTTTTAAGGCACTTTTTTTAACCTCAATATCTCTTTATGAGAAGCCTAGAAGTCTTCATAAGGCTCCCGGGTGTCATAGTAACAGGATGGTTTCTTTGATCTCGCCACACAGTAGCCTGCCAATGTGGTCGCAAAGATGAAATGTACGTGAGAGAGAATTCTGATTGCAAACATTACTGCCGGGTCTCTGCTGTGTAATATGGCCTGCTTCTGAGAACTGCAGACCACGTTCTAGATAAAGATCTACCTCTCGATCCAACTTAGTAACTTCCATTTCATCTGAGACCATGTGGAAAGCATTTTTTTAGGAAAGCGGGGGGGGGGGGGGAAATCGGAAGAGACCATAAATTTGGTTGGTCAACCTTACGATCTCAGAACCCCATCCTTCAAACGCAAAGGAATAGGAGCCAGTGTGAAAGAAATGATGGATCAGTAAAGACACTTCAGGTAATTTATCCTTGCATACACTTACACAACATCAAATTAAGGTCTTGCAAAAGGGACTGTCTCCTCCTTGCAAATTTGATCATTTTACTATGGTGAAAGATCTTGAATGGTTTGCCCATGGATTACGCTTTAAAGAGGAATTTTTTTCATTAAAATATTTTTTAGACAGTCCCTGAGACACCTCCTACAATTGTTGGAACAGGAGTGCCATGATGATCCATCTAGCCCCCGTCATGTGTCGTCGCTTACAACATTTCCTCCTTGTGTCCAGCTGTAGATAAGAAAATGTGAGATCCTGTTTCACTAATTTAACTGAGTATTTTTGTAATCCTAATTTTAATTCATCACAGCATCAGGCGCTTCGTGAATTACGAGTGCTAAACGATATCGTAATTAAACCAGCTGATAAGGGAGGAAATGTGATCAGGCCAACAGGCGTATGAGCAGGAGGCCTTTAGACAGCTTAGTGATACCAGTTATCGGAGACTACCGCGTGATCCCACATTCCCATTCAAATGTGAACTGGATGGAATTCTGAAACAGGCTGCTGAGGCTGGGATCCTTGATCCCAAAATCATGCAAGGTTTAGTTGTGGACTTCCCAGTTATACCCACTTTTTACTTACTTCCCAAAGCTCACAAGGATTCTAATATACCTCCCCGATGCCCTATTGTGTATGGGATTGGTGAACTTTGTGAAAAAGTTTGTCGTTTCATTGACTTCTCTTCAGAGGTGTGTGGAGACCCTGCCATCATTTATCCAAGATACCTCTGATATGTTGAGACTTTTGGATGGGTTACACCTTAAGGAATGCTACTTGTTACCTGCGACGTCGAGTCCCTGTACGCGTCGAGATTTTTCCTGGACATAACTAATCTTGATCAGGATCTTGTATTGCTGATATGAGTATTTTTTTTGTTTAAGGACTGCCTATTCCTGCAGCTCCAGGGGACCACGATGGGGGCGACTTGTGCGCCCTCTTACGCAAATCTTTTCCTGGGGCTGTGGGAGCGGGATGTGGTTCCTCATGTTCCGGGATTCAACGCCGTACTCCAGTGGTCCAGATATATTGATATTTGGCAGGGCTTGGCGTCGCAGCTTGAAGACTTCCTGGGTTGAACATGAATGATCTCAACATACGACTCACTTGGCACCATAGTCCAGTATGCCTTGAATTTTGGGATATTTTGATAGAGATATTGATTGCTTAATCTTTACTGACGTTTAGGATAAACAGTGTAAATAAAAAACTTAACGTTTAATATAATAAAAAAATTCAACAAAGGGCAGGGGATTTATGTAGATAAGATTAACAGGTTCGTTACCACCCTCCCATCCTACATCAGGGACAATACGGACCTCCTCACATGTTTAGAGGGGGGTCAGTGGGGGAGAACTGTATCTTGGGGAGCATAGACGTTGTGGCACTGTACTCCTCAATTCCCCATGATTGGGGTATGAAGGCAATGGAATACTACTCAGCATGCGTGGATGTCAGTACCGCGCCCACAACAAGTTCGTCTTAGATCTCCTTTATTTTGTTCGACGCATAATTTTTTTTTTTTTTTTTACTTTTAATATACCCATATACTGTGGCCAGCTTAAAGACCCTCAGAACTATTTATCCTATGGTCATTGCTGGACACCAACAGCATCTCAGGATGTTTTGGGTTTTCCACCACAGCATATATTAAAGTACTATATAGGTGAAGCTCCACTGCCCACCCATCAATAGTATACGGTCTGTACACTGCATGACAAAAAAAAAAAAAAAAAAAAAAAAAGTAACATGCCCTCTTTTTCCTTCAGATACAATGGACGCTTATTCTTACATTCCAGTGGAGATGAGGGAGGAACTGAAGGCTGGAGTGAATTACATCACGACTCTGGCCAACAGGTTCCAGAAACTAAAACACTGTAAAAATTGATATATTTTTGGAGAAATATTGGCCAATATATTGTGCCAAAAATATATCAGGCACTGGTACCCAGAAAAGCCTATAAAAAAGGACAGGCGTACAGGTAAGTCACCAGTTCTCTGGATCTAAATGGATGGGATGTGTAGGCTTCTCCAAAAATTCCCCCATACTGATTTATCATTCAGCTCACACATTGGTCTGTTGACATGTGTAAAATAAATCCCATCTTGTACCATCGGCATCTCCTCTATAATGGCTGACTTCCCTTTCAGGTGTATTAGGATCAATAGATATGACCAGGAGGAAAGCATCCTGCAAGCCTGTACCTACAGTGGGCTCAAATACCAGGAATTGGCCCTGCCCAAGGTAATGACCCTCTGGATTTACCATTAAGTCTTCTCTGTGAGTAGTTCTTTATAATACTCTAAGGAAAGTAGTTGATGATTTCCAATACTGATCTCTTACTGATCTATGGACAGGTTGGGGGAGGAGAGTTACCTGTACACTGTGGCCAGTTTCAACCCTAGAACTGCCTGGGATTTTCCTAGAGCCTCAGAACTATTTGTCGTATGGTCATTGCTGGACACCAACAACAGAAGAAGACAGCAGCTCCACAGGAGGTTCCTCACGGTCATCGCCAATAAGTCTTTGCAGTGAGGACAGTGATAGTGGGATAGAAACAGGCTGTGAGGAAACCTCTACCCCACTGATGCTACAGATTGTGGATTAGGACCAAATATGGGGAAACCTATACAGTAGTAAAAGGTGAGAAATCCTTTGCTTTCCTAATCTAAAACACCCTTTTTATAATCTAGAACAGGTGTATGTCATTTGGGTTACAGGATGATGACACCCTGACACTTGGGGGTAGACTTGGGGATCCTAGTGTTTGCGATAGCACAGTGAAATGATTCAGCTATTTATGCAAAAGGAGAGTCGGGCGTGCGCACCAGTCTTGCAGTCATGTGTAATGGTTTAGCTGAGTCCAAGTGAGCGTCTGATCTCCTGGTAATGACACTGCATGCACACTGCTTACAGACACGCCAGGGATCGGAGCTCCTGATCTACACGTTGAATGTACACACTGACCACTACACCTGAAAGATATGACGTGAGTACTGGATATATTTATATATTTATGAATGTTTATCATGTATATATTATATATTACCGCGCTTCCATTGGACGTTTTTAGCCAAACTGATTGGAGGGTTTACGTTTAAATAGCAGCAATATGAATGTGATAAAGACCCCTGTGAGGGCTGATACGTGGTGTTTGTCACTACCTATAAAATAAAAAATAAAAAAGTTACCATCCTTTTCATTAAATGCTGATGGAATTGAATTTTCTTATCTGAGTTCTCATGGTTTGGAGATGGGAATTTCTAATCTTGGAGACCCATGAAACATTGGTTTTCATTGACACCATCCCAAGTGGAGATTTTTTTGCGACGAACATATTTTGCATTCATATATAAAAGATGGAAATTTGAAAATATTCAATTTTAGATAAAAAGCACAGCAACCACCTGGTGTGCTGGAGCAGGGACTTAGCTGCAAGTTACAGCCAACACACACCAGAGACCGCCCGCTCAGTGTGTGAACGAGCTTAAGGCTTCTGCCGTAATAGTACTATTATGGTGGTTTGCCTTCAGACCTTGGTGGCTACGCCATATTATGAACCTCATTAGGTGTCCGCTGAGAAGACTCTAGAAGAAAGGTGTTCATTACTCCGACATGTCTCTACCTGGAAAAGGAGAGAGGAAAAATATCCCTGAGGAGACACTGCTGAACAAGTGCAAGTATGACAGGTTGCTGTTCACACTGATTGGGTTTGACTGGCCTAAAAATAACCTTGGTCTAGTCCATGTAGTTAGGGCCTGGACAAGGCAGTTGTACTAGGTTTGCCATTTTGATATTTTCCCCACTACGGCTATATGGGAAGATTTTTATATATTTGTAGTTTAATATTTTTGGATGTGAGGATGTAGAATTTGCTTGTTTTTATTTAAAATTTGTGATGTGTTTTAAGCTTTTTTTTTAGCCTCAATATCTTTATGATAAGCCTAGAAGCCTTCATAAGACTTCCGGCTGTATCAGTAATAGGAAGGTTTTTACGATCTCGCCACAGTAGCCGTTCTACAAATGTGGTCACAAAAATGAAAATGTACATGAGAGAATTGTGATTGCTGTGTAATATGGCCTGCTTCTGAGACTACGCCATATTAACTTTCCTGCCCAGATATTTTTATATTTTCATTCTATTTTTAAATTCAGAGACATGAGGGATTTTTTGTGGGACAAATTATACTTTGTAATGGCACCACTTTATATTCCATTTTCCAGTTCATAGTAGGAAACGAAAAAAATTTGGAATGGGGTAAAATTCGAAAAAAAACTGTGCAACATTCTTAGTCTATTTATTTACGGTGCAGCTAAAATAACATCCGTATTCTATGGATCAGTACGATACAAAAAAAAAAAAAAAATTCTAAAAAAAAAAAAAAAACACTTTGCAGGGCCACAACTTATATATGATAGCTTTTCATCCAAATTTTCATGATCATTGGTTCAACTCGAAATTTTTTTCCCCTGCTATGGTATTTACTGAATAGGAAGATCATCATCTTATATTTGTAGCCTGGGCATTTTAAGATTTAGATCAGGATTGCTGTCACCTGATCACTTTCTAGAGCCAGTAATTCACCCCAAAATGGGGACCCCCTTATGCTGCCGGTAAATTGTCGCCTCAATTTCGACCGAGACACTAGGGGTGTTAATGTCTTCGATCAGTGCAGCCATTACTGGTGCTATATTATACAGCGGGAACCCGGGGGCTATGGTGGCCGCTCATCTCCTGAAGGGCTGCCATATTTAAAACCAAACATCTGCCATAAAAGTATGGTGGAAGTCAGGAAGGGGTTAATAGGGGAGGTTTGTTTTGGAAGGTTCACCAGAAGTGCTATTTTATTGTTATTTTCAGTGCCCAGATAATGTATAAGATTGTTATTTCTTGGAATCATTTTCTGGTACATTAAGGATTTGTGGAGAATTCTTGGTTTTCTAATTGTTTCTCTGCTTACTTGTATAATGAATTTCCATTGGGTTTGGATTTCCACTATAAAATGGATAGTAATATTTTGTAATTTATTAATTTCTCTTAGGAGTGTACTGCCCAAGTTAGGATATGTTTGGATGGATGGACAAAAAAGTTAAAATTTAATTTATATAGTTTTCTTTTTTGGTGAATGGTGCTTTGAGGGTTCGGGAGGCTCTATGCATGTATGTAATATATAGGTGGATGTGCTGTTTTGGGGGTCAGCCCCATTGTAACCAATTTGTGCAATCTGGGAGGCAAAATTTTGATATATAACCTTGCCTGTCTTGTGAGGTGTATTCATGGCACTTACAGCTAGGTTCATATTTCTGCCGGTCTCTGTTCGGGTCTGCTGGGGGACCTGAACAATGGAGAGATGTGTAACCGCTAAGAGTGGTCCACATGAACCCCATTGACTAAGAGTACGCCGGTGTGTCTGGTGCTGATGTGAATTTAGCCTAATTTTAGGAGCTAATTTTGTATCTTAATATATATTTTATTACTGGTTCGGTTCTGGTGGTGCGGCCACTTTATATTCTTACTTACAAGAGTTATTTTTATATACAGATGCTTGCTAATAGGCTAAAGCACTCTTCTAGACCTCTAGATACATGAGCATTATAGTGCCAGGTGTCCTTTACCTCCAGTAACTGCTGAAAATTACATGAAAATCCTTCAATTGATAATTGTAATGTTGATCAGGTAATATTGTAGTTAGGAAGCTGAGATGTCGGGGCTGTTGGCTACATGACAGTTCTCGCTCTGCTGTTCCATTGATATAACCCATCAGTTGGTAGTCCACCATATTACAATGCCTCACATGACTCTTGGCTCTAGCTACCAGATAAGGTTTGATGCTCGGGATGTCTTCTTGGGTTTTTCCACCACAGCATAAAGTAATTTTGTGCTTGATGTTGGTAATAATTGATGCTTTTATATCTCGTGGCTTCTTTAGTGTTTCATGCTATGAGTAAGAGGTACTAACCTGGAAATGCATAAGCTGTGTAACCTACTATGTGCTCCAAGATTGTATTCTAAACATTCAGAATTAAAAGATCATTTTTAAACTAAGAATTTTTGGTGATGGACCTCATCGCTTGATGGTTGTGCTACTTTCTTTATGCTTAGTAAGGAAAGTAGTAGATTTCCAATACTGATATCTTACTGATCTATGGACAGGTTGGGGGAGGAGAGTTACCCGTACACTGTGGCCAGTTTTAACTGAAGAACTGCCCATCTTTTGGATATTCCAAAGATCCTCAGAACTAAATTTATCCTATGGTCATTGCTGGACACCAAGACCAGAAGACAACAGGTCCTCTTTCTCCTTCGGATACAATGGACGCTTTTTCTTACGTTCCAGTAGAGATGAGGGAGGAACTGAAGGCTGGAGTGGATTACATCAAGACACTGGCCAACAGGTTCCACAAATTAAATCCGATGAAAATTGGTATTTTTGAAGCAATATTGGCCAATATCTTGTGCAATACATACATGGGGCACTGGTATCCAGAAAACCCTATTAAAGGACAGGCGTATGGGTAACTCACCAGTTCTCTCTGGATATAAATGGATGGGATGTGTTGGCTTCTCCAAAAACTCCCCCATATTGATTTATCATTCAGCTCACACATTGGTCTGTTGACATGTGTAAAATCCCATCTTGTACCATCAGCATCTCCTCTATAATGGCTGACTTTCCTTTCAGGTGTATCAGGATTAATAGATATGACCAGGAGGAAAGCATCCTGCAAGCCTGTACCTACAGTGGGCTCAAATACCAGGAATTGGCCCTGCCCAAGATAATGACCCTCTTGATTGACCCTTATGAAGTCTGTCAGTGAGTAGTCCCTCTTTATAATACTCAGTAAGGATAGTAGTTGATTTCCAATACTGATATCTTACTGATCTATGGACAGGTTGGGGGAGGGGAAGATACCTTTACACTGTGGCCAGGTTTAACCCAAGAACTACCCGTCTTCTGGATATCGCAAGACCCTCAGAACTATTTGTCCTATGGTCATTGCTTGATGATATCAGAAAACGGCTCCACAAGAGGCTCCTCACGCTCATAGCCAATAAGTCTTAGTGACTTTGGGCATACAAACCGGCTATGAGGGAGCGTCTACCCCGCCGATGCTATAGATTGTGGATTAGGATCAAATATGGGAAAAAAAGCTCAAAAATGAGAAATTCTTTACTTTCCAAATCTAAAACACCCTTTTTATAATCTAGAACAGATGTCTAACACTTGGGGGTAATCTTGGGGAGCCTAGGGTTTGCGAAAGTGCAGTGAAATGATTTGGCTTTTCTATATACAAAAAAAAACAGAGGTTTGCGCATGCGCACCAGTCATATGTAATGCTTTAGCCGAGTCCAAGTGAGCGTCTGATCTGGTAACGACACTGCATGCACACTGCTTACAGACCACCATTGGACTGATATTTTATATTTAGATAGAAGCAATATGAATGTTACCATTTACCCCTGTGAGGGCCGATACGTGGTGTTTGTCACTGCCAATAAAAAAAAAAAGTTACCATCCTTTTCATGAAATGCTGGCAAAAACCGATTTTTTTCTCATTTCAGAGCCTGGTTTGGAGATGGGACTTTCTAATCTTTGAGACCTCTCACTAAAGCTCCTATTTGTTTTCATTGACGCTTTTACTTGCCCAAGTTTTGTTTGACACTTTGTACTTCATGTTTATTGTTCATGTTAGGGGTAAACATTGTAACATTTTTTGCATTTATATATAAAAAATAGAAACTTGGAAAAATTTGCAATTTTAGAAATAAGTGCAGCTCTGACCTGATGTGCTGGAGCAGCGGGGGCTTCTGCCGTAATAGTACTTATGGCGTTTGCCTTCAGACCTTGGCGTTTGCACCATACTATTACAGCACTAGTCGCCAAGGGCTTAATGAACCCATCTGAGAAGTCTCTACAAGAAAGGTGTTCATTACTGCGACATGTCTACCTGGAGAAGGAGAGAGGAAAAATATCCCTGAGGATACACTGCTGAAATCCTGGACAAGTACAAGTATGACAGGTTGCTGTTCACACTGATCGGGAGGCTTTGTGCATGTGTGGTATATAGGTGGATGTGATTTAATTGGCTGTAGTTTTTTTGGTAATTTATAAATATATATAACATTGTGTCTGTGTGAGGTGTATTCAGACTAAATTGGCATTTGCAGGAGAGACCAGCACAAATGAGGACCTGAACAAAAGACGGAGACAGAGACCGCTCTTTTAGTGGTTACACAGACCATTGACTAATGGGGTCTGCCAAGTGTTCAATGTTTCAAATAAAAAAAAATAAAAAATTTTCCATGCTGGACTTCTCTCCGCCTCAGATGTGAACTAATGATCAAATCTCTACTTAAGGGCTTTTCTTTTTGTCCGGTTTCTAAAACTAATTGGTTTCAGGTGGAATTAGATTTTTGCATTTTTTCGTTCTATTAAGTTACACTGATTTGCAAATTGTGTAATGGAAACTTCAATTGTGGAATAAGAGCAATTTTGTTCCTCCACTAGTACCTCCTGTTATTGAGGCTGTGAAGTCTGACATGGTTTTGAGATCTATGGATCAGGCTGGATCTCTCAGACATCCTAATAAGACGACTAATGAAATCTCGACCTTGTGAGAGCTGTCCCATGATTGTGACATCATTGGCGGGCTTGATTTATAAAGGCGGAGCTGACTTAGTCATGGATACAGTTTCATAATTGGCCGAGATTGGATGACAAATGATACTGGATGTATATATGAGGGTCTCTGTGGACCCTAAATTTGAAATACTAAAAGAAAATCCAAACTGTTCTGTATCCTGATTTACTTAAAATTAGAAGACTCTTCATCAATAAGTCTACTAAGAGTGGAAAATCCCAATTACACCTAATTCTTCCCAAGATCCATAAATGCCTACGGTTATTGCCTGGCAGACTTATCAGGCACGGGCTCTATTTTGTCTAATATTTTTTGGACAGAGCGCTTAGTTGTCTCAAAAAATCTGAAGTGTCCTGTATATAAGATCTACCTGTCGCCAAATGTCTGTCAATTTGGAAGGCCAGACTGATGTTATATTAGCTCCATTTGATGTCTCTTTATACATCAATAGATCAGAGGGTGGATGAGTTGGATAGGAAGTTGCAAAATTCTGATTACTTTAGAGCTTCAAGCTTATTTCTATTGGATTTACTGAGACTTGTGTTGACAATCATTTATTTGGTGATCAATACTTTACAAAAAAAAAAAAAAAAGGTACCGCCATGGGCGCAAATGTACGCTTGCTAAAACACACTTATGCTCATATTTATGACTGTCATGGAGGAGGATCTCGTCTGTCTCTCCCTACTTCTCCAAGGTGCTGAGGAGGTGGAGATGCATAGACATCTTTCTCCTATGGCAAGGAACTTGGGTGAATTTCATAACTTTAATACACTTGATACTGATGGAAAATTCACTTGATTATACAATATCAGTGCAATTTTTAAATGTATTGGTCACTTTAGAAAAAAATTTTGTATACCAAACCCACTGACAAGAATCAACTTAGGTATGATTCAGCACATCCAGGAGTGATGCTAAGGTCATTACCATATAGTTTTCATGGGTTAATAGTTGTCATTGAGGAGACAGACATTGAGATGGCCAGGACTGTCATGGCAGGTAAAGTTAAGGAATGGGGATACCCTACTAAGCTTGGAGGTTTAAAATAAAGCTAGTTCACTAGAAAGACAATCCTTTAGTTATAATACAAAAGGATAAAAGGTTACTACTACATTTAATGAGAATCAATTAGATGTAATCTGCAAACATTGGCCGATGTTATCAAGATGTCCGACGGTAATGGAATATAAAAATCCACCTTTGTTCTCCTATAGGTGAGCTCAAGATATTGGAGACAGTTGTGCACTAGGATGTAGGGTCCAGTAAGAATAAACTTACATCATCTTCAATTACTGATTATGAAGTGAGGTTGTTTCCCCATGTGTAACATGCTAAACAATTGTTCACATATGCTAAGGGAAATGGGTTTGTTCATCCAAGAACCTCTAAATATTATATAAGGGGTTACTGGACTTGCAATAGCGAGTTTGTGATTTATTGGATCCAATGTCCTTGTGATCTATGGTATGTAAGAGACACTAGCCTAGATCTTAAAACTAGGATGAACCAGCACCGATATACGGTTAGGAAAGGTAAAATGATTTACCAGTGTCTAAGCATTTTTTGGAATATACAAACCCAACAAAAGATGGTCACACAAAACGCAAATAAACTATATAGCGCCATATTCTGCAGCACTTTACAAAATCAGAGGAACATGGACAATGTGAGACATTACAATGTGACAAAAATAAACATAGCAAACAACAGGAGTGAGGGCCCTGCTCGCAAGAGCTTATATCGAGTATTCTCTCAGAATGTATCAAAATAAAGAAATTTATTAAGAAAATTCATGAGAATATATAGGTTAAAAAAAAAAGGGGAGACTGAATAAAAGCATAAGGAATCAGCTTAAATTTAGGGTCATTGATCATATTCTGCCAGCTAGAAGGGGAGGGGAGATTGTAAAAAAAAAATGTTGAGAACTTGAATGGATCTATAAACTGAATACTTTGAAGCTACATGGGTTTAAAATGTCAAATTCAAAATTATGGGGGTGATTTCGGGGTGGGCTGGTCCGTGTACATGTACTGGATCCAGCGTCTCTTCAGTATTTGGTTTGTGCATTAATATATTTATAAACACACACACAACTATTTTATAGATCTGAATTCAAGAAGAACTCACCGATGCAGACCTGTTCCTCCAATTACTACATTATATATATTTGTATTAATTCAATAAAAAATATACTGCACATGTTTCAGAACCTATATACACAGATATGCTCACAGTTTTATAACTTAAAATGGTTTAGATAGCTATACATCTGGAAGCCTTGGGCATGTATAGCGGGTATTCTGGATTAACCATGTTTATCTACACGGTGGTCCATGGTACTTGCTAAGGGGCATTGCTGACCAGTCATTGATCTTTTTTGGTGATCCCCTTTAAGCCTGGCATAAGGAGCTTTGCTATTCATATTTATATGTGGGGTTGGTAAATATTTATACATCTATGTTCTAATTATTCCTCCATAAAAAGACTTGTATCAATCATCTATTTGCTGGTTATTACAGTGTTCCATGGAGAATGAAAGGTCTGGTCCCAAATTTGCATTTTGCCCTGATTAAATATGGCATCTATTGCCCAGTATCATCTTCTGAATATGCTTTTTTCATACTTTCTGGTCCGCTCATACGCAGTTGTGTATGTCCTTTTTGCAAATGGTGTTGGATGTGCTTTTGCGCATTGCACAAGGTCGGGTTCCGGTCATGCGCAGTTTACCCTTTCCATACGCTGTAATCTGCATGTGTTTTGCTATGGGGAGCTACAGGTTTGCACATGAGAGTCCTCATAGTATGAATTATCTGCACCTGATTGTATAATTGCCTATTCATGTTAAACATTGATTTTGGGGCATTTACTGGACAACCCTGAAGATGATCGGGAGTAAAATTATTGCACGGTCACTTTATGATGTGTAATTATGCACTAATATGAATTGATGCAATTGTGTATATATGAATATGGATTGTAAATGAATGTGGATTACACATGCTTTATACAGTCATGGCCAAAAGTTTTGAGAATGATACAAATATTAATTTTTACAAAGTCTACTGCTTCAGTTTTTCTAATGGCAATTTGCATATACTCCAGAATGTTATAAAGAGTGATCAGCTTAACAGCAATTACTTGCAAAGTCAATATTTGCCTAGAAAATGAACTTTATCCCCCAAAACACATTTCAACATCATTGCAGCCCTGCCTTAAAAGGACCACCTAACATCGTTTCAGTGATTGCTCCATTAACACAGGTGTGGGTGTTGATGAGGACAGGGCTGGAGATCAATCTGTCATGATTAAGTAAGAATGACACCACTGGGGACTTTAAAGGGGGGGGGGGGGTGGCCCTTATTGTTCTCCTTTTTTTTTTAAGGGGGTTTTTAAAAAAAAAAGGGGAGGGGTCGGTGGGGTGGGCAAAAAGGAAAAGGGGGGGGGGGGGGGGGGGGGGGAGGAGGGAAGGGAAGGGGGTCAACAATCTATGGCATCATCAAGAACTTCAAGGAGAGAGGTTCCATTGGTGCCAAAAAGGCTCCAGGGCGCCCAAGAAAGACCAGCAAGCGGCAGGACCGTCTCTTAAAAGTGTTTCAGCTGCGGGATCAGGCTACCAGCAGTGCAGAGCTTGCTGAGGAATGGCAGCAGGCAGGTGTGAGTGCATCTGCACGCACTGTGAGGCGAAGACTCTTGGAGCAAGGCCTGGTCTCAAGGAGGGCAGCAAAGAAGCCACTTCTCTCCAGAAAAAACATCAGGGACAGACTGATATTCTGCAAAAGGTACAGGGAGTGGACTGCTGAGGACTGGGGGAAAGTTATTTTCTCTGATGAATCCCCTTTTCGATTGTTTGGAACATCTGGAAAACAGCTTATTCGGAGAAGAAGAGGTGAGCGCTACCACCAGTCTTGTCTCATGCCAACTGTAAAGCATCCTGAAACCATTCATGTGTGGGGTTGCTTCTCAGCCAAGGGAATCGGCTCTCACAGTCTTGCCTAAAAACACAGCCATGAATAAAGAATGGTACTAGAATGTCCTCCAAGAGCAACTTCTCCCAACCGTCCAAGAGCAGTTTGGCGCTCAACAATGCCTTTTCCAGCATGATGGAGCACCTTGCCATAAAGCAAAGGTGATAACTAAATGGCTCAGGGAACAGAGATTTGGGGTCCATGGCCTGGAAACTCCCCAGATCTTAATCCCATTGAGAACTTGTGGTCAATCATCAAGAGACGGGTGGACAAACAAAAACCAACAAATTCAGACAAAATTAAAGCATTGATTCTGCAAGAATGGACTGCTATCAGTCAGGATTTGGTCCAGAAGTTGATTGAGAGCATGCCAGGGAGAATTGCAGAGGTCCTGAAGAAGAAGGGTCAACACTGCAAATATTGACTTGCTGCATTAACTCATTCTAACTGTCAATATAAGCTTCTGTTACTCATAATATGAATGCAATTCTATTTCTGTATGTGATCAAAACATGTGACAAACACACATAAAAACCAGAGGGCAGCAGATCATGTGAAAATATAATATTTGTGTCACTCAAAACTTTTGGCCATGACTGTATACTTGGATGTAGGCACTTGCTCTTTGCTTGGCAAAGGCTCTGAGCTGAAATGTCGCTATTACAAGGAATAATATCACACCGTGGAATTTGAAGTGCTGCCTTTTTCTATTGAATATTGATAGGGAGTTGGGTGCTCAGCTCAGTTCAGGCTCCTACTATATTCTGGTGCTGCTGTAGACTCTTCTCTATCATAGAAGGTACAAAGGTCACAGGTAGCAGTATATATATGTAAGCTATAATTTCAATTCCATCCAGAGCATATTTTTTACAGTCATAGATAAATGTCTAAAATCTCTATATCTAGGATAGAATAATGACAATGGAAAGAAGTAAAAGTTGTAGATACAGGAGATAATGTTGTAAAACCACTTCTACTATTGAATAAATGTAAGATCCCCACTAAAAAATAAACGGGGCGTTAAGGCTGTTTTGGGTCTTCCACCACAGCATATATTACTTGCTATATAGGTGAAGCTCCACTGCCCACCCATCAATAGTATACGGTATATCTTATACAGAATGACTAATGCAACAGGTCCTCTCTTTCCTTCAGATACAATGGACGCTTTCTCTTACGTTCCAGTGGAGATGAGGGAGGAGCTGGAGGTTGGAATTGATTATATCAAGACTCTGGCCAACAGGTTACACGAATCTTGTGAAAATCGATATTCTTGGAGCAATATTGGCAAATATAAAGCCAAAAATACAATGGGCACCAGTACCAAGAAAATCCTATTAAAGGACAGACGTACAGGTAACTCACCAGTTCTCTCTGGATATAAATGAATGGGATGTGTCGGCTTCTCCATAAATTCCCCCATACTGATTTATCATTCAGCTCACACATTGGTCTGTTGACATGTGTAAAATAAATCCCATCTTGTACCATCGGCATCTCCTCTATAATGGCTGACTTGCCTTTCAGGTGTATCAGGATCAATAGATATGACCAGGAGGAAAGCATCCTGCAAGCCTGTACCTACAGTGGGCTCCAATACCAGGAATTGGCCCTGCCCAAGGTAATGACCCTCTAGATTGACCCTTATGAAGTCTCCTGTCGGTGAGTAGTCCCTCTTTATAATACTCAGTAAGGATAGTAGTAGATTTCCAATACTGATATCTTACTGATCTATGGACAGGTTGGGGGAGGGGAGTTGCCCGTACACTGTGGCCAGTTTCAACCCAAGAACTTACCATGTTCCAGATATCGCAAGACCCTCAGAACTTTTTCCTATGGTTAATGCTGAAGAACGGCAACAGCAGAAGAAGAAAGCTCCACAGGAGGCTCCTCAGTGTCAACCAATAAGTCTTAGCAGGGAGGACAGTTCTAGTGGAATAAAAACCAGCTCTGAGGGAGCGTCTACCCCGCTGATGCTTCAGATTGTGGATTAGGATCAAATATAGGCGAAACTCAATAAAGGAGATACAGATACATCCTTTGTATAATCTAGATCAGGTATGACACTTGGGGACCCTAGGGTTTGCGATAGCTGAATCATTTCACTGCGCTATTTATGCAAATGGAGGTTTGCGCATGCGCCCCAGTCTTGCAGTCATATGTAATGCTTTAACTGAATCAATTGAGCGTCTGATCTCCTGGTAATGACACTGCATGCACACTGCTTACAGACACGCCAGGGATCGGAGCTCCTGATCTACACGTGGAATGTGCACATACCGACCACTACACCTGTCCGATATCAATAACCTGTGTACTGTATTTATGAAGGTTTATCATGTATATTATATAGTGCTACCATTGGATTGTTTTAGCCACACTGATTTACATTTAAATAGCAACAATCTGAATGTGATAAAGACCCTGTGAGGGCTGATACGTGGTTTTTGTTAGTTATTGTCAACATTTCATGAAAAGGATGGTAATCGATTTTCTTCTTAGAGCCTGGTTTGGAGATGGGACTTTCTAATCTTTGAGACCTATCACTAAGCTCTTTTGTTGCCATTGATGCTTTATCCCAAGTGATGTTTTTTGACAGATGGAAATTTGAAAAAAATTCACAAATTTTAGAAAAGAGCACAGCTCTGACCTGGTGTACTGTATCAGGGGGTTAGCTGTATGTTACAGCCAACACACCAGAGACCGCCTGCTCAGTGTGAACGGGTTTAAGGCTTCTGCCATATTACTACTATTACAGCAGTTTGCCTTCAGACTTTGGTGGCTGTGCCCAGGTGTCAGCTGAGAAGACTCTAGAAGAAAGGTGTTCATTACTCCAACATGTCTCTACCTGGAGAAGGAGAGAGGAAAAATATCCCGAGACACTGCTGAAATCCTGGACAAGTGCAAGTATGACAGGTTGCTGTTCTCACTGATTGGGTTTGACCGGCCTAAAATAACCTTGGTCTAGTCCATGGAGTCGGACTATTTAGTTAGTGCCTTGACAAGGCAGTTGTACTAGGTTTGACCATTTTGATATTTCCCCCACTACGGCTATATGGGAAGATATTTTTGTATATTTGTGGTTTAGTATTTTTGGATGTGACGTAAAATTTGCTAATATTCGTGTTTTAAACCACTTTTTAGCCTCAATATCTATATCTTTATGAAAAGCCTAGACGTCTTCATAAGACTTCCGGCTGTCATAGTAACAGGAAGGTTTCCACGATCGCCACACAGGAGCCGTTCTACAAATGTGGTCAAAGATGTACGTGATGAGAGAGAATTGTGATTGCAGACCTTACTGCCGGGTCTCTGCTGTGTAATATGGCCTGCTGAGACTGCGCCATATCTAACACTTCCCTGCCCAGATATTTTTACATTTGTTTTATTTTTCAATGCCCAAAGACGTTAGGGCTTATTTTGGGAGACAAAATTGTACTTTGTAATGGTATCACTTAATATTCCATTTTTCATACTGGGAAAAAAAATGGAATGGAATGGGGTGGAATGAGAGAAACACGGATATAAAGAGAATAAGAATGTTGCACATTCACTGTGCAGCTAAACATCTGTATTCTATGGGTCACAACTCCAAAAAAAGACCTTGGAAAAGTAAAGTCTCAGTGGGGATGCATAAGGAGTCTTTTTTGCAGGGCCACATGAACTTTATATGATCGTTTTTCATCCAAGTTTTCATGAACGTTAGATCGTTTTTTTGCGCTACGGCATTTACTGAATAGGAAGAATAGTTTCAGAAGTTTGTAGCCCAGGCATTTTAAGTTTGTAGATCAGGATCGCTGCCCCCTGATCACATTCCAGGGCCACCCAAAAAATGGCGACACCCTTATGCTGGTGGGAAAATGGCGCCTCAATTTTAACCAAGGCACTGGAGGCGTTAATGCCTTTGATCAGTGTGTCCATTGCTGGTGCTATATTATACAGCGGAGACCTGAGGGCTATGATGGCCTCATCTCCTGAGGGGCTGCCATATTTAATACAGAACATTTGCCATAATAGTATGGTGAAAGTCAGGAAGGGCTAAATGATAGGGAAGGTTCTCCAGAAGTGCTATTATATTGGTCTTTTCAATATCCAGATTATATAATGTATAAGATTGTTATTTCTTGGGATCATTTTCTGGTACGATAAGGATGTGGAGAATTCTTGGTTTTGTAATGGTTTCTCTCTGCTTGTACAATGTGAATCTCCATTGGTTTGGATTTCTACTATAATGGACATGGTTGTAAATGGCTTCCTACTATCTGGGGAACATTATGATATTTTGTGCAAGTCTATTGCCCAAGTTAGGGTATGTTTGTATGAATGGTTGGGCAAAAATGTAACCAGTTTTAGAAGACATTTTTGTATAACAAAAATTTGTGAATTATGCCTTGGGGGGGGATTGGGAGGTCTTGAGTCTGCATGTATTTGGTATATAGGTGGATATGATGTTTCTGAGTCAGACCCATTGTGAAATTAGTGCAGTCAAAATTTTAAATTGACTTTTTGGTAACTTATAAATATATATAACCTTGTCTGTCTGTGGAGGTGTATTCAGACTGAATTTGGTACATTTCAGGGCACTTGCAGGAGAGAGACAGAGACAGAGACAGAGACACAGAGACAGAGACAGAGACAGAGCACAGAGACAGAGACAGAGACAGAGACAGAGAGACAGAGACATGTTGGTAATTATTGATGCTTTTATATCTCTTGTGGCGTCTCATGATTCATGCTATGAGTAAGAGGTACTAACCTGGAAACGTGTAAGCTGTGTAACCTACCATGTGCTCCAAGATTGTATTCTAAACATAAAAGATCATTTTAACTAAATTTTTGCTGCTGGACCTCATCTCTTGATGGTTGTGCTACTTTTATAATACTCAGTAAGGATAGTAGTTGATTTCCAATACTGATATCTCTTCTATGGACAGGTTGGGGGAGGAGAGTTACCCGTACACTGTGGCCAGATTTAATGCAAGAACCTCAGAACTATTTCATATTGTCATTGTTGAACGTGATCAGAAGACCGATCCACAGGAAGCTCCTCATTCATCGCCTGTAAGCCTTAGTGAGGACGGGGATAGTGGAGTAGAATCTGGCTGTGAGGGAGCCTCTACCCCACCAATGCTCCAGATTGTGGATTGGGACCAAATCCTAGTAAAAGTGAGAGAAATCCTTTACTTTCCAAACCTAACACACCCTTTTATAATCTAGAACAGATGTCCCATACTTTGGGTACACTGAATGTGACTTTTTTTTTTAGGACTCAGGAGCTGCATTCCAGACCTTGGCTCTTCTCTGGATTCCTTCAAGCAGGCTCAAGTGTTTTGAGCTGAAACATTTCTTGTATGGGGCAATAAAACCTCAGTGTTTTACTATTCACCTTTGGAAAATGGACGCTTATTCTTATGTTCCAGTGGAGATGAGGGAGGAACTGTAGGCAGGAGTGGATTACATCAAGACTGGCCAAAAGGTTCCACAAATTAAACATTGATATTTTTGGAGCAATATTGGCCAATATATTATGCCAAACACATGGGGCACCGATATCCTGAAAACCCTATTAAAAAGGGACAGGTGTACAGGTAAGTCATCAGTTCTCTCTGGATATAAACGGATGGGGTGTGTCGGCTTCTCCAAAAATTCCCCCATACTGATTTATCATTCAGCTCACACATTGGTCTGTTCACATGTGTAAAATAAATCCCATCTTGTACCAAATATCGGCATCTCCTCCTCTGGCTTACTTACCTCTCAGGTGTATCAGGATCAATAGATATAACCATGAGGAAAGCATCCTGCAAGCCTGTACCTACAGTGGGCTCAAATACCACAAAATGGCCCTGCCCAAGATAATGACCCTCTGGATTTACCCTTATGAAGTCTGTCGGTGAGTAGTCCCTCTCTATAATACTCAGTAAGGATAGTTGTTGATTTCCAATACTGATATCTTACTGATCTATGGACAGGTTGGGGGAGGAGAGTTACCCGTACACTGGACAGTTTTAACCCAAGAACTGCCAGTATTCCAGATGTGAAGACTCTCAGACCTTCAGAACTATTCATGTGGTTGTTGCTCAACAACAACAACATCAGCATCAGAAGAAGACAGCGCCACAGGAGGCTCCTCACGGTCATAGCCAATAAGTCTTTGCAGGGACGACGGTGATAGTGGGGTAGAAACCGGCTATGGGGGGGGGGGGGAACCTCTACCCTGCTGATACTACAGATTGTGGATTTGAATGAAATATGGGCAAAATCCATAAGGTGAGAAATCCTTCTTTCCTATTCTAAATTCTAGGACAGATGTCTGATACTTGGGGGACACATTTTCTTGATCTGTCTTTTTTCAAGACTGAAGCTGTAGGTAGCAAGTTATATATTATATATACACACACCTTCTACCGGTTTTATTCTGTTGACATAGCTGTGTGAAGAGTTGTACTTATTTTCTCTCTCCTGTGAGTGAACCTAGAGGGCGCTAGTGAGTGACCCAAAGCCAGGCTTAAAAAGGTCCTCAGCCACACCCATAGGTGGGGCCCAACTCCAGATGGAGTATATGCACAGGAGAGCTGCTGAGGAGACCTGCAGGGAGCAGGTAGTGTGGAACCAGTGGGAGACAGGCGGTCTGTCCCAGGAGGACTGGATTTCCTTGAGCTAAGTGTGAGTCAGGCTGCTTCTTGCCCCCAGAGGCTAGTCAGGGCTCAAGCACTGAGGTAGTGCCCTATGTGTGGGCTAGGCTGTTTTGTTCCTGTTCCATTTGTAAGCTGAATAAAGCCATTTACTTTGGATTAACACCGCCTGATATGCTGCTTGTTTGGCACCCAGTACCAACCACCAGTGTGGAGTCCAGGAGGCTGCCGCCTTTGAGGCTAAATCCCCCCCAAATTGTCACACTCCATTTTGGGGTACACGTCTAAAATCAGTTTACCATGTACCCAAAAGAAATGGTCAGCTTTTAGTATTTTGATTTTCTATTCGCTCTGCATTAATAATGACATGCCAGCTTTGTCTAGCGTGTCATTAAGATTACAGCGATTGATATATATTACATAAAATGTCACACTGAAAATGAGCGATTTTCCTGGGGTCTCCGTATGCTGACAACTTTTACTGTTTTGATGGTGTCAGGGCTCTTTGTGGGACAAGTACACTATAGGTAAGGTTTGGTAGGTGATTTTTCTTCACTTGCTATTTTTTGGAGAAAGCAAAGTGACCAAAATACGTTAAATTTGTGCTTTATGGTATATTTGTTACGAGTTCACCATACACTATAAAACACTAAATTTTAGGATAGTTTGGGATTATATGCACATGGGGATACCTAACTTGTTTATATTGTGTTTAAATGTAAAAGGTGAATTTTCTGAACTTAAAATTTTAAAAGAAATATATATAGAGATTTTTCCTCCTTTACCTCTCTCACAAGGGGGACTTGAACCAGAAATGTGAATATATAGTATTGCAGAACGTCGCACACAGGTTCCCTTTGGGCATAGGCACAAAGGCGGCTGCAGCCCGGCCTTCTGGCTGCCATGGCAACTCTATAGATCCTGCAATCTTGCCTCCAGACCCTCGAAGCTGTGATCGCTATTGATCAAGGCATCGAGGGGGTTAATCCACCGAAGTGGTACACAGCCGAATACTGCAGGTAATGCCATAGGTACAGCTCCTGTACCCGCAGCATTACATCGTCATATTACGGCAGTGATAACTACAAGCTCAGCATGATGTAATAGTATGACGCAGAGCGGAAAGGGGTTAAATTTCAGTAATTTCATGTCACTAGCAGCTTTAGAAATTTACATGTAAAATTGGCGACATGTTCTATACTTATTTCACCTACAGTATATAAAACTGCTACCTGTGATCTTATACCTTCTATAAAACCTCCCCAGGGCCTCCAGTTATTACTGTAGAATCTGACGTCATCCCAGGGTAATAATTTTAGGGTGGTGAAGCCAAAATAGTGTTCACCAGAACCTGAAATTTGACAATTAGTAAACCCGATTGGATCATTTCTCTATAGAATATATAATCTGTAGGTATATTCAGTATATCAGAGGCCTTGTGTATGTATGAGGACATCAGTGACAGTAGGGGGTACATGATCCCATAGATGTGTCCTCCATACATATTCACCACCTCAGTACAGCTACATACTATACACTGTGCTGGGTTACTCACTATGCAAGTCTTTGTGGAGGTGCAGTTATGGTAAAGCGCCATTGACTATTAACCCTCTTATCTACATATGAAGTGTCCAGTATGTGTGAGAGACTGGGGATCTGGATATGGACATACTGGGATGATCCAGTATAGAGATGGTTATGGCAGGGCCAGAAAAAAGGATTTACAAGAACATTTCTATACACAAAATATTTATACTATTTATTGCTTAGATATGTTACAAGATAAAGTAGCAACAGTCCTTGCACTTAGCGGCTGTGATACCTAACCCTCACAGGCACCGAAAACCACCACCACAATAGGATATAAAAAAATATATGAAAATATACCATAGAGTATGTGAGACCTTGTAGCATGAAACCTCTATAGCCCAGATAGATGAATAAAGTAGCAAAAAAGTAATACTGAGTATGAAGTGTATATTCAGGACCAAGATACAGAATCCCCAAAAGGCCACCAATACCTACAGTATAGACATATTGAAGTCAACACAGGGTGAGCGTACCAGGTAGAAAAAGGAGGGAATGGCGCTAACGCCCGACGCACGTTCGCCACTCAAACATGGCATTATCAGGAAACATGTCCTCTTTCCTTCATATACAATGGACGCTTATTCTTACGTTCCAGTGGAGATGAGGAAGGAACATAAGGCTGGAGTGGATTA
>CAMRHE010000665.1:0-145000 GCA_947044405.1 Leptodactylus fallax
TAGGTGTATAATATATGATATATAGTACTAGGTGTATACTATATGATATATGGCAGTAGGTGTATAATATATATAGTACTAGGTGTATAATATATGATATATAGATACGTGTATAATGATATATAGTACTAGGTGTATAATATATGATATATGGCAGTAGGTGTATAATATATGATATATAGTACTAGGTGTATAATATATGATATATGGCAGTAGGTGTATAATATATGATATATAGTACTAGGTGTATAATATATGATATATGGCAGTACTAGGTGTATAATATATGATATATAGTACTAGGTGTATAATATATGATATATAGTACTAGGTGTATACTATATGATATATGGCAGTAGGTGTATAATATATGATATATAGTACTAGGTGATACTATATGATATATGGCAGTAGGTGTATAATATATGATATATAGTACTAGGTGTATACTATATGATATATGGCAGTAGGTGTATAATATATGATATAGTAGGTGTATAATATATGATATATAGTACTAGGTGTATACTATATGATATATGGCAGTAGGTGTATAATATATGATATATGGTACTAGGTGTATAATATATGATATATGGCAGTAGGTGTATAATATATGATATATAGTACTAGGTGTATAATATATGATATATGGCAGTAGGTGTATAATATATGATATATAGTACTAGGTGTATAATATATGATATATGGCAGTAGGTGTATAATATATGATATATAGTACGGGTATAATATATGATATATAGTAGTAGGTGTATAATATATGATATATAGTACTAGGTGTATAATATATGATATATAGTACTAGGTGTATAATATATGATATATAGTACTAGGTGTATACTATATGATATATGGCAGTAGGTGTATAATATATGATATATAGTACTAGGTGTTATAATATATGATATATAGTACTAGGTGTATAATATATGATATATAGTACTAGGTGTATAACTATATGATATATAGTACTAGGTGTATAATATATGATATATAGTACTAGGTGTATACTATATGATATATGGCAGTAGGTGTATAATATATGATATATAGTACTAGGTGTATACTATATGATATATGGCAGTAGGTGTATAATATATGATATATAGCAGTAGGTGTATACTATATGATATATAGTACTAGGTGTATAATATATGATATATGAGTAGTAGGTGTATACTATATGATATAGTGTATATATATGATACTAGGTGTATACTATATGATATATGACAGTAGGTGTATATATATGATATATAGTACTAGGTGTATAATATATGATATATGGCAGTAGGTGTATAATATATGATATAATATATGATATATGGCAGTAGGTGTATAATATATGATATATAGTACTAGGTGTATAATATATGATATATGAGTAGGTGTATAATATATGATATATAGTACTAGGTGTATACTATATGATATATGGCAGTAGGTGTATAATATATGATATATAGTACTAGGTGTATAATATATGATATATGGCAGTAGGAAATATATAGTACTAGGTGTATAATATATATATAATATATGATATATAGTACTAGGTGTATACTATATGATATATGGCAGTAGGTGTATAATATATGATATATAGTACTAGGTGTATACTATATGATATATGGCAGGTATATGATATATAGTATATGATATATGGTACTAGGTGTATAATATATGATATATGGCAGTAGGTGTATAATATATGATATATAGTACTAGGTGTATAATATATGATATATAGTACTAGGTGTATAATATATGATATATAGTACTAGGTGTATACATATAATATATGATATATAGTACTAGGTGTATACTATATGATATATAGCTAGGTGTATAATATATGATATATAGTACTAGGTGTATAACTATATGATATATGGCAGTAGGTGTATAATATATGATATATATATACTAGGTGTATAATATATGATATTTGGTGTATAATATATGATATATAGTACTAGGTGTATACTATATGATATAGAGAGGGAACTATATGATATATAGTACTAGGTGTATAATATATGATATATAGTACTAGGTGTATAATATATGATATATGAGTACTAGGTGTATAATATATGATATATATAGTACTAGGTGTATAATATATGATATATAGTACTAGGTGTATAATATATGATATATAGTAGGTGTATAATATATGAATATAGAGTAGGGGAAAAAGAAGAAGGTGTATAATATATGATATATAGTACTAGGTGTATACTATATGATATATGGCAGTAGGTGTATAATATATGATATATAGTAGGTGTATAATATATGATATATGGCAGTAGGTGTATAATATATGATATATAGTACTAGGTGTATAATATATGATATATAGTACTAGGTGTATACTATATGATATATGGCACTAGGTGTATACTATATGATATATAGTAGTAGGTGTATAATATATGATATATAGTACTAGGTGTATACTATATGATATATGACAGTAGGTGTATAATATATGATATATAGTACTAGGTGTATACTATATGATATATGGCAGTAGGTGTATAATATATGAAAAAAAAAAAGAAAAAAATATATAGTACTAGGTGTATAATATATGATATATGGCAGTAGGTGTATATATATGATATATAGTACTAGGTGTATACTATATGATATATAGTACTAGGTGTATAATATATGATATATAGTACTAGGTGTATAATATATGATATATGGCAGTAGGTGTATAATATATGATATATAGTACTAGGTGTATACTATATATAGTACTAGGTGTATAATATATGATATATGGCACTAGGTGTATAATATATGATATATAGTACTAGGTGTATACTATATGATATAGTACTAGGTGTATAATATATGATATATAGTACTAGGTGTATAATATATGATATATGGCAGTAGGTGTATAATATATGATATATGGCAGTAGGTGTATAATAATATATAGTACTAGGTGTATAATATATGATATATAGTACTAGGTGTATAATATATGATATATAGTACTAGGTGTAAAGAATAGGTGTATAATATATAGTAGGACTAGTGTATACTATATGATATATAGTACTAGGTGTATAATATATGATATATAGTACTAGGTGTATACTATATGATATATAGTACTAGGTGTATAATATATGATATATAGCACTAGGTGATAATATATGATATATAGTACTAGGTGTATACTATATGATATATAGTAGTAGGTGTATAATATATGATATATAGACTAGGTGTATACTATATGATATATAGTACTAGGGTATAATGTATATACTAGGTGTATGATATATGATATATAGTACTAGGTGTATACTATATGATATATGGCAGTAGGTGAATATAATATATGATATATAGTACTAGGTGTATACTATATGATATATGACAGTAGGTGTATAATATATGATATATAGTACTAGGTGTATAATATATGATATATGGCAGTAGGTGTATAATATATATAGTACTAGGTGTATAATATATGATATATAGTAGGTGAAATGACAGTAGGTGTATACTATATGATATATAGTACTAGGTGTATAATATATGATATATGGCAGTAGGTGTATAATATATGATATATAGTACTAGGTATATAGTATATAATATATGATATATAGTACTAGGTGTATAATATATGATATATAGTACGTAGGTGTATACTATATGATATATGGCAGTAGGTGTATAATATATGATATAGGATATATGATATATAGCACTAGGTGTATAATATATGATATATAGTACTAGGTGTATACTATATGATATATTAGTACTATGTATAATATATGATATATGATATATAGTACTAGGTGTATAATATATGATATATAGTACTAGGTGTATACTATATGATATATAGTACTAGGTGTATAATATATGATATATGGCAGTAGGTGTATAATATATGATATATAGTACTAGGTGTATACTATATGATATATGGCAGTAGGTGTATAATAATGATATATAGTACTAGGTGTATACTATATGATATATGGCAGTAGGTGTATAATATATTATATATAGTACTAGGTGTATACTATATGATATATGGCAGTAGGTGTATAATATATGATATATGGCAGTAGGTGTATAATATATGATATATAGTACTAGGTGTATACTATATGATATATAGTACTAGGTGTATAATATATGATATATAGTACTAGGTGTATACTATATGATATATGGCAGTAGGTATATAATATATGATATATAGTACTAGGTGTATACTATATGATATATGCAAGGTGTACAGTATATGGTGTATAATATATGATATATAGTACTAGGTGTATAACTATATGATATATGGCAGTAGGGTGTATATATATATATAGTACTAGGTGTATAATATATGATATATGGCAGTAGGTGTATAATATATGATATATAGTACTAGGTGTATAATATATGATATATGGCAGTAGGTGTATAATATATGATATATAGTACTAGGTGTATACTATATGATATATAGTACTAGGTGTATAATATATGATATATAGTACTAGGTGTATACTATATGATATATGGCAGTAGGTATAATATATGATATATAGTACTAGGTGTATAATATATGATATATAGTACTAGGTGTATAATATATGATATATAGTACTAGGTGTATACTATATGATATATGGCAGTAGGTGTATAATATATGATATATGGCAGTACTAGGTGTATAATATATGATATATAGTACTAGGTGTATACTATATGATATATAGTACTAGGTGTATAATATATGATATATGGCAGTAGGTGTATAATATATGATATATAGTACTAGGTGTATACTATATGATATATGCAGTAGGTGTATAATATATGATATATAGTACTAGGTGTATACTATATGATATATGGCAGTAGGTGTATAATATATATATAGCAGGGTATAATATGATATATGGCAGTAGGTGTATAATATATGATATATAGTACTAGGTGTATACTATATGATATATAGTACTAGGTGTATAATTATGATAAGAGAATATGATATATAGTACTAGGTGTATACTATATGATATATAGTACTAGGTGATATATATATATGATATATAGAATACTAGGTGTATACTATATGATATATGGCAGTAGGTGTATAATATATGATATATAGTACTAGGTGTATACTATATGATATATGACAGTAGGTGTATAATATATGATATATAGTACTAGGTGTATACTATATGATATATGACAGTAGGTGAAATATATAATATATATAGTACTAGGTGTATAATATATGATATATGGCAGTAGGTGTATACTATATGATATATAGTACTAGGTGTATACTATATGATATATAGTACTAGGTATAATATATGATATATATATATGATATATAGATACTAGGTGTATACTATATGATATATAGTACTATATGATATATGGACTAGGTGTATAATATATATATATAGTACTAGGTGTATAATATATATATATGGGTAGGGTATATATATGATATGTAGTAGGTGTATAATATATGATATATAGTACTAGGTGTATAATATATGATATATAGTACTAGGTGTATACTATATGATATATAGTACTAGGTGTATAATATATGATATATAGTACTAGGTGTATAATATATGATATATAGTACTAGGTGTATAATATATGATATATGACAGTAGGTGTATAATATATGATATATAGTACTAGGTGTATAATATATGATATATGGCAGTAGGTGTATATATATATATGATATATAGATATACTAGGTGTATAATATATGATATATAGTACTAGGTGTATAATATATGATATATAGTACTAGGTGTATAATATATGATATATAGTACTAGGTGTAACTATATGATATATGGCAGTAGGTGTATAATATATGATATATAGTACTAGGTGTATAATATATGATATATAGTACTAGGTGTATAATATATGATATATGGCAGTAGGTGTATAATATATGATATATGGTAGAGGTGTATAATATATATATGTATATATATGATATATGGCAGTAGGTGTATAATATATGATATATAGTACTAGGTGTATACTATATGATATATGGCAGTACTAGGTGTATAATATATGATATATAGTACTACTAGGTGTATAATATATGATATATAGTACTAGGTGTATAATATATGATATATGGCAGTAGGTGTATAATATATGATATATAGTAGTAGGGTATACTATATGATATATGGACTAGGTGTATAATATATGATATATGGCAGTAGGTGTATAATATATGATATATAGTACTAGGTGTATAACTATATGATATATAGTGACAGTAGGTGTATAA
The DNA here is from genome assembly GCA_947044405.1 of Leptodactylus fallax. Lineage (NCBI taxonomy): Eukaryota > Metazoa > Chordata > Amphibia > Anura > Leptodactylidae > Leptodactylus > Leptodactylus fallax. The sequence goes on from CAMRHE010000665.1 coordinate 6,368, forward strand.
TATATGATAGTACAGGTGTATAACTATATGATATATGGCAGTAGGTGTATAATATATGATAATATATATAGTACTAGGTGTATACTATATGATATATGGCAGTAGGTGTATAATATATGATATATAGTACTAGGTGTATAATATATGATATATAGTACTAGGTATATGATATATGATATATGCAGTAGGTGTATAATATATGATATATGGCATATAGGTGTATAATATATGATATATAGTACTAGGTGTATAATATATGATATATAGCACTAGGTGTATACTATATGATATATGGAGTAGGTATAATATATGATATATAGTACTAGGTGTATACTATATGATATATGGCAGTAGGTATATAATATATGATATATAGTACTAGGTGTATACTATATGATATATGACAGTAGGTGTATAATATATGATATATAGTACTAGGTGTATACTATATGATATATGACAGTAGGTGTATAATATATATAGTACTAGGTGTATAATATATGATATATATGGCAGTAGGTGTATACTATATGATATATAGTACTAGGTGTATATATATGATATATGTATAATATATGATATATGACTAGGTGTATACTATATGATATATAGTACTAGGTGTATAATATATGATATATGGCAGTAGGTGTATACATATGTGATATAGTACTAGGTGTATACTATATGATATATAGTACTAGGTGTATAATATATGATATATAGTACTAGGTGTATAATATATGATATATAGTACTAGGTGTATACTATATGATATATGGCAGTAGGTGTATAATATATGATATATAGTACTAGGTGTATACTATATGATATATAGTACTAGGTGTATAATATATGATATATGGATATGTATAATATAATGATATAGTACTAGGTGTATAATATATGATATATAGTACTAGGTGTATAACTATATGATATATAGTACTAGGTGTATACTATATGATATATGGCAGTAGGTGATAATATATGATATATAGTACTAGGTGTATACTATATGATATATGACAGTAGGTGTATAATATATGATAGTATAGATATATGATATATAGATATATGACTAGGTGTATAATATATATATATAGACTATGAACTATATGATATATGGCAGTAGGTGTATAATATATTATATATAGTACTAGGTGTATAATATATGATATATGACAGTAGGTGTATACTATATGATATATAGTACTAGGTGAAAGAGTAGATATAATATATGATATATAGTACTAGGTGTATACTATATGATATATGGCAGTAGGTGTATAATATATGATATATAGTACTAGGTGTATACTATATGAATATATAGTACTAGGTGTATAATATATGATATATGGCAGTAGGTGTATAAATATATAAGGTATAATATATGATATATAGTACTAGGTGTATACTATATGATATATAGTACTAGATGTATAATATATGATATATAGTACTAGGTGTATACTATATGATATATGGCAGTAGGTGTATAATATATGATATATAGTACTAGGTGTATACTATATGATATATAGTACTAGGTGTATAACTATATGATATATATAGGTGTATACTATATGATATATAGTACTAGGTGTATAATATATGATATATGGCAGTAGGTGTATAATATATGATATATAGTACTAGGTGTATACTATATGATATATGGCAGTAGGTGTATAATATATGATATATGAGTACGTAGGTGTATACTATATGATATATAGTACTAGGTGTATAATATATGATATATAGTACTAGGTGTATACTATATGATATATGGCAGTAGGTGTATAATATATGATATATAGTACTAGGTGTATACTATATGATATATGGCAGTAGGTGTATAATATATGATATATGGCAGTAGGTGTATAATATATGATATATAGTACTAGGTGTATACTATATGATATATAGTACTAGGTGTATAATATATGATATATGGCAGTAGGTGTATAATATATGATATATAGTACTAGGTGTATAATATATGATATATAGTACTAGGTGTATACTATATGATATATGGCAGTAGGTGTATAATATATGATATATGGCAGTAGGTGTATAATATATGATATATAGTACTAGGTGTATACTATATGATATATAGTACTAGGTGTATACTATATGATATATGGCAGTAGGTGTATAATATATGATATATAGTACTAGGTGATATATATATGTATATACTAGGTGTATACTATATGATATATGGCAGTAGGTGTATAATATATGATAAAGACAGGTGAACAAAAAATATAATATATGATATATGGCAGTAGGTGTATAATATATGATATATAGTACTAGGTGTATACTATATGATATATAGTACTAGGTGTATAATATATGATATATGGCAGTAGGTGTATAATATATGATATATAGTACTAGGTGTATACTATATGATATATGGCAGTAGGTGTATAATATATGATATATAGTACTAGGTGTATACTATATGATATAAGACTAGGTGAACTAATGATATATAGTGTAACTATATGATATATAGTACTAGGTGTATACTATATGATGTGGCAGTAGGTGTATAATGTATGATATAGTACTAGGTGTATACTATATGAAATATTACACTAGGTGTATATTGTAGAGGTGTGTATTATATCAGGGGTGTGGTCTGCTGGGGGCGGTGATATGTCGGTGGCTCCTCCTCGGTGGGCGGGGATTTGTCGTGCTCTCCGGTGATGGCGCTCTGGCTGATTCTCCTGCTGCTGCCGGTGCTCGGGCTGTGGCTGTGGCCCCAGGGGGCCCTGCGGGCTCGGCTGCTGCTGGAGGACGCCCGGTTCGCCCTGCAGGCGGCTCGGCTGAAGCGCTCGGTGCAGGGCTGGCTCCAGCAGGGGGCGCTCTCCCTCCCGGGGCTCTTCCAGCTGCAGCTCCGGGCTCGGCCGGACTCCGTGTTCCTCCGGTACCGGGATCAGTGCATCACCTACCGGCAGCTGGAGGCCTCCAGTAACCGCGCCGCCCGGGCTCTGAGCTCCGCCGCCCGCCTGCCCCCGGGGGCCACTGTGGCTCTGCTCCTGGGTAACGAGCCCCGCTTCCTGGCCGCTTGGTTCTCCCTGGCTAAGCTGGGGCTGGTGGCGGCATTCCTCAACACCAATGTCCGCAGGGGGGCGCTGAAACACTGCCTGGGGGCCAGCGGGGCCCGGGGTCTCATCACCAGCCCAGGTAGTGTGACCTCTGACCTGTGGTATTCTATAATACCCCCCTGATATGTAATATCTGTATAATATAATGCCCCCAATATGTAATATCTGTATAATACCCCCGATATGTAATAGCTGTATAATATAATACCCCCCGATATGTAATAACTGTATAATATAATACCCCCCTGATATGTAATAACTGTATAATATAATACCCCCCTGATATGTAATAACTGTATAATATAATACCCCCCTGATATGTAATAACTGTATAATATAATACCCCCCTGATATGTAATAACTGTATAATATAATGCCCCCCTGATATGTAATATCTGTATAATATAATGCCCCCCTGATATGTAATAACTGTATAATATAATGCCCCCCTGATATGTAATAACTGTATAATATAATGCCCCCCCGATATGTAATAACTGTATAATATAATACCCCCCCCCGATATGTAATAACTGTATAATATAATACCCCCCCCGATATGTAATAACTGTATAATATTATACCCTCCTGATATGTAATAACTGTATAATATAACACCCCCATATGTAATAACTGTATAATATAATACCCCCCGATATGTAATAACTGTATAATATAATACCCCCCCGATATGTAATAACTGTATAATATAATACCCCCCCGATATGTAATAACTGTATAATATAATACCCCCCAACACCCCCCGATATGTAATATCTGTATAATATAATACCCCCCCCGATATGTTATATCTGCATAATATAATACCCCCCGATATGTTATATCTGTATAATATAATACCCCCCTGATATGTAATAACTGTATAATATAATACCCCCCGATATGTAATATCTGTATAATATAATACCCCCCCCCCGATATGTTATATCTGCATAATATAATACCCCCCGATATGTTATATCTGTATAATATAATACCCCCCTTGATATGTAATAACTGTATAATATAATACCCCCCTGATATGTAATATCTGTATAATATAATACCCCCATATGTAATAACTGTATAATATAATACCCCCCCGATATGTTATATCTGTATAATATAATACCCTCTGATATGTAATATCTGTATAATATAATACTCTCCTGATATGTAATAACTGTATATTATAATACCCCCATATGTAATAACTGTATAATATAATACCCTCTGATATGTAATATCTGTATTATATAATACCCCCCTGATATGTAATAACTGTATAATATAATACCCCCCCACATGTAATAACTGTATAATATAATACCCCCCACATGTAATATCTGTATAATATAATACCCCCCACATGTAATATCTGTATAATGTAATCACCCTCTGACCTGTGATAACTGTATAATATAATCGCCCTCTGACCTGATGATGTCACATTGTTGTGTTGTTTCGCTTTTGCTCAGAGCTCTTTGATGCCGTCCTGGAGATTCTGCCGGAGCTGCAGGACATGGATGTCACAGTCTGGGTGATGGGGCCGGGACATTATCCCCCTGAGGTCATCAACCTGCACGATCTGATGGAGGAAGCCTCAGACAGCCCCCCGCCAGGAGAGATGGGGACCCCTAAAAACCCCATGGACACGGCCATCTGCATTTTCACATCTGGGACCACAGGTAATGATGGCGGCCTGTCACATGACATATTGTGGGGTGTATCCACCGCTGACGTCACATGTCTCCTGTACAGGATTACCCAAAGCTGCTCGGATCAGTCACCTGAAGACGTTGATGTGCTGCGTCTTCTACCAACTGGTCGGGGCACACGCTGATGATGTCATCTACATGTCCCTGCCGCTCTACCACAAGTCTGGAGCCCTACTGGGCGTCGGTGGCTGCATCGGGATCGGTGAGTGGTCCCAGAATGCATCACAGGACGCTCTGTGGGAAGAGGCAGTAGGGTCAGCAGTGAGTCATCTTACAGAGGGCTTGTCCTTACTTTCAGGGGCTTCATTAGTCCTCAAGGAGCGATTCTCCGCCTCACAGTTCTGGAGCGACTGTCGCAAACACAACGTGACCGTCTTCCAGTACATCGGGGAGCTGTGCCGATACCTCACCAACCAGCCGCAGGTACCGCAGAGCCCCCGCCCATGAGCACAGCAGTGGAAACTTCAGCTAATGTCATGTGACTCTCTCTTTACATTGCAGACTGAAGACGAGACGAGGCACAAGGTGCGACTGGCGGCGGGCAGCGGTCTACGCCCCGACGTCTGGAAGGACTTCACTCGCCGCTTCGGAAATATTAAAATCTATGAGACGTACGGAATGACGGAGTTCAACATCAGCTTCTTCAACTACACCGGCACTCCCGGAGCGGTCGGACGTGGCACCTTCCTGTACAAGGTAAGTACACCTTGTAAAAATGTGCTGCAGGAAGGTCAGTGGTGTAATAATCTGCAGGAGATGGAAACAACCAGGTAAGTATTTCCGGGTTCTTCTCTGGACTTTGGGGACAGCAGTCGATGAAGAAGAGTCCTGGTAATGTGGAAACCTCTTACCGCTGGTCTGGTTCGCTAACCAGTGTGCAGGGAGTCTCCCTCTCCTCCCCCATGGGATACGTGAAGAAGGTGCCAGAGCCTCCTCCCTGGGTCTTAGCCGCAAACAGGCGGATACCTCCCCACCTTTACTCTCTTCCTCACCTACATCCATGGGGGAAACCTTAACATGTCTTCTGACCTCCAACAGCGCTGGAGCTTCTAGGATCCACCATTCCTCGTCAACCATAACTCTTCCTGGGATGGTTGCCAGTCTAGGCTTTTCCCCTCAAAGATGCAAGACCCATACAAGTTCCAGTGCATCACTCAAGCGGGCACGGTTTCTACCTCTGATGGCATCTCAAACATGGGTATGGAGGGGTCAGGCTGACACACCACCATGTGTGGAAGGACTTCCCATTATCAACGCAATTTTCTCTCGTTACCAACACACGGTCAGCAATGTGATGAGACAGCTCTGGCAGCCGCGTGTTCTCCAGTGCAGGGTGGGGAGTCGCCACGTCATACACCTCTCCCATTCATCTCCTGCTCCTCACCAACATCGGTGACCCCTCAGTGGTGGAGTGTCCTGCCTTATTGTACACCCCTACAAGCTCTTAGATGTGGTTCGCCCATCCTTCTCTCTTCCACTCCTGTAAGGTCCACAGCAATGTCCTGTCCATGTATTCAAAGGCCCCATTCCCTTGGAGGTGACGGGGTAGACCTCAACTTCTTGATTTGGTACAGTCGGTATAACTCCTCAATCTCCCAGCCCTTGATGCCGGATCCTGGTCTTAATGCAGCTGGATCGGGCACCTACAAGACGGGATGAAGTGTTTACACAGAGCATGTCTAAAGTTTCGGCTGATCCTGCATAGGAACCACCACTACAACATTCGTAAAGTGATCCATGATTGCCAAGAGGTCCATCTATCCCTGGGGAGACTCCTCCACAGTGAGCTAGTCTGTCATGACCACTTGTAGGGATGTCTTGTTTGGATCGGTTGAATCTGTGCCTGCTGGAGGGCTCTCGTGAAGCTGCAATTCCGGCGCCTGTACACGCCAGTTGTCGTCCTCTGCAGATCTAGGTGGTAGAGACTGGGGAGCAAGTCAAATGTTATCGTTGGTGCTTGTTACTTCGGCCATATGCTGTACCACCTGTCACGTGTGGTCCAGGTCTTTGGCAGAGCACCCTCTCTTCCTTTTGGAGAACAGGGTCTCCAACTCTACTCAGTTGCATTCTCAGCCAGTCCATAACTTTAGCGACCTGTGGGTCCTGTTATTGACACATCAGCCATTTTTCACCCTCCTTGGTTCCAAGTGTGTCCTCTCCAGGTACCTCCTCTTGAATCGGAGTGTGCTTCTTCATCCCGGTCACTTCCATGAAGTTCAGTCTCCCCTCTTCTTCCTAGTCTTCATCCATGGAATCACTGGGCACTTCTCTTGGGTTGTGGGAAAAGGCCTCAGCGTTGGCGTTGTCACACCTTGCCCGATACGGTGGTTTAAACAAGAACTTTCTCAGACAGACTGTCCACTGCTGTTCGAGGGTCTCCATCTTGTCTGTGTCCAGGTGTACCAGCAGATTATTGTCAGTCCAAGTAAAATCGGTCCTGGTTCCAATGCTTGGAAACTTTTCCATTTCCGCCCATAGCACTGCCAACTGCTCCAGCTGAAGCGATCTGTAATTGTCCGTGTTCTTCTCACTTTTATGTAGAGTTGGCCTGGCGTAGATGAGCAGGTGTTGTAGCACAGGGGGCTTCGTAAAATCTGTATATACAAGAACATGCAGGCTGGTTAGCGCCCTCTATCGTGTATCTCAGTAATCTACACAGAACCGCAAGGACCTGTCTTTGTTTTTAACCAGCCCAATTGGAGACGCCCAAAAGACTCTTGTTAGGCTGGGTCGTGAGAAGGCGTCGGTCCCCAAAATACGTGCCAAATGTCATGCACAGTCAGCTAGGTCACAATTCATGGTAACTTCCTGCAGTAACTGGTTTCCTGATGATCTGGCTTCTTCCACTCTCCAGAGACTCATTGTAACGGTTGCTGTGGCCGCATTGGTCAACTCCAACACCAACTTGCACATGGTCATGGTCACGCTGTGCTCATTGAGGCTCGTGGTCCTCACCCACAGTCTTAATGCACCGCACACAAGATCCAACCACTTCTCATGGTAGGGCCTGGCAGCGGCACGTTGGTGCCCACTGGAAAAAGGTATTAAGGGCTTCTTGTCCTGCCAGAACCCATATGAAACCTGCCTTCCCAGGTAAGTCGGCTAGTGCCACAGCACAGCCTTGGCGTCCTCTCTCTTCAGTGAAGGTCACCTTTTGCATTACGTGCGCTCTCCTTCTCTGGGTTCTCCTTTCCAAGAGGAACCTCCAGGAGAAGTGACTGTCAACGCTTTGTCCTTTACTTCCATCTCCAAGTGATGGCCTCACTGAGTGCTGGTCAGAAGGGCTTCTGCGGCATCGGCTTCTGTGGCACCGGGTTGTGCTTTTCCTTTAAGATCCTCTTTATGGTTCAGTTTCAGAAGTCCATAGGGGCCTGACCTGACCCCACAGCGCTGGGGTCACCGCTCCACCCTGCTACACGCCACAACATGGCCGGAAGATCCTGGAGGCCATTAGTGTACTAGGCCGAGGACTTCACCTGTAGCCTCGTAAGAACTATTTCCACACAGACTTCCTCCAGCAGGGCACTGCTCGGCCCACTGCAGCGTTACGATCTCCTCGCCTCTCCATCCACCTTACTTGGGGGTCAACTCTTTGTCCGAGTGGGCGGCCATATTGTATAACCTGACCAGCCATGTTGTGCAGAGAGGTCAGTGGTATAATAATCTGCGGGGCATATCACTGTATCTATCATTGGGTAGAGGGATCAATGCTCTGCAGATCTCCAGACATGTGGATAAGTTTGTGCCCCCTCCTCTCTCTGTTTCTGCAGCGGTTCTGTCCCTTCGAGCTCATCCGCTATGACACCCAGGAGGGGGAGCCGGTGAGGGACGGCGCGGGGCGATGTCGGCAGACCAGCACAGGTTGGTGTTCCCTCCCTCTGCTACCTCGATTGCTGTAAGTGCGGTTCTTACAGTGCTCTGTGCATTTTCAGGAGAGACCGGGCTCCTGATCTCCCCAGTGACCCCCACCTCTCCGTTCATGGGGTATGTGGGCAGCCGGGAGCTGTCAGAGAAGAAGCTGCTGAGGGATGTTTTCCGGGCGGGGGACTGCTACTTTAATACTGGAGACCTCATGATGCAGGACGCCCTCGGCTTTGTCTACTTCCGGGACAGGACGGGTGATACGTTCAGGTACGGTGCCAGTTGCCTACCTCGCCCCTCTCCTCTCCCACCATTATCTACACCTCCCCTGCCTTTCCCCCCCATCACTGTGTGCTGATCCCCCTTTATGTCTCCAGGTGGAAAGGTGAGAACGTGGCCACCACCGAGGTGTCTGAGATCATGAGTGGTCTGGAGTGTTTCCAGGAGGTCAATGTCTATGGGGTGTCTGTGCCAGGTAACGTGTTTTTTGAGACTCCGTCATCTACCCAGTGTATGGCAGAGGTCATAATTCCAGTCTTCTCCTCTAGGACATGAAGGGCGCACAGGGATGGCGGCCGTCACCCTGCGTCCCGACCATCAGCTGGATGTGGATCAGGTTTTTGCCCATGTGGTGGAGTTCCTTCCACCCTACGCTCGTCCTCGATTCCTGAGGGTAATGGTGGGTATTACGTGACGCCGCACTCTGGGGGACGCTGTCTTCATGCTCGATGCTAACACTGCTATCCATGTGTGGTCCGCCCAAATATCTCCGTGCTGGATACTGACCCCCAACTCCGCTCTGCCCTGGACTGTATCTGCATGCCCGTGCACTTACCTTCTGCTACTACTAACCCTCCTGTGCTGGACACTCACCTCTAGTGGCGCCATCTCCAGTCTAGTGACACTTACCTGTGGTGGTGACAGCTCCTCGGTCTTCCTGAACATTGGCATCTCCCTCCTGTGCTGGACACTTTCCACCCTCCCACCTATGGTGCCATCTTCAGTCTACACAGTGACACTTATCTCTACTAGTGCTAACAGTTCTTGTGTGTTCCTGAACACTTGTACTTACCTCCAGTGGTGGTCCTAACCCTCCTGTGCTGGCCACTTACTTCCAGTGGTGGCACTAACAATTCTCTGCTAGCCACTTACTGGTGGCGGTGGTCCTAACCTCCTGTACTTGGCACTTACCTCCAGTGGTGGTCCTAACCCTCCTGTTCTGGCCACTTAACTCCAGTGGTGGGCATGCTCTACATCTTCTGTCTCTTCCCTCTTGCTGGTACTAACCATGTGACCCGTCTGGCAGACTGACCCTTGTCCATAATCTGTAGGACCAGATGGAGTCCACCGGGACCTTCAAGCAGCAGAAACAGCGCTTGGTTCAAGATGGCTTCTCCCCGGCGCATGTTCCCGACCCTCTGTACCTCCTCGACGAAGCCGCCCACACCTATCGGCCCCTGACTGAAGACCTCTACTCCCGCATCATGGCCTCTGACCTCAGACTTTAACCATGTAACAACCGTCCATTCCTCGTAGTCCAAGACGTCTTCATCATGACCAAGGACATGAGAGCACCTCGTACGCCCCCTACTGGGGCTGCAGTCTGTGACTTTTTTGTGTATCTAGAAGTTGCGGCATCCTCGGGTTGTAATGAGATGCCATTCACTAACACGGGTGGTGTAGTCACAGGACAACATGGTGGAGTTGTGGTTATAGTCTCCGTGTAGTCCTAGCCTTGATCAGTGCCTCAGTATGCACGCAGTGACAATCTGCAGCCTCTAGATGGTGCTCTACTTAATGCCGCCACCTAGCGGTTCAATCAGTGGAGATTCCAGACTGTCGTTGTTGCCCACAGCGACCAATCACAGCACAGCTTTCATTTCTCATTGTGTGCTGTGATTGGTCACCATGGGCAACAAGGACAGTTACATAAATGGGTCACAGTGAATGGGGGGGATGATACCAATACGGCTTGTAAGGGGAAGGCTGGAGCATACCATCTGCATTGGAGAGGGGTGTTCACAAACCAAATAAGAGTGTATGTGTGGGGGTGCAATTTATGAAACTGCCAGAAAGTGAGCCTGCCTTAGTTTCCCATAGCGACCAATCATGGCGCAGCTTTTCATTCTCAGAAGTGAATGACTGGTTGCTATGGGTGACGGGACAGTGATACTAATGAAATGAAAGTAAGGCCACCTAGTGGTGATGGGTGGTAACTACATCGGTGACTCCCCCCCCCCCCCATCATGAGGCTGGGGCTACTCGCCCACTTGGGTCTATGATTTACCTCAGAAGTCGGACGTAACCACGGTGACCTGTGTCGCGCGGTAGCCCCAGCCTTGTCCCCTCGCCGGCGCCTCCTCTACTGTTTCCAGGGTAATGAATGACAATTTTCTATTTTTCTAAACTTTTTACTTGTTTTTTCTACTTTTTTTAACATTTGTACTACAAGAAATTTCCAATAAAGAGTTTTCCAATATTGTGTGTTCGGAGCTGGTGACTAGACCTGCCCCTCCCCCACCCGCATTGTCTCCGTGCCCCCCCCCCCCCGGCTGTGCCCCTCACCCCTTCATCTCCCCCCGCCTTTGTCCATGGTCCTGAACACTGGGGGGTGGGGGGTCTCATACCAATCTGTTCTCACCCCCAACCCCCTATTTCCATGTGAATGGTGGGGGGGAGCAACAAGACCCTCTGAAGAAGCCTCCACCACCCGCACACCGAGGCCGAGACCACTGGGGCAGGAGCTCCGAGACCCCACCGACCATGATCTGGGTGATCGCCCTGCTGTGGATCTATAGACCAGGTACATGCAGATATCTGACCAGAGTGTAATGGGGGCACCACCAGGCAACACACTGGAGATTTATAGGGGGCTCGGGGGTCTGTAGAGTACAATCTATTACTATCTGTTATCAGCCACGTCAGGAGAGGCCGACTGTAGGACAGGGGAATACAATCTATTACTATCTGTTATCAGCCACGTCAGGGAGAGGCCGACTGTAGGACAGGGGAATACAATCTATTACTATCTGTTATCAGCCATGTCAGGAGGGCCGACGAGGCAGGGCCAACACATCTGTTATCAGCCATGTCAGGAGGGGAGAGGCCGACTGTAGGACAGGGGAATACAATCTATTACTATCTGTTATCAGCCATGTCAGGAGGGGAGGCCGACTGTAGGACAGGTGACTACAATCTATTACTATCTGTTATCAGCCATGTCAGGAGGGGAGAGGCCGACTGTAGGACAGGGGAATACAATCTATTACTATCTGTTATCAGCCGTGTCAGGAGGGGAGAGGCCGACTGTAGGACAGGTGACTACAATCTATTACTATCTGTTATCAGCCACGTCAGGAGGGGAGAGGCCGACTGTAGGACAGGTGACTACAATCTATTACTATCTGTTATCAGCCATGTCAGGAGAGGAGAGGCCGACTGTAGGACAGGGGAATACAATCTATTACTATCTGTTATCAGCCACGTCAGGAGGGGAGAGGCCGACTGTAGGACAGGGGAATACAATCTATTACTATCTGTTATCAGCCATGTCAGGAGAGGAGAGGCCGACTGTAGGACAGGGGAATACAATCTATTACTATCTGTTATCAGCCACGTCAGGAGGGAGAGGCCGACTGTAGGACAGGGGAATACAATCTATTACTATCTGTTATCAGCCACGTCAGGAGAGGAGAGGCCGACTGTAGGACAGGGGAATACAATCTATTACTATCTGGTATCAGCCACGTCAGGAGGGGAGAGGCCGACTGTAGGACAGGGGAATACAATCTATTACTATCTGTTATCAGCCATGTCAGGAGAGGAGAGGCCGACTGTAGGACAGGGGAATACAATCTATTACTATCTGTTATCAGCCACGTCAGGAGGGGAGAGGCCGACTGTAGGACAGGTGACTACAATCTATTACTATCTGTTATCAGCCATGTCAGGAGAGGCCGACTGTAGGACAGGGGAATACAATCTATTACTATCTGTTATCAGCCATGTCAGGAGAGGAGAGGCCGACTGTAGGACAGGTGAATACAAGCTATTACTATCTGTTATCAGCCACGTCAGGAGAGGAGAGGCCGACTGTAGGACAGGGGAATACAATCTATTACTATCTGTTATCAGCCACGTCAGGAGGGGAGAGGCCGACTGTAGGACAGGGGAATACAATCTATTACTATCTGTTATCAGCCACGTCAGGAGGGGAGAGGCCGACTGTAGGACAGGGGAATACAATCTATTACTATCTGTTATCAGCCACGTCAGGAGGAGGAGAGGCCGACTGTAGGACAGGGGAATACAATCTATTACTATCTGTTATCAGCCACGTCAGGAGGGGAGAGGCCGACTGTAGGACAGGGGAATACAATCTATTACTATCTGTTATCAGCCATGTCAGGAGAGGAGAGGCCGACTGTAGGACAGGGGAATACAATCTATTACTATCTGTTATCAGCCATGTCGGAGGAGAGGAGAGGCCGACTGTAGGACAGGGGAATACAGTCTATTACTATCTGTTATCAGCCACGTCAGGAGGGGAGAGGCCGACTGTAGGACAGGGGACTACAATCTATTACTATCTGTTATCAGCCATGTCAGGAGAGGCCGACTGTAGGACAGGGGAATACAATCTATTACTATCTGTTATCAGCCATGTCAGGAGGGGAGAGGCCGACTGTAGGAGAGGGGAATACAATCTATTAGTATCTGTTATCAGCCACGTCAGGAGAGGAGAGGCCGACTGTAGGACAGGGGAATACAATCTATTACTATCTGTTATCAGCCACGTCAGGAGGAGAGAGGCCGACTGTAGGACAGGGGACTACAATCTATTACTATCTGTTATCAGCCATGTCAGGAGGGGAGAGGCCGACTGTAGGACAGGGGACTACAATCTATTACTATCTGTTATCAGCCACGTCAGGAGGAGAGAGGCCGACTGTAGGACAGGGGACTACAATCTATTACTATCTGTTATCAGCCATGTCAGGAGGGGAGAGGCCGACTGTAGGACAGAGGAATACAATCTATTACTATCTGTTATCAGCCATGTCAGGAGAGGAGAGGCCTGACTGTAGGACAGGGGAATACAATCTATTACTATCTGTTATCAGCCATGTCAGGAGGGTGAGGCCGACTGTAGGACAGGGGAATACAATCTATTACTATCTGTTATCAGCCATGTCAGGAGGGGAGAGGCCGACTGTAGGACAGGGGAATACAATCTATTACTATCTGTTATCAGCCATGTCAGGAGGGGAGAGGCCGACTGTAGGACAGGGGAATACAATCTATTACTATCTGTTATCAGCCACGTCAGGAGGGGAGAGGCCGACTGTAGGAGAGGGGAATACAATCTATTACTATCTGTTATCTGCCACGTCAGGAGGGGAGAGGCCGACTGTAGGACAGGGGAATACAATCTATTACTATCTGTTATCTGCCACGTCAGGAGGGGAGAGGCCGACTGTAGGACAGGGGAATACAATCTATTACTATCTGTTATCAGCCACGTCAGGAGGGGAGAGGCCGACTGTAGGACAGGGGAATACAATCTATTACTATCTGTTATCAGCCATGTCAGGAGGGGAGAGGCCGACTGTAGGACAGGGGAATACAATCTATTACTATCTGTTATCAGCCATGTCAGGAGGAGAGAGGCCGACTGTAGGACAGGGGAATACAATCTATTACTATCTGTTATCAGCCATGTCAGGAGAGGAGAGGCCGACTGTAGGACAGGGGAATACAATCTATTACTATCTGTTATCAGTCATGTCAGGAGGAGAGAGGCCGACTGTAGGACAGGGGAATACAACAACACCCGCAGGAGGGGGGGGGGGGGGGGGGGGGGGGGGGGGTACAATCTATTACTATCTGTTATCAGCCATGTCAGGAGAGGAGAGGCCGACTGTAGGACAGGGGAATACAATCTATTACTATCTGTTATCAGCCATGTCAGGAGAGGAGAGGCCGACTGTAGGACAGGAGAATACAATCTATTACTATCTGTTATCGGCCATGTCAGGAGGGGAGAGGCCGACTGTAGGACAGGGGAATACAATCTATTACTATCTGTTATCGGCCATGTCAGGAGAGGAGAGGCCGACTGTAGGACAGGGGAATACAATCTATTACTATCTGTTATCAGCCATGTCAGGAGGGGAGAGGCCGACTGTAGGACAGGGGAATACAATCTATTACTATCTGTTATCAGCCATGTCAGGAGGGGAGAGGCCGACTGTAGGACAGGGGAATACAATCTATTACTATCTGTTATCAGCCATGTCAGGAGGAGAGAGGCCGACTGTAGGACAGGGGAATACAATCTATTACTATCTGTTATCAGCCATGTCAGGAGAGGAGAGGCCGACTGTAGGACAGGGGAATACAAATACTATCTGTATCAGCCATGTCGGGGGGCCGGTGGACAGGGGCCTATTACTATCTGTTATCAGTCATGTCAGGAGGGGAGAGGCCGACTGTAGGACAGGGGAATACAATCTATTACTATCTGTTATCAGCCATGTCAGGAGAGGAGAGGCCGACTGTAGGACAGGGGAATACAATCTATTACTATCTGTTATCAGCCATGTCAGGAGGGGAGAGGCCGACTGTAGGACAGGGGAATACAATCTATTACTATCTGTTATCGGCCATGTCAGGAGGGGAGAGGCCGACTGTAGGACAGGGGAATGCAATCTATTACTATCTGTTATCAGCCATGTCAGGAGGGGAGAGGCCGACTGTAGGACAGGGGAATACAATCTATTACTCTCTGTTATCAGCCATGTCAGGAGGAGGAGAGGCCGACTGTAGGACAGGGGAATACAATCTATTACTATTTCTTATCAGCCACGTCAGGAGGGGAGAGGCCGACTGTAGGACAGGGGAATACAATCTATTACTATCTGTTATCAGCCACGTCAGGAGGGGAGAGGCCGACTGTAGGACAGGGGAATATAATCTATTACTATCTGTTATGCACCATTTCACTGTTATAGTCATTCACTCCCCAGATCGGACTCCTAATCATATTCATACCACAGACCCACTAAATGTCTTCAGCGTACACCACATTTCTCCAGTAGTTCACCTATAGTGTGAATGCAGCTCTGGCTGTGACTGGAGTATAAGACAGAGGCAGGTTTGGTGTATTGTATGAGTCTGGTGTTGCCGCCTCTCACTGTCTTTACATGCCCAGGTTGGGTGGATTGTGGGGATCTGTCCCTCCTGAAAGAGCCAGTGGACACCATCGCCATACGTCACCGACCTCTGCTACTGGACTGCCTGGCTAAGGGCGACCCACCAATCAACATCGCCTGGTACAAGGATGGGGCGCCCCTCCACATGTCCCCCCACACCCAGCAGCTGCTGAATGGTTCCCTCTGGATCCACAGTTTCCAGAAGAAGCATCAAAACATGTCAGACACCGGCGAATACAGCTGTGCAGCCCATAACCGTCATGGCCGACTCCTGAGCCGCAAGGCCAAAGTCCAGCTAGCCTGTAAGTATCTGAGTGGTGAGGTGAGGGTTAACACAGGCAGACATGTTCCCTGTTATGTCATGATACCATGTTTTCCCCCAATGTGTGATGACAGCATGATATCTCATCTTTTTCTTCCTGTTGTCTCCTCAGATTTGATGACATCATGATGTCTTTACATTAGTATGTTGCCATGTTGTCTTCCTGAAGTGATGATGTCACCGTTTCTACGTTGTGATGACGTCATGTCTCCTCTGGTGTGTTGACATCATGATGACGTTCCATTAAGATGTCCCCATGTTGTCTCCTTCATTTGATCATGTCATAGTCTGCTCAGATGTGATGATGTCATGTTCTTTCCTCTGGTGAGATGACATCATTACTTTCCATTGGGGTGTCACCACGTTGTCTTCCTGTTGTGATGATGTCACAGTCTCGTTTGTGTTGATATTTTTTTGTCTCCTCTGGTGAAGTGACATCATGATGACTTTTCATTAGGATGTTGCAGTCTTGTCTTCCTTGTATGATGATGTCACAGTGTCCTCAGATGTGATGACA
Source organism: Leptodactylus fallax (assembly GCA_947044405.1). Classification (NCBI taxonomy): domain Eukaryota; kingdom Metazoa; phylum Chordata; class Amphibia; order Anura; family Leptodactylidae; genus Leptodactylus; species Leptodactylus fallax. The sequence continues at coordinate 23,134 of CAMRHE010000665.1, forward strand.
TTATGTTGTCTCCTTTGGTGAGGTGACATCATTACTTTCCATTAGGATGTCACCATGTTGTCTTCGTGATGATGTCAAAGTCTCCTGTGTGTTGTCTCCCCATTGTGATGATGTCATGTTGTCTCCTCTGGTGGAGTGGCATCATGATGGCTTTCCATTAGGTTGTCCCCATCATTTGATGATGTCACAGTGTCCTCGTGACTTTCCATTAGGATGTTGTCGCCATGCTGTCTTCCTGGTGTGATGATGTCACAGTCTCCTCAGTTCTCTCACACTTCCAGGTGAACCCGCAGCCGATGTCAGTAGCCGAGGGCACCGTGGCAAGATTCCAGTGCTGGACCAAAGCCGTCCCCAAGGCCAATATCACCTGGGAAAGAAACCGCACGGCGCTGCTGACCTCCGACCCCAGGTAAGACCCATTCCAGTTTGCTCCATTTTTGTTGACCTCTGATCTCCAGTTGGAGTCAATCACGCAGACACCTCTTCCTATTCCAGGTTCACGCTCCTCCCAGATGGCGTCCTGCAAATCTCTGGAGTAACACAGGCTGACATTGGTGTGTATAGGTGTCTGGCCATCAACCCTGCGAACAGCCGGCACAGCGAGGAGGCCGCACTGACCCTGACAGGTATGAGAGCAGAAAATGGCGAGACCCAGGCCAGCTCATGAGATCATAAACCTACCGAGCAGATGGAACAGACCTTGTTGTACAGACCCAAGGGTTCAACAAGGCAAAGAGCATACAAAAATGACGCTGCTTCCTTCCTTTAGGCTCCACCCATCACCAGGAACCTGTGATATTATCAGGCCCCCAAAATGTAACCCTAACTGTCCACCAGACTGCCATCTTGGAATGCATCGCAACTGGCAATCCACCTCCAGTCGTGTCCTGGAGCCGCCTCGGTAAGATGTGGTACTCCCTTACTGGGGCACCTTATTACCTCCAGTATTGACTCTCTGACCGTGAGACTTTCTACTCCTTTCCAGATGGGAAGTCTATAGGTGTGGATGGGATCCAAATCTTGGGGAGCGGGAACCTGATGATATTGGACGTTTCTGTGAAGCACTCTGGGGTCTACGTCTGTGCCGCCAACCGCCCAGGAACTAGGGTCCGCCGCACAGCCCAGGGAACCCTGCAGGTCCAAGGTGAGACACTGGCTATAGGCGATGCTGCGTATGGGGCTGCAGGCTCTACGGTAAATGCCCCTAGTGGGGTCTCTTGTGGTCAGTGGTAATCAGGTCAGAGGGGGGCAGACTGAACCAGCTCAGTCAGTAGTTGGATGACATCACTAATCGGGGCCCCTGGGGCCCTACCTCAAGCTAGATAGATGTTCTTTTTTTTGTTTTGCAGCCCCTCCAGAGTTTGTCCAGTGGCCCCAGTCTGTGAGTTACGTCCCCGGAGACAACGCCAGCTTCTCCTGTGTGGCACAAGGAGTCCCAGCACCGGCTCTCATGTGGTTAAAGAACGGAAAATACCTGAGTCCCGGTGACAACGGCCAGCTGAGCGAGGACAACCGGTAAGATGTGCCCTCAGCTAACATTACAGGGTGGTTGGAGAAACCTTTCCAAGGGCGCTAAATCTTTATATTTCTTCTCAGGACTCTGACTATTGTCCGGGTCACCTCTGCCGATGAAGCCTTATATCAGTGTATTGCCGAAAACAGCGCCGGCACTAACCAAGCCAGCGCTCGCCTTGCGGTGACCATACCAGACAAACCTCCACCGCCCCCAGAGGGAGTAGTGGCTTTGCCCATCTCCACCTCCTCTATCCTGGTGACATGGAAGGTTCCAGCACCGGAAGTCACAGATGGGATCATTGGATACGTCCTCCACATCTGGAAAGCTGGAGGTGAGTGCTGCCCCGGTGATGGAACAACAGAAATCAACGTCAGGGACTGAAGCCACAACCAACCATGGAAATCAACTATGACCACTATGGCCATACTGGGGTTTATGGTTGGGTCCGGGGGTCCCAGTGCTGCCGATCTGACCTTTCACCTTTGGATTCTAGATTCATCTACCCGCGAGATACAAGAAGCTCTGAGTAAAACCACCTTCAAATACACCGTGAACAATCTGGAGGCGGCCACCGAGTATGTGGTGGTCCTGCGGGCATACTCCCCTCTGGGGGCGAGCAAGGACTCCCAGAGCATCTCTGTCACTACATGGGGGAGTGGTACGTATATCGAATGCCTCCCATGAGGAACAGTAGAAGGGAGTTATACTCTGGTCACCTAGGATCACAGACTCTCATCCATTCCAGTCCCCAGGACCCCCGACATCTCGGTCACGGTGGTTAATGAGAGCGCGGTGCAGGTGGAGTGGGAGACGAGTCCGACAGCTCAGGGGTACAGGCTGGAATATCGAAAGATCCCATCTGGAACCTTCCAGGGAACACAAGTCCTGCCTGGCAGCAGCTCGTCCTTCACCTACCATGACCTCGGTAAGAATTGGTGGCAGCAGTGATGACTTCACCAACATGGCGACTTCTATGGCCATAGGAGACCACAGGGTGGCCCAATCCATAACTAACCAGGAATGTGAGGTCAACCTGATCCTTGTTTTATCCTACAGAACCGTCCTCGCTGTACGAGGTTAAGTTGGTGGCATTCAGCACGAGTGGAGACGGGAACATCACCCGACGCTACGTGTCCCTGAGGAAGAACGCCGACACTATGAGAGGTAGGAACACCTACAATGACCGAGCTGCCATCAGACACCGTCCCCTTCTCCTCCATCCTCTTATAGAGGTTCTACTAGTCATCGTCCTACCTCAGTTTCAGCAGAACATCATAATACAACCTTTCTTGGCTGCTGCAGAACTTAGAGAAGAGTTGTGGAAGTCTTACGACAGTGTGTGTCCATTGTCCTTTTCAATCACCAAGATGTTCTGCAGCAGCCATGTGATGATTCTGTCCATTCTGTAGACCCTGCGGCCCCGGCCTGTCAATGTGAGGATGGAGAGAAGTCTGTGCTCGGTATTGCACTGGGAATCCATCTTGGCGTGGTCTGCCTCATCCTCGGTGTCCTGCTACTACTTTATAGGAAGAGGTAAGAGCGTGCGACGGTGGGAGACGTCTGACCACCTTGTATGAGGTGTGAACTGAGGATCTGATCTCTGTCAACAGGCTGCTGTGCAAGAGGACGACGCAAGGCCAACCGCCCGACGGCCATGTCCTGGAGAACAGGCAGAACCAGGGAAAGACACCAGATGAGGAAGATGGGAGTCCGGCGGAGAGGGAGGAGCTTCTGACCCAGGTGAGGGCAAATATTCAAGGTGAAAGTTCGTTTTATTGACTGTGCCTGCTCCGACCCAAACCTGATGCTGACCATGGCCTGCTCCGAGCCAAACCTGATGCTGACCATGGCCTGCTCCGAGCCAAACCTGATGCTGACCATGGCCTGCTCCGAGCCAAACCTGATGCTGACCATGGCCTGCTCCGACCCAAACCTGATGCTGACCATGGCCTGCTCCGACCCAAACCTGATGCTGACCATGGCCTGCTCCAACCCAAACCTGATGCTGACCATGGCCTGCTCCGACCCAAACCTGATATTGACTACCGCCTGCTCCGACCCAAACCGGATACTGACCATGGCCTGCTCCGACCCAAACCGGATACTGACTGCTGCCTGCTCCGACCCAAACCTGATGCTGACCATGGCCTGCTCCGACCCAAACCGGATGCTGACTGCTGCCTGCTCCCGCTCAAACCTGATACCAACTCCCATATACCCAAGCCTGATAACAACAGGTCTAACTCAAATCTGTTACTCACTACTGCCTGCTCCGACTCAAGGCTGATACAAACTTCTGCCTGCTCCGACTCCTGATGTATGCCTGACTGCTCCGACTCAAACCTGATGTATGCCTGACAGCTCTGACACAAACCTGATCCCTGACTGCCCCCTCCCCCGAACTAAACCTCATACCTATCCACCGTCTGCTCTGACCCAAACCTGATGCCTTACACCACTGCCTGCTTTGACTCAAACCCCATGTATGCCTGACTGCTCTAACCCAAAGCTGATGCTGCCACCTTCTTTGTACTAAACCTCACACCTGACTGCTTCCTCCTCTGACCCAGGCCTGATACCCGACTGCTCCGAACTAAACCTCACACCTGACTGCCGTCTGCTCCGACCATAACCTGATACCTGACCACTGCCTGCTTCGGCTCAAACCTAACGTATGCCTGACCACTCTGACACAAACCTGATACTGACCGGTGTCTGCTCCAACCAGACTTGATATAAGCTATATTGCATCTTCAGTCCACAATTACCCATCAGGCCGTGGGGCCTCTGACCGCGCCGCTGATCCTTACTTTCCATTATTCCCTGCAGAATACTGCGGCAGTCCCACTATACGTAAAAGTCTGTGCTGAGAGCGGCGCACAAGATGGCGGCCCGGCAGCAGGATCCGACGTCTGATGCGAAACCAAGTGACCTCTGACCTACCAGCTACCTCACCCGAGACCGTGCACCCCCATCTGACACGGCCGCACTCACCCTAATGACCTCATAAGTTATTCCAGCATCGGGCCCTGCAAGAAATGATCCGAGTGGCCAAACATAGGCGGGTGGGGATGGGATAACTGTAGTCACAGATCACGTCCTGACCCTCCGCCATATTGGATTCCCACAATACTACTCATACAATGGGGGGACAATATGAACTGCTGTACTCCTAAGCAGCCACAAGGTGGCGCCAAATCCCTGCTAATACCAGGACTGAGCATCGCAGGACACTCTCCAGACGAGGATCACCAAGACGGCGAATTCCTCTATGATGTAAGGCCAGAGCCGCCATCTTGTGACGTCTGTAAATTATCATATGTAACAAGGCGAAGTGTAATAAACCAAAGTCCTATCAGACGCGTGGAGGGAACCTACCTCCGCGGAGCACATCAGGCTCTAACACCTTCCTAATATCCTCGGCTTACTGTCAGTGAATGGAGACCACCTAGAACTTGTCACAGCTGAGGGTCTGTTACAATATGTTCAGTCTAGACAATGAGGTAAATTCACCAGCAACACAAATCTCTCTCCTGTGCTGGTGGTTTGTTACAATGTATCACCGGGGATAGTCTAACAAACCCTCAGCTGTGAGAAATACTATGTCGGGGGGGGGGAGGGGATTTTGGGTTCCCATTCACTGACAGCAAGCAGAGATGAAGTACCCATAGTAAGGAATACTTCATAATACAACACTGAGGCTGCCTTTATACAGAGTACCAAAACCACATGCACAGGTGTACACTCAGCCCCACACAATCCTGCCCCTGGTGGTCACACTGTGCAACGACAGACAACTCCACCAAAGACCCTCAGGTAGCCCTGAACTCAACAGGGGCTGACTACAGGGGCAGTGTGTTGTCTGTTGCCATGGAGACAGCTCTTGGAAACAGAATTTACACACACACAGAACTTAAGAAAAATTCTCTGCTTGCTGTCAGTACGGTACAGTGCTGTCTGCGGACATCTCCGGCCCAAATCTTCAGCGTCTTGCCTCATATGACCACCCCCGGCTAGGCCCCGCCCCCCGCAATAACGGACAGCCACGGAAGAAGTTATAAACCGTTCCTTTCTTTATTAAACGCGGCTAGCAAGTGATAAATATTACAAAGGGTTTCAGGTTGTTTTTTTTTTTTTTTTTTTTAAATCCTTTTTCCAAAAATGAGCGTTAGTTATTTTTTTCCTTTTTTTTTTTTTTTTGATTTATCTGCAGACGTCGGTCACTGTCGGGGCGCAGGAGGGTCACCCCAACTCATAACACAATGTGGAAAGCCAAAAGAAAGAAAGGGGGGGAGGGTAGTAACATCGCGCAAAAGGCAGTGACCCCTCCCCTACAACACCCAGGGGGCGGGGCCATAGTCATTATCCACTAGAGGGGGGAGGGATATAGATGGCGGCGGGCGGCGCTGCCTCCGGCGCGATGCGGCGGGTACACAGACTACGATACACAGTGACGCACACGATGAAGCTCCGGGTTGTGTTTTGACCGTTTTTTTTTTTACATCATTTACAGTTTCTGTCGTTTCTTCTCCAAATAAATTTTTTTCCCTGTTTTTTTTTTTGTTGTTTTTTTTTTTTTTCGTTTTATTTTTGACACTGAGAACAGAAAAATTTCATCAAACCCCAAGCAAAATAATTATAACAACGTCTCATCGTTTTCTTATAAAGAACCAAAACTCCGAACTGGGGGGAGGTGGGGGGGGGGGGGGGAACGTCATTGCATAAAAGTGAAGGGGGGCGGGGTCATCGCCAGACGCCTCTGCAGCACCGTACAACGTGGAGTCAATTCCGGAATCCCAAAAAAATTAGAAAAACGAGGGAGGAAATTAAAAAAAAAAAAAAAAAAAGTAACGTAAAATGCCTGGTATAGGCAAACTACAGCACCCACCGGAGTTAGCTGCCCAGGGTGATGGGGGTTGTAGTCTCTGAGCCGACATTTTACTCGATGCAGGAGCTACAACCGAAGAGGGAGGGGCAGGACTGAAACGCCGTCCGCTCAACGATAATCTCTTTTTCTGCGCGTCCGCCATATTGGAAAAAAAGTTTAAAGTGACTGCTGGGGGCCACACACACACACGCTCAGGGGCCCCGCCTCAGAAAACAGATTGTAACCATCTGTTATATGGAAAACGGTGCGGCAGAAAGTGCAGCAAATGGGAAAACGCCACCGCACGGCGCCATCTACATGTCGCATGTATATCCTATTGGGCGCCACTGTGATACAGTGTGTGCGGCGGCGGACGGTCAGCACTGCGCGTACAGGACACGGCTACCCTCTGTGTGCAGCGTCGCTATAGTAACACTGATCAATCCACAGTGCGCTTTTTTTTTTTTTTTGCAGAGAACGTCCAGCGGTGAGAGGTCTACATAGGGTTAAGTGCTTTTGGACGACTTCCGTCCACCTTGTAATACAACTGGGGCAATATTTATACTGTACGCGTCCCCAAAGCACAGTAAGGGTGGCACTCTGGTGGTGAGCGAGGGGGCGTCACCGGGCGCTCGCCCCCTCAGGGTCAGCCAGAACAGCCGCAATACTGCTTCTTGTCAACACTTCTGTGGGTGGTTGTGGTTCACGTAATCCTCCACCGGCAGCTTCCGTCAATGGCCGCCAACACCCCGGGACCCGGACGACGTCAGCGAGCCTCCAGCGCTATGGACAAGCAATTAGTGCAAATACAGCTGGTGGTGGTGGTGGCCGTGGCAGCCGCGGGTCCGTCCTCCGTCTGGTGCCGGGAGGTGGTAGAGGTGGCCTGTCCATTACAGCTGGGCGATGGAGGACAATCCTCTTCCGTTTAACGGAAAGTAATACTCTGCACTGCAGAGCGTCGGATAGGTGGTGACAGTGCGTCACTATGGGGGTCAATCCTCTGAGTGCCCTCCCCCGCCGTGGCCACATTCACATCCACAAGGAAAGTCACTGGCAGCGTCATCATCATCACGGCCTGCCGGTGGCTGCGGAGGGGGCACGTCCCGCAGGTCCCGGTCGGCGCCTCATCCTTCAGGAGAAGTTCATCAAATGTTCGGACGTGGCACCAGCAAAAAACAAAATGTATAAAAAAAAAAAAATAATAATAAAAATCAAAGCCAGTCTGAGAAAAGGGGCAAAAAGCACAAACACGGAACCTTTATAAGCTGCTCTGGGGTGGGGGAGGGGCTGGCGGCTACCAGGCCCCATCGCCAGTAACGTCCGCCAGCTGCTCTGCTGCCGGGCAGGAGGCCGAGGGCTATTTCTGCCCACTGATGGACTGGGATATGGAGCGTGGGGGGATCATGTCCAGAAGGTATTCCCGTTGCCGATCTGCGAGGCTGGCGGCTTTATGGCCTCCCATACCGGCGTTCAGGTACGCGATGTTCACACCTGAAGAAGAAGGAAAGGAACAAGAAGTGAATCCACAGACTCCAGGAATGGTCAACTGGAGGGACAGCGGGGCTGGAGCCACTTACCTGGCATGCCAAGCAAACTCCCAGCCACGGGCAACTGAGGAGCCTGGGCAAAGTTAGACAACATGGATCTGGCGGTGGGGATCCCTCTCTGGAGGGTGTTCTGCGGCTGTGGGGCCTGTAGGAGGACAACAACAAGAGGAGGTTAGTGGGGTTATATCTTAGGACAGGGGCAAGGCTGTGTCTGGCCCCCAACATCATACCTGCCGCATAGTGTGATGCCTGATGATGCTCTCCTGTTTGCTGACTGCGGGAGGAGTGCCCGGGGACAAGGAGACCTGGTGCTGTAATCTCTGTTCAATCTCCTGCAAAACAAGCACAAAAGTTACAAGATGTCAACCTAGGAAGACACAACGCTGGAGGAGAAGCTAAACCAGGAGAAGAAGAAACAGTAGAAAGGACATTAAGGATCCAAGAAGATCTGAACTGAGAAGAGACCAAGGAGAGGAGGAAGCAAGACCAAGAACAGGCAAACACGAGGCGAGGGCCAAGGAAAGGCGAAACCAAAAAGAAAAACAAGGAGAAGACCCAGGACAAGGTGAGGAGAGGACCAAGAAGGAGATGGGGAGACCAATTTGAGGACCAAGGAAAGAACCAAGGATAAGGTGAGACCAAGAACAGACAAACATGAGAAGAGCTAGCCAAGGAATAGAGGACCAAGGAAAATGTGAGAAGAGACCAAGAAGAGGAGGAGACAAGACCAAGAACAGGCAAACATGAGGAGAGGGCCAAGGAAAGGCGAAACCAAAAAGAAAACCAAGGAGAAGACCAAGGACAGGGTGAGGAGAGGACCAAGGAGAGGACAAAACCATGGAGATGGGGAGACCAAATAGAGGACCAAGGAGGAGGCAAGACCAAGGAAAGAACCAAGGATAAGGTGAGACCAAGAACAGGCAAACACGAGGCGAGGGCCAAGGAAAGGCGAAACCAAAAAGAAAACCAAGGAGAAGACCCAGGACAAGGTGAGGAGAGGACCAAGAAGGAGATGGGGAGACCAAATTGAGGACCAAGGAAAGAACCAAGGATAAGGTGAGACCAAGAACAGGCAAACATGAGGAGAGCTAGCCAAGGAATAGAGGACCAAAGAAAATGCGAGAAGAGACCAAGAAGAGGAGGAGACAAGACCAAGAACAGGCAAACATGAGGAGAGGGCCAAGGAAAGGCGAAACCAAAAAGAAAACCAAGGAGAAGACCAAGGACAGGGTGAGGAGAGGACCAAGGAGAGGACCAAACCATGGAGATGGGGAGACCAAATAGAGGACCAAGGAGGAGGCAAGACCAAGGAAAGAACCAAGGATAAGTTGAGACCAAGAATAGGCAAACATGAGGAGAGCTAGCCAAGGAATAGAGGACCAAGGAAAATGTGAGGAGAGGACCAAGGAGAAGGCGAGACCAAGGAGAAGGCGAGACCAAGGAGAAGGCGAGACCAAGGAGAAGGCAAGACCAAGGAGAAAGCGAGACCAAGGAGAAAGCGAGACCAAGGAGAAAGCGAGACCAAGAACAGGCAAACATGAGGAGAGCTAGCCAAGGAAAGATAGGACCAAAGAAAACGTGAGGAGAGGACCAAGGAGAAGGCAAGACCATAAAGAAAACCAAAGAGAGGACCAAGGAAAATGTGAAGAGAGGACCAAGGAGAATGCGAGACAAGCAGAGGACCAAGGAGAAGGCGAGATCAAGGAGAGGACCAAGGAAAAGGCTAGACCAAGGAGAGGACCAAGGAGAGAGCGAGACCAAGGGGAAGGCAAGACCAAGGAGAGGACCAAGGAGAAGGCGAGACCAAGGAGAAGATCAAGGAGAAAGCGAGACCAAGGAGAAGGTGAGACCAAGGAGCTGCTAAGGCTGAAGAGAAGACGAAGAGGAAGGTGAGACCAAGGAGAAGTCGAGGAAGAGGTGAGACAGAAGAGAGGACCAAGCAAAAGGTGAGACAGAGAAGAGGACCAAGGAGAAGATGGAACTAAAGAGAAGGAGAGATCAAAGAAGAGGTGAGGCTGAAAAGAGGAACATAAAGAAGGTGAAACTAAGTAGAGAATTCAGTGAGCTCAAGAAGGTGAAACAGAGGAGAGGATAAGCAAGAGGAGAGAAGAGGTCAATAGAGAAGGTGGGACTGAGGAAAGGATCAAGGAGAGCATGAAACAAAGGAGAGGATGAGGAGAGAGACACCAAGAAGAGTGTGGAGAAAACTAGAAGCGACTGAAGAAGACTGAGGAGGAGGAGGAGGAGGTCAGACTGAGAAGACCACCAGGCTCTGCATGTCACTTACCTGCTCCTGCTGCAAGGCTTTCACAAACGCATTTTTTAGCCGGTTTGTGTGCTCGGCCTTCAGAGCCTTCTTCTGGTTGGACGTCATGCACTGCTCACACAGGATCTTTCCGCTCTTCTCCTGTTTCCAGTGAGGGGTAAAGTCGGTTCGACACTGTGCACATGTGAAGGGGTCCATGTGCAGAAACGAGGAGTGCCCCTTACCTGTGGGGAGAGAGAAGAGTCATCATACAAAGGATCGGTCTATAACCACCCAGCACCGACCACCCCAGGACACCGCACTGACCTTGGCTGTCTATGACGCTCTGTACCACCTCTTCCAGTCCCACCATGTAGATGAATTCACTGTTGGCGGCACTAGGTAGGAAGTGTAGCAGCGGCGCGGGGGGCTTGGGTGGGGGGATTTCCAGCAGAGTCTTCTCCAGCTGTTTCCGTAGAGCCAATTTAGCAGCGGCCTGAGAGCTGACGGGATCTGCCATGGCACTGGGGCTGGGCAGCGGGGAAGACACTCTGTTCACAGGACCCGCCTGCATGTGAGAGCCCAAGTTCATGTACATGGCCGAGGAGGACGAGTTTCGCTGACAGGGGACTGAGGAGCTGGTCTGGAGCAGAGGAACACAACATTACCGAAACATCCAATACACAGCATGGGGAGCCATTGAAGGTTGTATGGGCGGAGCCTGCCGTATGGACATGCCGGGCACCGTTACCTGTGGGTAGTTTAGGGTCTGCGTCATGCCCGGTGTGCTGTTGCGGATCAATGTTGCTTTGGGCGGCACACACTGTCCCTGGAGTTGGGTCGGGTTCGGAGCAATGACTCTCTGAGACATCATCATGTGGGGCAGGGGGGCGTTGGAGGACGATCTGATGACGCTGTGGGTCTAGAGGGGCAAAGGTTAGAGGTTATATATGTGGCAGCCAGATCTCACTTGTAAGGGTGTGGAGTCACATTCTATAACTGGAGCCATATTTCTCCACATACATGGTTGTGGCACCATGAAGCCTGGCACCAGGGCAAGAAGACCTCCACTTACCTGGACGCTCCTTAGATTCTGCACCTCCAGGCCTGGTGCACCCGGTCGGGACGGGACTTTTGCGATACTGGGCTGTCCCACATGGGTCGGGGACGGCTGTACAATGGTCGCTGCATTCTGTACGACAGGGGTCTGAAAGAGATGAAGTGGTGGAGGCCTCTGTGACCAATGGCTAAAGAGACAACTTATTCCATGATGCTTTGCAGGTCTAGAGGGTGGAGCATGTTTCTGTGCCCGCCCTGCTCACCTTTTGCAAGACGTTCTCTTTCTGGAGCTGACTCTGCCGCAGTTTCTTCAGCAGGACCAGTCGCGCCTCCTCCAGCCGGAGCTCGTCCTTCAGTTGTTTGATGAGCTGCTGCCGCTCCTCTAGGGTCTTACCCTGTAGAGAGGACACCACAGTATAAATGGAGGCTGTAATATGGCGGCTGTGATCACTCAGCCAATCAGGAGCCCCGAGCAGCTCATGTCACATCCTCAGGACAGACTGAGCACTACAGGGTCATGACTGATGAGGATACCTTGAACATCTCCAGATTCGCTCCCTTAATTCGGTCTTCTAATCTGGAGTTGGAGCGAGGGCTGGAGGCTTCGTTGTCAGACAGCACGATGACGTCTGGAGAAGGGGTCAGTCCGGCCCGGTCCTGGTCACTGGTGGGAGACATAAGATGATGATCAGTGGAAATAGATGTATAGTGTGGATCGTTCCAACACCAAGGACACCTCAAAAGGGAATATAACCTGCAGGACCAAGAGGGACGTAACATGGAGCTCGCTGCCCCTCAGGTCCTGACCCACAGGATAATTCACAGCCTAGATGTCAGAGGACCCACCTATACAAGGTTCTCACCTCCGTCTGGAGCTCATGTCCACCGGTTCCTCGTTGATGTTCTCTTTGCCGTGTCTCCCCACCGGTCGGGTGTCCACGTGGGGCCTCAGGTTTCCGTTCATCTTCTCCTCGTACAGCTTCAGTCCATCCTGTTTAGTTGTGTGGTCATGTGGCAGCTCCAGGCCAGGAAGGTCTTTCCTTTTCAACAAGGCCAACATCTTCAGCCTCTCCATGGCCTCGTGTCCCTCCATCTTAAGCTGTTTGGCCAAGACATCTTCACGTTCGTCCGGTTGCTCCAAGCCCCTTTTCAGCAGATTGAGGCGCAAAGCGTCTTCTGTAACTCTGTCCATCCTACAAAGCAAGAGACACCAGGATTATAATATATCATGTACAGAGATCTACTGAGCGGAGATCATATATCATGTAAAGAGATCTACTGAGCGGAGATCATATATCATGTAAAGAGATCTACTGAGCGGAGATCATATACAATGTACAGAGATCTACTGAGCTGAGATCATATACTGTACAATGTACAGAGATCTACTGAGCGGTATCATATATAATTTACAGAGATCTACTGAGCGGAGATCATATATAATGTACAGAGATCTACTGAGTGGAGATCATATATAATGTACAGAGATCATATATAATGTACAGAGATCTACTGAGCAGAGATCATATATAATGAACAGAGATCTACTGAGCGGAGATCATATACAATGTACAGAGATCTACTGAGCGGAGATCATATACAATGTGCAGAGATCTACTGAGCGGAGATCATATACAATGTACAGAGATCATATATAAAGTACAGAGATCTACTGAGCGGAGATCATATATAATGTACAAAGATCTACTGAGCGGAGATCATATATAATTTACAGAGATCTACTGAGCGGAGATCATATACAATGTACAGAGATCTACTGAGCGGAGATCATATATAATGTACAAAGATCTACTGAGCGGAGACCATATATAATTTACTGAGATCTTCTGAGCGGAGATCATATATAATGTACAGAGATCATATATAATGTACAAAGATCTACTGAGCGGAGATCATATATAATTTACAGAGATCTTCTGAGCGGAGATCATATATAATGTACAGAGATCATATATAATGCACAGAGATCTACTGAGCGGAGACCATATATAATGCACAGAGATCTACTGAGCGGAGACCATATATAATGTACAGAGATCTACTGAGCGGAGATCATATATACTGTAATGGACAGAGATCATATATAATGTACAAAGATCTAATGAGCGGTATCATATATAATGTACAGAGATCTACTGAGCGGAGATCATATATAATTTACAGAGATCTACTGAGCGGAGATCATATATAATGTACAAAGATCTATTGAGCAGAGATCATACATAATTTACAGAGATCTACTGAGCGGAGATCATATATAATGTACAAAGATCTACTGAGCAGAGATCATATATAATGGACAGAGATCTACTGAGCGGAGATCATATATAATGGACAGAGATCTACTGAGCGGAGATCATATATAATATACAGAGATCTACTGAGGGGAGATCATATATAATGGACAGAGATCTACTGAGCGGAGATCATATATAATTGACAAATCTACTGAGCGGAGATCATATATAATGTACAGAGATCTACTGAGTGGAGATCATATATAATGTACAGAGATCTACTGAGCGGAGACCATATATAATGTACAGAGATCTACTGAGCGGAGACCATATTTAATGTACAGAGATCTACTGAGCGGAGATCATATATAATGTACAGAGATCTACTGAGCGGAGACCATATATAATGTACAGAGATCTACTGAGCGGTGATCATATATAATGGACAGAGATCTACTGAGCGGAGATCATATATAATGTACAGAGATCTGAGCGGAGACCATATATAATGTACAGAGATCTACTGAGCGGAGATCATATATAAAGTACAGAGATCTACTGAGCGGACATCATATATAAAGTACAGAGATCTACTGAGCGGAGATCATATATAATGGACAGAGATCTACTGAGCAGAGATCATATATAATGTACAGAGATCTACTTAGCGGAGATCATATATAATATACAGAGATCTACTGAGCGGAGATCATATATAATGTACAGAGATCTACTGAGCGGAGATCATATATAATGTACAGAGATCTACTGAGCGGAGATCATATATAATGTACAGAGATCTACTGAGCGGTGATCATATATAATGGACAGAGATCTACTGAGCGGTATCATATACAATGTACAGAGATCTGAGCGGAGACCATATATAATGTACAGAGATCTACTGAGCGGTGATCATATATAATGGACAGAGATCTACTGAGCGGAGATCATATATAATTGACAGATCTACTGAGCGGAGATCATATATAATGTACAGAGATCTACTGAGCGGAGATCATATATAATGTACAGAGATCTACTGAGCGGAGATCATATATAATGTACAGAGATCTACTGAGCGGAGATCATATATAATGTACAGAGATCTACTGAGCGGAGATCATATATAATGTACAGAGATCATATATAATGTACAGAGATCATATATAATGGACAGAGATCTACTGAGCGGAGATCATATATAATGTACAGAGATCTACTGAGCGGTATCATATATAATGGACAGAGATCTACTGAGCAGAGATCATATATAATATACAGAGATCTACTGAGCGGAGATCATATATAATGTACAGAGATCTACTGAGTGGAGATCATATATAATGTACAGAGATCTACTGAGTGGAGATCATATATAATATACAAGATCTACTGAGTGGAGATCAAATCAGAGATCTACTGAGCGGTATCATATATAATGGACAGAGATCTACTGAGCGGAGATCATATATAATATACAGAGATCTACTGAGCGGAGATCATATATAAAGTACAGAGATCTACTGAGCGGAGATCATATATAATGTACAGAGATCTACTGAGCGGAGATCATATATAATGTACAGAGATCTACTGAGCGGAGATCATATATAATGTACAGAGATCTACTGAGTGGAGATCATATATAATGTACAGAGATCTACTGAGCGGTATCATATATAATGGACGGAGATCTACTGAGCAGAGATCATATATAATATACAGAGATCTACTGAGCGGAGATCATATATAATATACAGAGATCTACTGAGCGGAGATCATATATAATGTACAGAGATCTACTGAGCGGAGATCATATATAATGTACAGAGCTCTACTGAGCGGAGACCATATATAATGTACAGAGATCTACTGAGCGGTATCATATATAATGGACAGAGATCTACTGAGCGGAGACCATATATAATGTACAGAGATCTACTGAGCGGTATCATATATAATGGACAGAGATCTACTGAGCGGAGATCATATATAAAATACAGAGATCTACCGAGCGGAGATCATATATAATGTACAGAGATCTACTGAGCGGAGATCATATATAATGTACAGAGCGGATATTATCAGGAAAGAATCAGCTTAATGTATATATACACGTGATCCATCGCCTACTATATATATGACACGTCACCTGTACTACAAACAGTATATACATTATATATACACACACACCTCCTATGTATATGACATGTCACCTGCACTATATAAAGTATATTATATATACACACAGAACGACATGTCACCTTTACTATATACAGTATATACATTATATATACACACGTTGCATCACCTATGTATATGACATGTCACCTGTACTATACAGAATACACACACGTTCCATCGCTTTATATATGTCACCTGCACTATATAAAGTATATAGGCATGTTCCATCGTTGTATACATGACATGTCACCTACACTATATACATTATATATACACATTCCATTGCCTTATATATACACGTCACCTGCACTATATGTACTATATACAGTATATATACACACGTTACATCGCCTCCTTTATATATATATATATATATATATATATAGGACATGTCACCTGCACTATATACAGTATATACACACATTCCATTGCCTTATATATACACGTCACCTGCACTATATGTACTATATACACACGTTACATTGCCTCCTATAGGACATGTCAATTGCACTATATACAGTATATACACATGTTACATCGCCTCCTATATAGGACATGTCACCTGCACTATATAAAGTATATATACACACGTTACACCGCCTCATATATATATATATATATATACATATATATATATATATATAGGACATGTCACCTGCACTATATACACACGTTACATCACCTCCTATATAGGACATGTCACCTGCACTATATACATTATATACACACGTTACACCGCCTCTATATATATATATATATATATATATATATATATATATATATAGGACATGTCACCTACACTATATACAGTATATACACACACGTTACACCACCTCCTATATATATATAGGACATGTCACCTACACTATATACAGTATATACACACACGTTACATCGCCTCCTTATATATATATATATATATAGGACATGTCACCTGCACTATATACAGTATATACACACGTTACACCGCCTCCTATATATATATATAGGACATGTCACCTGCACTATATACAGTATATACACACACGTTACATCGCCTCCTATATATATATATAGGACATGTCACCTGCACTATATACAGTATATACACACACGTTACATCGCCTCCTATATATATATATAGGACATGTCACCTGCACTATATACAGTATATACACACGTTACATCGCCTCCTATATATATATATAGGACATGTCACCTGCACTATATACAGTATATACACACACGTTACACCGCCTCCTATATATATATAGGACATGTCACCTGCACTATATACAGTATATACACACACGTTACATCGCCTCCATATATATATATATATATATATATATATATATATATATAGGACATGTCACCTGCACTATATACAGTATATACACACGTTACATCGCCTCCTATATATATATATATATAGGACATGTCACCTGCACTATATACATTATATACACACGTTACATCGCCTCCTATATATATATAGGACATGTCACTTGCACTATATGTACTATATACAGTATATACACACACACACGTTACATCGCCTCCTAACATGTCACCTGCACTATATGTACTATATACAGTATATATACACACACATACCCTATATATATATATATATATATATAGGACATGTCCCCTGCTATATACAGTATATATATATATATATATATATATATATATATATATATATATAGGACATGTCCCCTGCACTATATACAGTATATACACACACGTTACATCGCCTCAAAATAAAAAGACACGACTATATACTATATATATATATATATATATATATAGGACATGTCACCTGCACTATATACAGTATATACACACACGTTACATCGCCTCATATATATATATATATAGGACATGTCACCTGCACTATATACAGTATATACACACACGTTACATCGCCTCCTATATATATATATATAGGACATGTCACCTGCACTATATACAGTATATACACACACGTTACATCGCCTCCCTATATATATATATATATAGGACATGTCACCTGCACTATATACAGTATATACACACACGTTACATCGCCTCATATATATATATATATAGGACATGTCACCTGCACTATATACAGTATATACACACACGTTACATCGCCTCCTTATATATATATATATATATAGGACATGTCACCTGCACTATATACAGTATATACACACACGTTACATCGCCTCATATATATATATATAGGACATGTCACCATACACTATATACACACACGATATATACACACATACAGTAATACACACATCCTATATATATATATAAAAATATATATATATATAGGACATGTCACCTGCACTATATACAGTATATACACACACGTTACATGCTCCTCATATATATATATATATAGGACATGTCACCTGCACTATATACAGTATATACACACGTTACATCGCCTCCTATATATATATATATAGACAGTCACCTGCCTATATATATATATATATATATATATATATATATAGGACATGTCACCTGCACTATATACAGTATATACACACACGCCTCCATATATATATATATATATATATATATATATATATATATATATATAGGACATGTCACCTGCACTATATACAGTATATACACACACGTTACATCGCCTCATATATATATATATATAGGACATGTCACCTGCACTATATACAGTATATACACACACGTTACATCGCCTCCTATATATATATATAGGACATGTCACCTGCACTATATACAGTATATACACACACGCTCTATATATATCTCTACCTATATATATATATATAGGACATGTCACCTGCACTATATACAGTATATATACACACGTTACATCGCCTCCTATATATATATATATAGGACATGTCACCTGCACTATATACAGTATATACACACACGTTACACCGCCTCCTTTATATATATATAGGACATGTCACCTGCACTATATACAGTATATACACACACGTTACCCCCTATATATATATAGGACTGTCACCTGCACTATATATATATATATATATATATATATATATATATATATAGGACATGTCACCTGCACTATATACAGTATATACACACGTTACATCGCCTCCTATATAAATATATATATAGGACATGTCACCTGCACTATATACATTATATACACACGTTACATCGCCTCCTATATATATATATATATAGGACATGTCACCTGCACTATATGTACTATATACAGTATATACACACACACACGTTACATCGCCTCCTAACATGTCACCTGCACTATATGTACTATATACAGTATATATACACACACACGTTACATCGCCTCCTTATATATATATATATATATATATATATATATATATAGGACATGTCCCCTGCACTATATGTACTATATACACCCATTTCCTCGCCCCTCCACATGAAACATCTTACTACAATGTCCATAGAATAGATGAATGAGCAGCCGAGGGTTAGCCCAGTTTTTGGGTCTTTGCACCGTTGGGTGCCCACAGCAGCCATGGAGGAGCGTGTAGTGCACCTGTTTCTAGTTGTGACACATGCTATGGGGGAGGGGAGCGTGCGTGCCCCGACTTATTTTTACATAATGGCAGTTCTGTTGTGTTGCTGCCTCCAGATGTCCCGGCACATCATCCTCTTCCTCCTCCTCCTCCTAGCCACCGTCGCCACCGCTGCCACCGCCGCTGTGACCAGGAACCATCCTCCGATATCACCCCCATCCCCCCGTCTATAGGGGACATCCAGGACATGCCAGGACAGGGGGTGAGGTGAGGGCACCCCGGGGGGGTACACCGAGCGTTACATCACACACACACAATGCACCTACCCCACCGCCATGTACCAGGCTCCAGCCGGGGGGCGCACACCAGCCATGTCTCTTACGCTGGAGGCCGGCGCCGGCACGCACAATGCTTCACCCCCCCAGCGGCCGGAGGGACACGCACCCCCGGTGCCCACCCACCCCGCAGCGGCGGTGACTGCCGGAGAATCTGCTGCATTTACCTGCCATATCATGACTCTCGTATTCCACGGGCCAGACAGCCCAAATCCCCCTCCTCTCTGCCTCACAATAAGGAGGGGAGGAAGAAATGGAGGAGGAGGTCCCCCCTCCCCCCCTCCGCTGCCTCCTCCTCCTCCTCCTCGAGCCTTCAGTCAGGTCTGCTGTGACACAGGCCTCTGTTCACATTCACAATATTACAGGCCGCTGGCACTACCTACACACAGTGGCGCACCGGAGCCTGGCAGCTCGCCATCCCCACCGCCCGTCAGCGGAATAGGGGGGGCCCGTACCTCAGACCCCCATCTATACGCCGCACCAACAAAAGAATGGATTTGCCCTATCTGAGCCCGTCCTGCGGCCCCCACGGACACCCCCGGACACGCAGACATTCCAGAGCATACTCACAGATCTCCGGCAGCTGTCGGGGCGGGGGGGACGCGGGGAGGGGGGCGCAGGAAATATTATATAGGTAGAGCGGAGAGACAGACGGAGGGAGGAAGGAAGGGGGGAGCGGCGGAGGGAGAGGTGAGAGGGGTTTTTTTTTTTTTTTTTTTTTCCCTGGGATGTAAGGATTGTGTTGGGTGGGCGGCTCAGGCAGCATGACACCAGCAGCAGCGGCTCCCCCCTCTCCCCGGGGCCCTGCGGGATCCCTGCCCTGAGTGTGGGCACTGATCTGCCATCCAGCCAATCATAACCTTACAGTGCCATTAAACAAAAGAGGAGAGGAATGAGGGGGGGAGATGCTTACTATTACCCAGGATGCAGGGCGGGGGGGACAATCCAGTTGCAGCTGGTTTACAACCTCTGGACATGGAATTAGCTCTTAATATTTCATTTAAGTCATTTGTGGTTCGCAACGTACGACGCCCCCCCCCCCCACAATCATGGGACCTCCCGTGGCTTACACCCCCACCCCGCAGGCTCCGCTGGCCCCCCGCCAAACTTTCACCTCTCTCCGAGGGAGAACACTTTCCCCTTAAGAGACATCTGTGTAACGGGGGCAGCAAAGGCGAAACGTGTGGACCCCGAGAGGCAGAGGGCCCAAGAACCTATACAGCACCCACAAACTGGGGGGCGCCCCAAATATTAACTGCACAAGAACAGATGCCAGTGGTGGCAAAACAAGGGCCCCCCTTACGGCGCCCACAAAGAGTGGGGCCCCTACGGCGCCCACAACAGAGGGGGGGGCCCCCTACGGCACCCACAAATGAGTGGCCCCCCTACAGCGCCCATAACATAGGAGGCAACCCTACGGCGCCCACAACAGAGGGGGGCCCCCCTATGGCACCCACAAAAGAGTGGGGCCCCTACCGCGCCCATAACATAGGGGGCCCCCTACGGCGCCCACAACAGAGGGGGCCCCCCTATGGCGCCCACAACAGAGGGGGGCCCCCTATGGCACCCACAAAGAGTGGGGCCCCTACGGTGCCCATAACATAGGGGGCCCCCTATGGCGCCCACAACAGAGAGGGCCCCCTACGGCGCCCACAAGAGAGGGGGGGCCCCCTATGGCACCCACAAATGAGTGGGGACCCTACAGCGCCCATAACATAGGAGGCCCCCCTACGGCGCCCACAACAGAGGGGGGCCCCCCCTATGGCACCCACAAAAGAGTGGGGACCCTACAGCGCCCATAACATAGGAGGCCCCCCTACGGCGCCCACAACAGAGGGGGCCTCCCTACGGCGCCCACAACAGAGGGGGCCCCCCCTATGGCACCCACAAAGAGTGGGGCCCCTACGGCGCCCACAACATAGAGGGCCCCCCTACGGAGCCCACAACAGAGGGGGGCCCCCTATGGAACCCACAAAAGAGTGGGGCCCCTACGGCGCCCACAACAGAGGGGGCCCAATATATTATTCACAACAGACGCCAGAGGTGCCCCTACACTACATGCAGCAGAAGCCCCCATACCATCCACAACAGTCATGCCCCGTATATTATCCATAAGAGAAGCCAGAAATGCTCCCTATACAACCCACAACATAAGTGTCGCCTATACTAGTCACTAAAGCAGTGGTCCCTTATATTTTTCTCAAGAGATGCCCCATATACTGCTTGCTAGATGTCCCGTCTAGACTATTGACAACAGAGGTGCCCCATATAACATCCACAAAGGAAGTGACAGATTCCCCCATAACGTTATACACAGGAGTCCCCCATAATATCCCCAACAGAAGCCCTACAGAGCATCCTATATAGTATAGGGCGACCCCACCGCACAACACCACCATATATAGGCCCATACACAAAATACTGCCCCCTAGTGTATATATAGGCTGTATTCTCATTGATGTCACCGCTCTCTAGTATATGGATAGGCTGTATTCTCAGTGATGTCACTGCTCTCTAGTATATGGATAGGCTGTATTCTCAGTGATGTCACTGCTGATCTCTAGTATATGGATAGGCTGTATTCTCAGTGATGTCACTGCTCTCTAGTAAATGGATAGGCTGTATTCTCAGTGATGTCACTGCTGATCTCTAGTATATGGATAGGCTGTATTCTCAGTGATGTCACTGCTCTCTAGTATATGGATAGGCTGTATTCTCAGTGATGTCACTGCTCTCTAGTATATGGATAGGCTGTATTCTCAGTGATGTCACCGCCGCTCTCTAGTATATGGATAGGGTGTATTCTCAGTGATGTCACTGCTCTCTAGTAAATGGATAGGCTGTATTCTCAGTGATGTCACTGCTGATCTCTAGTATATGGATAGGCTGTATTCTCAGTGATGTCACCGCTGATCTCTAGTATATGGATAGGCTGTATTCTCAGTGATGTCACTGCTGCTCTCTAGTATATGGATAGGCTGTATACTCAGTGATGTCACCGCTGATCTCTAGTATATGGATAGGCTGTATTCTCAGTGATGTCACTGCTGATCTCTAGTATATGGATAGGCTGTATTCTCAGTGATGTCACTGCTCTCTAGTATATGGATAGGCTGTATTCTCAGTGATGTCACTGCTGATCTCTAGTATATGGATAGGCTGTATTCTCAGTGATGTCACTGCTGATCTCTAGTATATGGATAGGCTGTATTCTCAGTGATGTCACTGCTCTCTAGTATATGGATAGGCTGTATTCTCAGTGATGTCACGCTGCTCTCTAGTATATGGATAGGCTGTATTCTCAGTGATGTCACCGCTGCTCTCTAGTATATGGATAGGCTGTATTCTCAGTGATGTCACCTGCTCTCTAGTATATGGATAGGCTGTATTCTCAGTGATGTCACTGCTCTCTAGTATATGGATAGGCTGTATTCTCAGTGATGTCACTGCTCTCTAGTATATGGATAGGCTGTATTCTCAGTGATGTCACTGATCTCTAGTATATGGATAGGCTGTATTCTCAGTGATGTCACAGCTGATCTCTAGTATATGGATAGGCTGCATTCTCAGTGATGTCACTGATCTCTAGTATATGGATAGGCTGTATTCTCAGTGAGTAGCCCCTGTATACAGACATCAGGTGTGTTCTCTGGATATGGCGCACACATAATACCGCACTCACTACTGAGGGTTAATAGTAAAGAGGTTTTCCACCTTGACTGATGTGTCTGGTTAGTGCTCCCCCTGCAGTCATGATCTAGAATGTGTATTCTCCAGCGCATCAAGAACAACATCAAGTCACTGCTGATCTAGAACCACCCAACAGTCAACACAATAACCTAGAACCTCTTTTGTACCTTGCTGTGATCTAGAGCCATTCTCTATTCTGTAGCCCACAGGGATCTAGACCCCCCACCATTCAGCCTCCCATCCACCAGTGATCTAGAGCCTTACTCTATTTTATATACCATAGTATTCTAGAGTCTCCGTTCATGTATCTCTTACGGAGAACTATTCTTCATCCTTTACACCAGAGAATTGGAGCTATTCATCAACCCACAGCAATCTAGAGCCATTTTCTATCCCACAAGGATGAAGGCCATCCTCTAATATTCTCTATTCTGTGCCGTGATCTAGAACCATCCTGCATCCACTGGAGCCACGCTTCATCTAATATACCAATAATCTAGAGACATTCTCTATTCTGTAACCCATAGTGAAGTAGAGTCCTCTCCTCAGGAGCACAGTGCCCGGCACCCCTCAGGTCCCCTCCATTACTGTCCAGCTGTCTTCTAAGTCTCCTATTGGCCTAGAAACGGCATAGTGCCCCGGCTCCCTCCCACACTGTGATCTGGAGCCCGGCTCCCAATCATACTGCGATCTAGATCCCAGCTCCCCCTTATACTGTGATCTAGAGCCCGGCTCCCTCTCATACTGCAATCTAGAGCCCGGTTCCCTCTCATACTGCGCTCTAGAACCCGGCTCCCCCTTATACTGCAATCTAGAGCCCGGCTCCAACTTATACTGCAATCTAGAGCCCAGCTCCCTCTCATACTGCGATCTAGAGCCCGGCTCCCTCTCATACTGCGATCTAGAGCCCGGTTCCCTCTTATACTGCGATGTAGAACACGGCTCCCTCTCATACTGTGATCTAGAGCCCAGCTCCCCCTTATACTGCGATCTAGAGCCTGGCTCCCTCTCATACTGCGATCTGGAGCCCGGCTCCCTCTCATACTGTGATCTAGAGCCGGGCTGCCCCTTATACTGTGATCTAGAGCCCGGCTGTTTCTCCCACTGTGATCTAGAGCCCGGCTCTCTCTCATACTGTGATCTGGAGCCCAGCTTTCTCTCATACTGTGATCTAGATATCGGCTCCCCCTTATACTGTGATCTAGAGTCCGGCTCCTTCTCCCACTGTGATCTAGAGGCCAGCTCCCTCTCATACTGCGATCTAGATCCCGGCTCCCCCTTATACTGCGATCTAGAGCCCAGCTCCTTCTCCCACTATGATCTAGAGCCCGGCTCTCTCTCATACTGCGATCTAGAGCCTGGCCACTCTCATACTGTGATCTAGAGCCCGGTTCCCTCTCACACTGCGATCTAGAGCCTGGCTCCCTCTGATACTGCCATCTAGAGCCCGGCTCCAACTTATACTGCAATCTAGAGCCCAGCTCCCTCTCATACTGCGATCTAGAGCCCGGCTCCCTCTCATACTGCGATCTAGAGCCCGGTTCCCTCTTATACTGTGATGTAGAACACGGCTCCCTCTCATACTGTGATCTAGAGCCCAGCTCCCCCTTATACTGCGATCTAGAGCCTGGCTCCCTCTCATACTGCGATCTGGAGCCCGGCTCCCTCTCATACTGTGATCTAGAGCTGGGCTGCCCCTTATACTGTGATCTAGAGCCCGGCTGTTTCTCCCACTGTGATCTAGAGCCCGGCTCTCTCTCATACTGTGATCTGGAGCCCAGCTTTCTCTCATACTGTGATCTAGATCTCGGCTCCCCTTTATACTGTGATCAAGAGTCCGGCTCCTTCTCCCACTGTGATCTAGAGGCCAGCACCCTCTCATACTGCGATCTAGAGCCCGGCTCCCCCTTATACTGCGATCTAGAGCCCAGCTCCTTCTCCCACTATGATCTAGAGCCCGGCTCTCTCTCATACTGCGATCTAGAGCCGGCCACCCTATGATCTAGAGCCCGGCTCCCCCTCATACTGCGATCTAGAGCCTGGCTCCCTCTCGCACTGCGATCTAGAGCCTGGCTCCCTCTCATACTGCGATCTAGAGCCTGGCTCCCTCTCACACTGCGATCTAGAGCCCGGTTCCCTCTTATACTGCGATGTAGAACACGGCTCCCTCTCATACTGTGATCTAGAGCCCAGCTCCCCCTTATACTGCGATCTAGAGCCTGGCTCCCTCTCATACTGCGATCTGGAGCCCGGCTCCCTCTCATACTGTGATCTAGAGCTGGGCTGCCCCTTATACTGTGATCTAGAGCCCGGCTGTTTCTCCCACTGTGATCTAGAGCCCGGCTCTCTCTCATACTGTGATCTGGAGCCCAGCTTTCTCTCATACTGTGATCTAGATATCGGCTCCCCCTTATACTGTGATCTAGAGTCCGGCTCCTTCTCCCACTGTGATCTAGAGGCCAGCTCCCTCTCATACTGCGATCTAGAGCCCGGCTCCCTCTCACACTGCGATCTAGAGCCTGGCTCCCTCTGATACTGCGATCTAGAGCCCAGCTCCCTCTCACACTGCGATCTAGAGCCCGGCTCCCTCTCATACTGCGATCTAGAGCCCGGCTTCCCCTTATACTGCGATCTAGAGCCCGGCTCCCTCTCATACTGCGATCTGGAGCCCGGCTCCCTCTCATACTGTGATCTAGAGCCAGGCTGCCCCTTATACTGTGATCTAGAGCCCGGCTGTTTCTCCCACTGTGATCTAGAGCCCGGCTCTCTCTCATACTGTGATCTGGAGCCCAGCTTTCTCTCATACTGTGATCTAGATCTCGGCTCCCCTTTATACTGTGATCAAGAGTCCGGCTCCTTCTCCCACTGTGATCTAGAGGCCAGTTTCCTCTCATACTGCGATCTAGAGCCCGGCTCCCCCTTATACTGCGATCTAGAGCCCAGCTCCTTCTCCCACTATGATCTAGAGCCCGGCTCTCCCTCATACTGCGATCTAGAGCCCGGCTCACTCTCATACTGCGATCTAGAGCCTGGCTCCCTCTCATACTGCGATCTAGAGGCCTGGCTCCCTCTCACACTGCGATCTAGAGCCTGGCTCCCTCTCATACTGCGATCTAGAGCCTGGCTCCCTCTCATACTGCGATCTAGAGCCTGGCTCCCTCTCACACTGCGATCTAGAGCCCAGCTCCCTCTCACACTGCGATCTAGAGCCCGGCTCCCTCTCATACTGCGATCAGAGCCCGGCCTAGAGCCCGGCTCCCTCTCATACTGCGATCTAGAGCCCGGCTCCCTCTCATACTGCGATCTAGAGCCCAGCTTCCCCTTATACCATGATCTAGAGCCCAGCCCCCCCCTTATACTGCGATCTAGAGCCCGGCTCCCTGTCACACTGCAGTCTAGAGCCCGGCTCCCTCTCATGCTGCGATCTAGAGCCCAGCTCCCTCTCATACTGCAATCTAGAGCCCGGCTCCTTCTTCCACTATGATCTAGAGCCCAGCCCCCCCCCCCCCCTTATACTGTGATCTAGAGCCCAGCTCCCTATCACACTGCCACCTAAAGCCCGGCTCCCTCTTATACTGTGATTTAGAGCCCGGCTCCCTCTCATACTGCAATCTAGAGCCCGGCTCCTTCTTCCACTATGATCTAGAGCCCAGCCCCCCCCCCCCTTATACTGTGATCTAGAGCCCGGCTCCCTCTCATACTGTGATTTAGAGCTCGGCTCCCTCTCATACTGCGATCTAGAGCCCAGCTCCTTCTCCCACTGTGATCTAGAGCCCGGCTCCCTCTCATACTGTGATTTAGATCCCGGCTCCCTCTCATACTGCGATCTAGAGCCTGGATCCTTCTCCCACTGTGATCTAGAGCCCGGCTCCCTCTGATACTCCGATCTAGAGCCCAGCTCCCTCTCACACTGTGATCTAGAGCCCGGCTCCCTCTCATACTGTGATTTAGAGCTCGGCTCCCTCTCATACTGCGATCTAGAGCCCAGCTCCTTCTCCCACTGTGATCTAGAGCCCGGCTCCCTCTCATACTGTGATTTAGATCCCGGCTCCCTCTCATACTGCGATCTAGAGCCTGGATCCTTCTCCCACTGTGATCTAGAGCCCGGCTCCCTCTGATACTCCGATCTAGAGCCCAGCTCCCTCTCACACTGTGATCTAGAGCCCGGCTCCCTCTCATACTGTGATTTAGAGCCCGGCTCCCTCTCATACTGCGATCTAGAGCCCAGCTCCCTCTCATACTGTTATTTAGATCCCGGCTCCCTCTCATACTGTGATCTAGAGCCCGGCTCCCTCTCATACTGCGATCTAGAGCCCAGCTCCCTCTCACACTGCGATCTAGAGCCTGGATCTTTCTCCCACTGCGATCTAGAGCCCGGCTCCCTCTGATACTCCGATCTAGAGCCCAGCTCCCTCTCACACTGCGATCTAGAGCCCGGCTCCCTCTCATACTGCGATCTAGAGCCCGGCTCCCTCTCATACTGCGATCTAGAGCCCAGCTCCCTCTCACACTGCGATCTAGAGACCGGTTCCCTCTCATACTGCGATCTAGAACCCGGCTGTCCCTTATACTGTGATCTAGAGCCCGGCTCCTTCTCCCACTATGATTTAGAGCCCGGCTCCCTCTCATACTGCGATCTAGAGCCCGGCTCCCTCTCATACTGCGATCTAGAGCCCGGCTCCCTCTCATACTGCGATCTAGAGCCCGGCTCCCTCTCACACTGCAGTCTAGAGCCCGGCTCCCTCTCATACTGCGATCTAGAGCCCAGCTCCCTCTCACACTGCGATCTAGAGACCGGCTCCCTCTCATACTGCGATCTAGAGCCCGGCTGCCCCTTATACTGTGATCTAGAGCCCGGCTCCTTCTCCCACTATCATTTAGAGCCCGGCTCCCTCTGATACTGCGATCTAGAGCCCGGCTCCCTCTCATACTGCGATCTAGAGCCCGGCTCCCTCTCACACTGCGATCTAGAGATCGGCTCCTTCTCCCACTGTGATCTAGAGCCCAGCCCCCCCTTATACTGTGATCTAGAGCCCGGCTCCCTCTCATAGTGCAATCTAGAGCCCGACTCCCTCTCATACTGTGATTTAGAGCCCGGCTTCCTCTCATACTGCGATCTAGAGCCCAGCTCCTTCTCCCACTATGATCTAGAGTCCAGCTCCTTCTCCCACTATGATCTAGAGCCCGGCTCCCTCTCATACTGCGATCTAGAGCCTGGCTCCCTCTCATACGGCGATCTAGAGCCTAGCTCCCCCTTATGCCGTGATCTAGAGCCCGGCTCCCTCTCACACTGCTATCTAGAGCCCAGCTCCCTCTCATACTGCGATCTAGAGCCCGGCTCCCTCTCATACTGTGATCTAGAGCCCGGCTCCCTCTCATAGTGCGATCTAGAGCCCGGCTTCCTCTCATACTGCGATCTAGAGCCCGGCTCCCTCTCACACTGTGATCTAGAGCCCGGCTCCCCCTTATACTGCGATCTAGAGCCCAGCTCCTTCTCCCACTATGATCTAGATCCCGGCTCCCTCTCATACTGCGATCTAGAGCCCGGCTCCCTCTCATACTGCGATCTAGAGCCCAGCTTCCCTGTATACCATGATCTAGAGCCCAGACCCCCCTTATACTGCGATCTAGAGCCCGGCTCCCTCTCACACTGCAGTCTAGAGCCCGGCTCCCTCTCATACTGTGATCTAGAGCCCAGCTCCCTCTCACACTGCGATCTAGAGCCCGGCTCCCTCTCATACTGCGATCTAGAGCCCGGCTCCCTCTCATACTGCGATCTAGAGCCCAGCTTCCCTGTATACCATGATCTAGAGCCCAGCCCCCCCTTATACTGCGATCTAGAGCCCGGCTCCCTCTCACACTGCAGTCTAGAGCCCGGCTCCCTCTCATACTGTGATCTAGAGCCCAGCTCCCTTTCACACTGCGATCTAGAGCCCGGCTCCCTCTCATACTGCGATCTAGAGCCCGGCTCCCTCTCATACTGTGATCTAGAGCCCAGCTTCCCCTTATACCATGATCTAGAGCCAAGCCCCCCCTTATACTGCGATCTAGAGCCCGGCTCCCACTCACACTGCAGTCTAGAGCCCAGCCCCCCCTTATACTGCGATCTAGAGCCCGGCTCCCTCTCATACTGCGATCTAGAGCCCGGCTCCTTCTTCCACTATGATCTAGAGCCCAGCCCCCCCCCCCCCTTATACTGTGATCTAGAGCCCAGCTCCCTATCACACTGCCACCTAGAGCCCGGCTCCCTCTCATACTGTGATTTAGAGCCCGGCTCCCTCTCATACTGCGATCTAGAGCCCAGCTCCTTCTCCCACTGTGATCTAGAGCCCAGCCCCCCTTATACTGTGATCTAGAGCCCGGCTCCCTCTCATACTGCGATCTAGAGCCCAGATCCCTCTCACACTGCGATCTAGAGCCTGGATCCTTCTCCCACTGTGATCTAGAGGCCGGTTCCCTCTTATACTGCGATCTAGAGCCCGGCTCCTTCTTCCACTATGATCTAGAGCCCGGCTCCTTCTTCCACTATGATCTAGAGCCCAGCCCCCCCTTACACTGTGATCTAGAGCCCGGCTCCCTCTCATACTGTGATTTAGATCCCGGCTCCCTCTCATACTGCGATCTAGAGCCCAGCTCCCTCTCATACTGTGATTTAGATCCTGGCTCCCTCTCATACTGCGATCTAGAGCCCAGCTCCCTCTCACACTGCGATCTAGAGCCTGGATCCTTCTCCTACTGTGATCTAGAGCCCGGTTCCCTCTTATACTGCGATCTAGAGCCCGGCTCCTTCTTCCACTATGATCTAGAGCCCAGCCCCCCCTTACACTGTGATCTAGAGCCCGGCTCCCTCTCATACTTGCGATCTAGAGCCCAGCTCCCTCACATACTGCGATCTAGAGCCCGGCTCCCAATCATACTGCGATCTAGAGCCCAGCTCCCTCACATACTGCGATCTAGAGCCCCGCTCCCTCTCATACTGCGATCTAGAGCCCGGCTCACTCTCATACTGCGATCTAGAGCCCGGCTCCCTCCTACACTGCGATCTGGAG
Organism: Leptodactylus fallax; assembly: GCA_947044405.1. NCBI lineage: Eukaryota > Metazoa > Chordata > Amphibia > Anura > Leptodactylidae > Leptodactylus > Leptodactylus fallax. Next base: position 53,396 of record CAMRHE010000665.1, read on the forward strand.
CCCAGCTCCCTCTTACACTGCAATCTGGAGCCCAGCTTCCTCCCGCCAGCTCCCCCTTATACTGCGATCTAGAGCCCGGCTCCCTCTCACACTGCGATCTAGAGACCGGCTCCTTCTCCCACTGTGATCTAGAGCCCAGCCCCCCCTTATAATGTGATCTAGAGCCCGGCTCCCTCTCCATAGTGGAGTTTGGAGTGTGACTGTTTGAGGTTGTGGACAGGTGTCTTTTATACTGATAACAATGTCACACAGGAGCCATTACTACAGGTAATGAGTGGAGGACAGAGGAGCCTCTTAAAGGAGAAGTTACAGGTCTGTGAGAGACAGAAATCTTGCTTGTTTGTAGGTGACCAAATACTTATTTTCCACCATAATTTGCAAATAAATTCTTTAAAAATCAGACAATGTGATTTTCTGGATTAGTTTTCTCATTTTGTCTCTCATAGTTGAGGTCTACCTATGATGACAATTACAGGCCGGCCTCATCTTTATAAGTGGGAGAACTTGCACCATTGGTGGCTGACTAAATACTTTTTTTTCACCACTGTATAATCCTCCTCATTCCCTATACTGTCTGGTATGTCAATGTCCTCTATACTGCCCTGTATATAATCCTCCTCATTCCCTATTCTGTCCTGTATATTAACCACCTCCTCAATACAGTCCTCAATCCCTATACTGTCCTATATAATCTCTTCCTCCTCTATACTGTCCTACATGCCATTCTCCCCTATAGTATACTATATAGAATTCTCTATAGTCCTATATATCAATCTCCTCCTCTATACTGTCCTGTATAGAATCCTCATTTCCTATGTAGTTCTATATATCACTCTCCTCTTCCATACCATATATAATCTTCCTCATTCCCTATATAGGTCTGTATATCATTGTATATAATCACCTGCCACTATAATGTACTGTAAATCTTCTATAGTTCTGTATAGCATCCCCTCCCCTATACTGGACTGTATATAATCATCCTCATTACCTATACCACCATATATCTCATCCTCTATACTGTCCTGTATATAATTCTCTTCATTCCCTATATGCTTCTGTACATCATCTTACTCTTCTATACATGTATCATCCTCACACCCTATACTGGCCTCTATATCCTCATGTATACTGTCCTGTTCATCCTCCAACCCTATACAGTGCTGCATATACTCCTACTAATCTATACTGTCCCATAAATCCTCTCTCTCACCTCTATACTGTCCTGCAAATTATTCTCCTCCTCCTATTCTATACTGTGCTTTATATCACCATCCTCTACATTTTCCTGCACCTCCTCCTCTACACTGTCCTGTATATCAACTTTCTCTATACAGTCCTGTATATTGTCCCCTCTTCTATACTGTCCTATACACCCTATACAGTCCTCTATATCATCCTCCTCCCTCAATACTAACCTGAATATTCTCCTCAGCTATATTGTCCTGTATATTCTCTAACTCTTCTATAATCTCATCCTCTATACTGCCCAAAATATCATCCCCCCTCTTTTTTCAACTCCATACTGTCCTGTATAACCTCCTCCTCCATACAGTCTTGTATATCATCTTCTTGCTCTCTACTGCTCTGTATATTGTCCCCCTCCATAGTGTTCAGCATACCATCCCCTTTTCCTCTATACTGTTCTGTGTATCATTCCCTTCCCAATCTATACTTCCCAGTATACAGCCCTCTGTACTGCCCCAGACATCGTCCCTTTCCCCCTCTGTAGTGCCCAGTATATCACCCTCCTCTCCAGTATACATCCATCATCCCCCCCCTCTATACTGTCCTGTATATCAACCCCCTTCTCCCCGGTATATCCCCCCTCCTCCTCCTCCTCCCTGGTATATCACCCTCCCTCCTCCTCCGCGGTATATCACCCTCCTCCTCCTCCCCGGTATATCACCCTCCTCCTCCTCCTCCCCGGTATATCACCCTCCTCCTCCTCCCCGGTATATCACCCTCCTCCTCCTCCTCCTCCTCCGTGGTATATCACCCTCCTCCTCCTCCCCAGTATATCACCCTCCTCCTCCTCCTCCCCAGTATATCACCCTCCTCCTCCTCCCCGGTATATCACCCTCCTCCTCCTCCTCCCCGGTATATCACCCTCCTCCTCCTCCCCGGTATATCACTCTCCTCCTCCTCCTCCCCGATATATCACCCTCCTCCTCCTTCCCGGTATATCACCCTCCTCCTCCTTCTCCTCCTCCTCCCCGGTATATCACCCTCCTCCTCCTCCGCGGTATATCACCCTCCTCCTCCTCCTTCTCCTCCTCCCCGGCTTATCACCCTCCTCCTCCTTCTCCTCCTCCCCGGTATATCACCCTCCTCCTCCTTCTCCTCCTCCCCGGTATATCACCCTCCTCCTCCTTCTCCTCCTCCCCGGTATATCCCATCCTCCTCCTCCTCCTCCCCTCCCCTCCTCCTCCTTCTCCTCCTTTCCGGAATATCACCCTCCTCCTTCTTCTTCCACTCTTCCCCGGTATATCACCCTCCTCCTCCCCGGCATATCACCCTCCTCCTCCTTCTCCTCCTCCTTCTCTTCCTCCCCGGTATATCACCCTCCTCCTCCTTCTCCTCCTCCCCGGTATATCACCCCAATCCTCCTTCTCCTTCTCCCCGGTATATCACCCTCCTCCTCCTTCTCCCCGGTATATCACCCTAATCCACCTTCTCCTCCTCCCCGGTATATCACCCTAATCCACCTTCTCCTTCTCCCTGGTATATCACCCTCCTCCTCCTTCTCCTCCCCGGTATATCACCCTCCTCCTTCTTCTCCTCCTCCCCGGTATATCACCCTCCTCCTTCTTCTCCTCCTTCTTCTCCTCCTCCCTGGTATATCACCCTCCTTCTTCTCCTCCTCCCCGGTTTATCACCCTCCTCCTCCTTCGCCCTGGTATATCAACCTCCTCCCCGGTATATCACCCTCCTCCTCCTTCTCCTCCTCCCCGATATATCACCCTCCTTCTTCTCCCCGGTATATCACCCTCCTCCTTCTCCCCGATATATCACCCTCCTCCTCCTCACCGGTATATCACCCTCCTCCTCCTCCCCGGTATATCACCCTCCTCCTTCTCCCCGTTATATCATCCTCCTCCTCCTTCTCCTCCTCCCCGGTATATCACCCTCCTCCTCCTTCTCCTCCTCCCCGGTATATCACCCTCCTCCTCCTTCTCCTCCTCCCCGGTATATCACCCTCCTCCTCCTTCTCCTCCTCCCGGTATATCACCCTCCTTCTCCTCCTTCTCCTCCTCCCCGTTATATCACCCTGCTCCTTCTCCCCGGTATATCACCCTCCTCCTCCCCGGTATATCACCCTCCTCCTCCTCCTTCTCCTCCCGGTATATCACCCTCCTCCTTCTCCTCCCCGGTATATCACCCTCCTCCTTCTCCTCCCTGGTATATCACCCTCCTCCTTCTCCCCGGTATATCATCCTCCTCCTCCTTTTTCTCCCCGATATATCACCCTCCTCCTTCTCCTCCCCGGTATATCCCCCCCCCCCTCCCCGATATATCCCCTTCCTCCTCCTCCCCGATATATCCCCCTCCTCCTCCTCCCCGATATATCCCCCTCCTCCTCCTCCCCGGTATATCCCCCTCCTCCTCCCCCCGGTATATCCCCCCTCCTCCTCCTCCCCTGTATATCCCCCTCCTCCTCCTCCCCGGTATATCCCCCTCCTCCTCCTCCCGGTATATCCCCATCCTCCTCCTCCCCGGTATATCCCCATCCTCCTCCTCCCCGGTATATCCCCATCCTCCTCCTCCCCGGTATATCCCCATCCTCCTCCCTCCCCGGTATATCCCCCTCCTCCTCCTCCTCGGTATATCCCCCTCCTCCTCCTCGGTATATCCCCCTCCTCCTCCTCCTCCCCGGTATATCCCCCCCCTCCTCCTCCCCGGTATATCCCCCCCTCCTCCTCCTCCCCGGTATATCCCCCCTCCTCCTCCCCGGTATATCCCCCCTCCTCCTCCTCCTCCCCGGTATATCCCCCTCCTCCTCCTCCTCCCCGGTATATCCCCCTCCTCCTCCTCCCCGGTATATCCCCCCTCCTCCTCCTCCTCCCCGGTATATCCCCTCCTCCTCCTCCTCCCCGGTATATCACCCTCCTCCTCCTCCTCCCCGGTATATCACCCTCCTCCTCCTCCTCCCCGGTATATCACCCTCCTCCTCCACGGTATATCCCCCCCTCCTCCTTCTCCTCCTCCCGGTATACTCCCCCCCCCCCTCCTCCCTCCTCCTCCTCCCCGGTATATCCCCCCTCCCCCTCCTCCTCCTCCCCGGTATATCCCCCCCCCCTCCTCCTCCTCCCGGTATATCCCCCTCCTCCTCCTCCTCCCCCCGGTATATCCCCCTCCTCCTCCTCCCCCCGGTATATCCCCCTCCTCCTCCTCCTCCTCCCCCCGGTATATCCCCCTCCTCCTCCTCCTCCTCCCCCCGGTATATCCCCCCTCCTCCTCCTCCTCCTCCCCCCCGGTATATCCCCCTCCTCCTCCTCCTCCTCCTCACCGGTATATCCCCCTCCTCCTCCTCCTCCCCCTCGATATATCCCCCCTCCTCCTCCTCCTCCTCCCCGGTATATCCCCCTCATCCTCCTCCCCCTCCTCCCCGGTATATCCCCCTCCTCCTCCTCCCCCTCCCTGGTATATCCCCCTCTTCCTCCTCCACCTCCTCCCCGGTATATCCCCCTCTTCCTCCTCCTCCTCCCCGGTATATCCCCCTCCTCGGTATCCCCCTCCTCCTCCTCCCGGTATATCCCCCTCCTCCTCCTCCCCCCCCGGTATATCCCCCTCCTCCTCCTCCTCCCCCTCCCCGGTATATCCCCCTCCTCCTCGGTCCTCCCCCTCCTCCTCCTCCCCGGTATACCCCCTCCTCCTCCTCCCTCCCCGGTATACCCCCCCTCCTCCTCCTCCTCCCCGGTATATCCCCCTCCTCCTCCTCCTCCTCCCCGGTATATCCCCCCTCCTCCTCCCCTCCCCCTCCTCCTCCTCCTCCCCCTCCTCCTCCTCCTCCTCCCCCGGTATATCCCCCTCCTCCTCCTCCTCCCCCGGTATACCCCCCTCCTCCTCCTCCTCCTCCCCGGTATATCCCCCTCCTCCTCCTCCTCCTCCTCCCCGGTATATCCTCCTCCTCCTCCTCCTCCCCGGTATATCCCCCTCCTCCTCCCGGTATATCCCCCTCCTCCTCCTCCTCCTCCTCCCCGGTATATCCCCCTCCTCCCCGGTATATCCCCTCCTCCTCCCCGGTACATCCTCCTCCTCCTCCTCCTCCCGGTATATCCCCCTCCTCCTCCCCGGTATATCCCCCTCCTCCTCCTCCTCCTCCCCCCGGTATATCCCCCTCCTCCTCCTCCTCCCCGGTATATCCCCCCTCCTCCTCCCCGGTATATCCCCCTCCTCCTCCTCCCCAGAATATCCCCCTCCTCCTCCCCGGTATATCCCCCTCCTCCTCCTCCCCCCCCGGTATATCCCCCTCCTCTTCCTCCTCCCCGGTATATCCCCCTCCTCCTCCCCGGTATATCCCCTCCTCCCCTCCTCCCCAGTATATCCCCCTCCTCCTCCTCCCCCCGGTTATCCCCCTCCTCTTCCTCCTCCCCGGTATCTCCCCCCCTCCTCCTCCCCGGTATATCCCCTCCTCCTCCTCCTCCTCCTCCTCCCCGGTATATCCCCCCCTCCTCCTCCTCCCGGTATATCCCCTCCTCCTCCTCCTCCTCCCGGTATATCCCCCCTCCTCCTCCTCCTCCTCCGGTATATCCCCTCCTCCTCCTCCTCCTCCCCGGTATATCCCCCACCCTCCTCCTCCTCCTCCCCGGTATATCCCCCCTTCCTTCCCGGTATATCCCCCCCTCCTCCCCGGTATATCCCCCTCCTCCTTCTCCCCGGTATATCCCCCTCCTCCTCCCCGGTATTTCCCCCTCCTACTCCCTGGTATATCCCCCTCCTCCTCCCTGGTATATCCCCCCCTCCTCCTCCCTGGTATATCCCCCCCCCCTCCTCCTCCTCCCTGGTATATCCCCCCCTCCTCCTCCTCCTCCTCCCCAGTATATCCCCCCCTCCTCCTCCTCCTCCCCGGTATATCCCCTCCTCCTCCTCCTCCTCCCCGGTATATCCCCTCCTCCTCCTCCCCGGTATATCCCCTCCTCCTCCTCCCGGTTATCCCCTCCTCCTCCTCCTTCTCCTCCTCCTCCCCGGTTATCCCCCCTCCTCCTCCTCCACGGTATTCCCCCCCTCCTCCTCCTCTCCGGTATATCCCCCCTCCTCCTCCTCTCCGGTATATCCCCCTCCTCCTCCTCCTCCTCCCCGGTATATCCCCCTCCTCCTCCTCCCCGGTATATCCCCCCCTCCTCCTCCTCCTCCGGTATATCCCCCCCTCCTCCTCCTCCTCCCCGGTATATCCCCCCCTCCTCCTCCTCCTCCCGGTATTCCCCCTCCTCCTCCTCCCCGGTATATCCCCTCCTTCTCCTCCCCAGTATATCCCCTCCTCCTCCTCCTCCTCTCCCTCCTCCTCCTCCGGTATATCCCCCTCCTCCTCCTCCCCCCCGGTATGTCCCCCCTCCTCCTCCTCCTCCCCGGTATATCCCCCCCTCCTCCTCCTCCTCCCCGGTATATCCCCCCTCCTCCTCCTCCTCCCCGGTATATCCCCTCCTCCCCTCCCCAGATTCCCCTCCTCCTCCTCCTCCTCCCCGGTATATCCCCTCCTCCTCCTCCCCGGTATATCCCCCCCTCTCTCGGTTTCCTCCTCTCCGTTCCCTCCCCATCCTCCTCCTCCCCTCCCCCGGTATATCCCCCTCCCCTCCTCCCCGGTATATCCCCTCCTCCTCCTCGGGTATATCCTCCTCCTCCCCCGGTTCCTCCTCCTCCTCCTCCCCGGTATATCCCCCTCCTCCTCCTCCTCCCGGATATCCCCCCCTCCTCCTCCTCCTCCTCCCCCTCCCCCGGTATATCCCCTCCTCCTCCTCCCCGGTATATCCCCCTCCTCCTCCTCCTCCCCGGTATATCCCCCTCCTCCTCCTCCTCCTCCCGGTTTCCCCCCCTCCCCCTCCTCCCGGTATTCCCCCCCCCTCCTCCCGGCCCCTCCTCCCCTCCTCCTCCCCCGGTATATCCCCCTCCTCCTCCTCCTCCCCCTCCCCGGTATCTCCCCCCCCTCCTCCTCCCCGGTATATCCCCCTCCTCCTCCTCCTCCTCCCCCCCTCCCGGTATATCCCCCTCCTCCTCCTCCTCCTCCCCCCTCCCTCCCCGGTATATCCCCCTCCTCCTCCTCCTCCTCCCCGGTATATCCCCCCTCCTCCTCCTCCCCTCCCGGTATATCCCCCTCCTCCTCCTCCCCCCCCGGTATATCCCCCTCCTCCTCCCCCTCCCCGGTATATCCCCCTCCTCCTCTCCCCCCCCTCCGGTATATCCCCTCCTCCTCCTCCCCCTCCCCCCCGGTATTCCCCCTCCTCCTCCCCCTCCCGGTTTCCCCTCCTCCTCCTCCCTCCCGGTATATCCCCCCTCCTCCCCCTCCCCTCCCGGTATATCCCCCTCCTCCTCCTCCTCCCCCCCGGTATATCCCCCTCCTCCCTCCCCTCCCCGGTATATCCCCCTCCTCCTCCTCCCCGGTGTATCCCCCCTCCTCCTCCTCCCCCTCCCCGGTATATCCCCCCTCCTCCTCCTCCCCCTCCCGGTATCCCCCCTCCTCCTCCCTCCTCTTCCTCCTCCCCGGTATATCCCCCTCCTCCTCCTCCTCCCGGTATATCCCCCCCTCCTCCTCCTCCCCGGTATATCCCTCCTCCTCCCCGTATCCCCCCCCTCCTCCTCCCCGGTATATCCCCCTCCTCCTCCTCCTCGGTATATCCCCCCTCCTCCTCCTCCCGGTATATCCCCCTCCTCCTCCTCCTCCCCGGTATATCCCCCTCCTCCTCCTCCCGGATCTCCCCCTCCTCCTCCCCGTATGTCCCCCTCCTCCTCCCCGGTTGTCCCCCCTCCTCCTCCTCCCCCGGTATATCCCCCCTCCTCCTCCCCCCCCCGGTATATCCCCCTCCTCCTCCCTCCCCTCCTCCTCCCCGGTATGTCCCCCTCCTCCCCCCTCCCCCCGGTATATCCCCCTCCTCCTCCTCCCCCTCCTCCCCGGTATATCCCCCTCCTCCTCCTCCCCTCCTCCTGTATATCCCCCTCCTCCTCCTCCCCCTCCTCCCCGGTATATCCCCCTCCTCCTCCTCCTCCTCCTCCTCCCCGTATATCCCCCTCCTCCTTCCCGATATTCCCCCTCCTCCTCCTCCTCCCGATATATCCCCCCTTCCTCCTCCTCCCGTATATCACCCTCCTCCTCCTCCTCCCGATATATCCCCCCTCCTCCCCGATTATCCCCCTCCTCCCCGTTTCCCCCTCCTCCTCCTCCCCGGTTATCTCCTCCTCCTCCCCGGTATATCCCCCCTCTCCTCCTCCTCCCCGGTATATCCCCCCTCCTCCTCCTCCTCCCCCTCCTCCCCGGTTATCCCCCCTCCTCCTCCTCCTCCCGGTATATCCCCCCCCTCCTCCTCCTCCTCCCCGGTATATCCCCCTCCTCCCCTCCCTCCCTCCTCCTCCTCCTCCCCGGTATATCCCCCTCCTCCTCCTCCTCCCCCGGTATATCCCCCCCTCCTCCTCCTCCTCCCGGTATACCTCCCCCCCCCTCCTCCTCCTCCTCTCCCGGTCTATCCCCCCTCCTCCTCCTCCCCGGTTCCCCCCTCCTCCTCCTCCTCCCGGTATATCCCCCTCCTCCTCCTCCTCCCCGGTATATCCCCCTCCTCCTCCTCCTCCCCGGTATATCCCCCTCCTCCTCCTCCTCCCCGGTATATCCCCCTCCTCCTCCTCCTCCCCGGTATATCCCCCCCTCCTCCTCCTCCTCCCGGTTATCCCCCCTCCTCCTCCTCCTCCCCGGTATATCCCCCCCCTCCTCCTCCTCCTCCCCGGTATATCCCCCCCTCCCCCCCCTCCCGGATGTCCCCCCCCTCCTCCCGGCATATCCCCCCCTCCTCCTCCTCCCCGGTATATCCCCCCCCCCCCTCCTCCTCCTCCCCGGTATATCCCCCCCTCCTCCTCTCCTCCCCGGTATATCCCCTCCTCCTCCTTCCCGGTATATCCCCCCCTCCTCCCCGGCATATCCCCCCCCCCTCCTCCTCCTCCCCGGTATATCCCCCCTCCTCCTCCTCTCCGGTATATCCCCCCCTCCTCCTCCTCCCCGGTATATCCCCCTACTCCTCCTCCTCCTCCTCCTCCCCGGTATATCCCCCCCCCCTCCTTCCCAGTATATCCCCCCCTCCTCCTCTCCCCGGTATATCCCCCCCTTCCTTCCCGGTATATCCCCCCCTCCTTCCCGGTTCCCCCCTCCTCCCTCCTCCTCCCCTCCCCCCGGTATATCCCCCCCCTCCTCCTCCCCGGTATATCCCCCCTCCTCCTCCTCCCGGTATATCCCCCCCCCCTCCTCCTCCCGGTATATCCCCCCCTCCTCCTCCTCCTCCTCCCCGGTATATCCCCCCCCTTCCTTCCCGGTATTCCCCCCTCTCCCCGGTATATCCCCGGTATTCCCCCCCTCTCCTTCCCCGGTATATCCCCCCCCTCCTCCTCCTCCTCCCCGGTATATCCCCCCTCCTCCTCCTCCCCGGTATATACCCCCCTCCTCCTCCTCCTCCCGGTATATCCCCCCCTCCTCCTCCTCCCCGGTATATCCCCCCCTCCTCCTCCTCCTCCCCGGTATATCCCCCCCCCCCCTCCTCCTCCTCCTCCCCGGTATATCCCCCCCCCCCCCCTCCTCCTCCCCGGTTTCCCCCCCCCCCCTCCTCCTCCTCCTCCCCGGTATATCCCCCCCCCTCCTCCTCCTCCTCCTCCCGGTATCCCCCCCCCCCTCCTCCTCCTCCCCGGTATATCCCCCCTCCTCCTCCTCCTCCCCGGTATATCCCCCCCTCCTCCTCCTCCTCCCGGTATATCCCCCCTCCTCCTCCTCCTCCGGTATATCCCCCTCCCTCCCCTCGGTATCCCCCCCCTCCTCCTCCTCCTCGGTATATCCCCCCCCTCCTCCTCCTCCCCGGTATATCCCCCCCCCCTCCTCCTCCTCCCCGGTATATCCCCCCCCCTCCTCCTCCTCCCCGGGGGGGGTCCCCCCTCCTCCTCCTCCTCCCGGTATATCCCCCCCCCCCTCCTCCTCCCCGGTATATCCCCCCCCCTCCTCCTCCTCCCGGTATATCCCCCCTCCTCCTCCCTCCCCGGTCTCCTCCCCCTCCTCCTCCTCCTCCTCCTCCCCGGTATATCCCCCCTCCTCCTCCTCCTCCCCGGTATATCCCCCCTCCTCCTCCTCCTCCCGTATATCCCCCCCCCCTCCTCCTCCCCGGTATCTCCCCCCCCTCCTCCTCCCCGGTATATCCCCCCCTCCTCCTCCTCCTCCCCGGTATATCCCCCCCCCTCCCCCCGGTATATCCCCTCCCCCCCGGATATCCCCCTCCCCCCGGTATATCCCCCCCCCCCCCCGGTATTCCCCCCCCCTCCTCCTCCTCCCCCGGTATATCCCCCCCCCTCCTCCTCCTCCCCGGTATATCCCCCCCTCCTCCTCCTCCCCGGTATATCCCCCTCTCCTCTCCTCCTCCTCCTCCTCCCCGGTATATCCCCCCTTCCTTCCCGGTATATCCCCCCCCTCCTCCTCCTCCCGGTATATCCCCCCTTCCTTCCCGGTATATCCCCCCCTCCTCCTCCTCCTCCCCAGTATATCCCCCCCCCTCCTCCTCCTCCCCGGTATATCCCCCCTCCTCCTCCTCCTCCTCCCCGGTATATCCCCCCCCTCCTCCTCCTCCCGGTATATCCCCCCCTTCCCCCGGTATATCCCCCCTCCTCCTCCCCGGTATATCCCCCCTCCTTCCCGGTATATCCCCCCCTCCTCCTCCCCGGTATATCCCCCCCTTCCTCCCGGTACCCCCCCCTCCTCCTCCTCCCCGGTATATCCCCCCTCCTCCTCCTCCTCCTCCCCGGTATATCCCCCCCTCCTCCTCCTCCTCCCGGCATATCCCCCCTCCTCCTCCCCGGTATATCCCCCCCCTCCCCTCCTCCCCGGTATATCCCCCCTCCTCCTCCTCCTCCTCCTCCTCCCCGGTATATCCCCCTCCTCCTCCTCCTCCCCGGTATATCCCCCCCCCCTCCTCCTCCCCGGTACCCCCCCCTCCTCCTCCTCCTCCTCCTCCCCGGTATATCCCCCCCTCCTCCTCCTCCCCGGTATATCCCCCCCCTCCTCCTCCCCAGTATATCCCCCCCCTCCTCCTCCCCGGTTTCCCCCTCCTCCTCCTCCTCCCCGGTATATCCCCCCCTCCTCCCCGGTATATCCCCCCCCCCCTCCTCCCCGGTATATCCCCCTCCTCCCGGTATATCCCCCCTCCTCCTCCCCGGTATATCCCCCCCCTCCTCCTCCCCGGTATATCCCCCCCCCTCCTCCTGCTCCTCCCCGGTATATCCCCCCTCCTCCTCGGTATATCCCCCCTCCTCCTCCTCCTCCCCGGTATATCCCCCCTCCTCCTCCTCCTCCCCGGTATATCCCCTCCTCCTCCTTCCCGGTATATCCCCCCTCCTCCTCCTCCTCCCCCCGGTATATCCCCCCCTCCTCCTCCTCCTCCACGGTATATCCCCCCTCCTCCTCCTCCTCCACGGTATATCCCCCCCCTCCTCCTCCTCCTCCCCGGTATATCCCCCCCTCCTCCTCCTCCTCCTCCCCCCCCCTCCTCCTCCTCCTCCTCCCCGGTATATCCCCCCCCTCCTCCTCCTCCTCCTCCCCGGTATATCCCCCCTACTCCTCCTCCTCCTCCTCCCCGGTATATCCCCCCTTCCTTCCCGGTATATCCCCCTCCTCCCCGGTATATCCCCCCTTCCTTCCCGGTATATCCCCCCTTCCTTCCCGGGTATATCCCCCCTTCCTTCCCCGGTATATCCCCCCCTCCTCCTCCTCCCCAGTATATCCCCCCCCCCCTCCTCCTCCTCCCCGGTATATCCCCCCTCCTCCTCCTCCTCCTCCCCGGTATATCCCCCCCTCCTCCTCCTCCTCCTCCCCGGTATATCCCCCTACTCCTCCTCCCCGGTATATCCCCCCTTCCTTCCCCGGTATATCCCCCCCTTCCTTCCCGGTATATCCCCCCTTCCTTCCCGGTATATCCCCCCTCCTCCTCCTCCCCCGGTATATCCCCCTCCTCCGGTATATCCCTCTCCTCCCCGGTATTCCCCCCTCCTTCCCGGGTATCCCCCCCCCTCCTCCCGGTATATCCCCCCTCCTCCTCCCGGTATCCCCCCCCCCCCCCCTCCTCCTCCTCCCCGGTATATCCCCCCCTCCTCCTCCTCCTCCTCCCGGTATATACCCCCCCCCTCCTCCTCCTCCTCCCCGGTATATCCCCCCTCCTCCTCCTCCTCCCCGGTATATCCCCCCTCCTCCTCCTCCTCCCCGGTATGTCCCCCCCTCCTCCTCCTCCCCGGTATATCCCCCCTCCTCCTCCTCCTCCCCGGTATATCCCCCCCTCCTCCTCCTCCCCGGTATATCCCCCCCTCCTCCTCCTCCTCCTCCTCCCCCTCCCCGGTATATCCCCCCCCCTCCTCCTCCTCCTCCTCCCCCTCCCCGGTATATCCCCCCCCTCCTCCTCCTCCTCCTCCCCGGATATCCCCCCTCCTCCTCCCCGGTATATCCCCCCCTCCTCCTCCTCCTCCTCCTCCTCCCGGTATATCCCCCCCTCCTCCTCCTCCTCCGGTATTCCCCCCCCCCCCGGTATATCCCCCCCCTCCTCCTCCTCCTCCCCGGTATATCGCCCCCCTCCTCCTCCTCCTCCCGGTATTCCCCCCTCCTCCTCCTCCTCCCCGGTATATCCCCCCCCCCTCCTCCTCCTCGGTATATCCCCCCCTCCTCCTCCTCCTCCCCGGTATATCCCCCCCTCCTCCTCCTCCTCCCCGGTATCTCCCCCCCTCCTCCTCCTCCTCCCCGGTATATCCCCTCCTCCTCCTCCCCGGTATATCCCCTCCTCCTCCCCGGTATATCCCTCCTCCTCCCCCCGGTATATCCCCTTCCCCTCCTCCTCCTCCCCGGTATATCCCCTCCTCCTCCTCCTCCCCGGTATATCCCCTCCTCCTCCCCGGTATATCCCCCTCCTCCTCCTCCCGGTATATCCCCCCCTCCTCCTCCTCTCCGGTATATCCCCCCTCCTCCTCCCCGGTATATCCCCCCCCCTCCTCCTCCCCCCGGTATATCCCCCCTCCTCCTCCTCCTCCTCCCCGGTATATCCCCCCTCCTCCTCCTCCTCCCCGGTATATCCCCTCCTCCTCCTCCTCCTCCCCGGTATATCCCTCCTCCTCCTCCCCGGTATATCCCCTCCTCCTCCTCCCCGGTATATCCCCTCCTCCTCCTCCTCCTCCCGGTATATCCCCTCCTCCTCCCGGTATATCCCCCCCTCCTCCTCCCCCTGTATATCCCCTCCTCCTCCTCCTCCTCCCGGTATATCCCCTCCTCCTCCTCCTCCTCCCGGTATATCCCCTCCTCCTCCTCCTCCTCCCCGGTATATATCCCCTCCTCCTCCCCGGTATATCCCCCCTCCTCCTCCTTCCCGGTATATCCCCCCCCTTCCTTCCCGGTATATCCCCTCCTCCTTCTCCCCGGTATATCCCCCCTCCTCCTCCTCCCGGTATTTCCGCCTCCTACTCCCTGGTATTCCCCCTCCTCCTCCCTGGTATATCCCCCTCCTCCTCCCTGGTATATCCCCCTCCTCCTCCTCCTCCCGGTATATCCCCCCTCCTCCTCCTCCCCGGTATATCCCCCCCCCCTCCTCCTCCTCCCCGGTATATCCCCCCCTCCTCCTCCTCCTCCTCCCGGTATATCCCCCCCCCCTCCTCCTCCTCCCGGTATATCCCCCCTCCTCCTCCTCCTCCTCCCGGTATATCCCCCCTCCTCCTCCTCCTCCTCCCGGTATATCCCCCCCCTCCTCCTCCTCCTCCCCGGTATATCCCCCCCCTCCTCCTCCTCCCCGGTATATCCCCCCCTCCTCCTCCCGGTATTCCCCCCTCCTCCTCCTCCTCCCCGGTATATCCCCCCCCTCCTCCTCCTCCCGGTATATCCCCCCCCCTCCTCCTCTGGTATATCCCCCCCCCCCTCCCCCCTCTTCCCCCTCCTCCGGTTGGTTCCCTCCTCCGTTCCCCTCCTCGGTTTCCCCTTCCTCCTCCTCCTCCCCGGTATATCCCCTCCTCCTCCTCCTCCCGGTATATCCCCCCTCCTCCTCCTCCCCGGTATATCCCCCCTCCTCCTCCTCCTCCGGTATATCCCCCTCCTCCTCCTCCTCCTCCCCGGTATATCCCCCCCTCCTCCTCCTCCTCCCCGGTATATCCCCCCCTCCTCCTCCTCCTCCCCGGTATATCCCCCCTCCTCCTCCCGGTATTCCCCTCCTCCTCCTCCTCCTCTCCGGTATCTCCCCTCCTCCTCCTCCCCGGTATATCCCCCCTCCTCCTCCTCCTCCCCGGTATATCCCCCCTCCTCCTCCTCCTCCCCGGTATATCCCCCCCTCCCCCTCCTCCTCCCGGTATCCCCCCCTCCCCCCTCCTCCTCCCGGTATATCCCCCTCCTCCTCCTCCTCCCCGGTATATCCCCCCTCCTCCTCCTCCCCGGTATATCCCCCTCCTCCTCCCCGGTATATCCCCCCTCCTCCTCCCCGGTATATCCCCCCTCCTCCTCCTCCTCCCGGTATCCCCCCCCCTCCTCCTCCTCCTCCCCGGTATCTTCCCCTCCTCCTCCTCCTCCCCCCCGGTGTATCCCCCCCTCCTCCTCCTCCTCCCCCCGGTTATCCCCTCCTCCTCCTCCCCGGTATATCCCCTCCTCCTCCTCCCCAGTATATCCCCTCCTCCTCCTCCTCCCCGGTATATCCCCTCCTCCTCCTCCCCAGTATATCCCCTCCTCCTCCTCCTCCCCGGTATATCCCCCCTCCTCCTCCTCCCCGGTATATCCCCCTCCTCCTCCCCGGTATATCCCCCCTCCTCCTCCCGGTATATCCCCCCCCTCCTCCTCCTCTCCGGTATCTCCCCCCTCCTCCTCCCGGTATATCCCCCCTCCTCCTCCCCGGTATATCCCCCCTCCTCCTCCTCCTCCTCCCCGGTATATCCCCCCTCCTCCTCCTCCTCCTCCCCGGTTCTCCCCCCCCTCCTCCTCCTCCTCCCGGTATATCCCCTCCTCCTCCTCCTCCTCCCCGGTATATCCCCTCCTCCTCCTCCCGGTTTCCCCCTCCTCCTCCCCGGTATATCCCCCCCCTCCCCCCCTCCTCCTCCCGGTTCTCCCCCCCCTCCTCCTCCTCCCCGGTATATCCCCCCTCCTCCTCCTCCTCCTCCCCGTATATCCCCTCCTCCTCCTTCTCCTCCTCCCCGGTATATCCCCCCTCCTCCTCCTTCCCGGTATATCCCCTCCTCCTCGGTATATCCCCTCCTCCTCCTCCCCGGTATATCCCCTCCTCCTCCTCCCGGTATATCCCCCCTCCTCCTCCTCCTCCCCGGTATATCCCCCCCTTCCTTCCCGGTATATCCCCCCTCCTCCTTCTCCCCGGTATATCCCCCCTCCTCCTCCCCCGGTATTTCCGCCTCCTCCCCCCCGGTATATCCCCCCCTCCCCCCCCGGTATATCCCCCCTCCTCTCCCTGGTATATCCCCCTCCTCCTCCTCCTCCCCGGTATATCCCCCCCCCTCCTCCTCCTCCTCCCCGGTATATCCCCCCCCCCTCCTCCTCCTCCTCCCCGGTATATCCCCCCCCCCCCTCCTCCTCCTCCTCCCGGTATATCCCCCCCCTCCTCCTCCTCCTCCTCCCCGGTATATCCCCCCTCCTCCTCCTCCTCCTCCCCGGTATATCCCCCCCTCCTCCTCCTCCTCCTCCCCGGTATATCCCCCCCCCTCCTCCTCCTCCTCCTCCCCGGTATATCCCCCCCTCCTCCTCCTCCTCCTCCCCGGTATATCCCCCCCCTCCTCCTCCTCCTCCTCCTCCTCCCCGGTATATCCCCCCCCCTCCTCCTCCTCCCCGGTATATCCCCCCCCCCTCCTCCTCCTCCTCCCCGGTATATCCCCCCCCCCTCCTCCTCCTCCCCGGTATATCCCCCCCCCTCCTCCTCCTCCCCGGTATATCCCCCCTCCTCCTCCTCCCCGGTATATCCCCCCCCTCCTCCTCCTCCTCCCCGGTATCTCCCCCCCCCCTCCTCCTCCTCCTCCCCGGTATATCCCCCCCCCTCCTCCTCCCCGGTCCCTCCCCCCTCCTCCCCGGTATCTCCCCCCCTCCTCCTCCTCCTCCTCCCCGGTATATCCCCCCCTCCTCCTCCTCCTCCTCCCCGGTATATCCCCCCTCCTCCTCCTCCTCCTCCCCGGTATATCCCCCTCCTCTCCTCCCCCGGTATATCCCCCTCCTCCTCCCCGGTATATCCCCCCCTCCTCCCCCGGTATATCCCCCTCCTCCTCCTCCCCGGTTATCCCCCTCCTCCTCCTCCCCGGTATATCCCCCTCCTCCTCCTCCTCCCCGGTATATCCCCTCCTCCTCCCGGTACATCCCCCCCCCTCCTCCTCCTCTCCGGTATATCCCCCCTCCTCCTCCTCCTCCCCGGTATATCCCCCTCCTCCTCCTCCTCCCGGTATACTCCCCCCTCCCCGGTATATCCCCCTCCTCCTCCTCCTCCTCCCCGGTATATCCCCCCCCCTCCTCCTCCTCCCCCTCCTCCCCGGTATATCCCCCCCTCCTCCTCCTCCCCCGGTATATCCCCCCTCCTCCTCCTCCCCGGTATATCCCCCCCCTCCTCCTCCTCCCCGGTATATCCCCCCCCCTCCTCCTCCTCCCCGGTATATCCCTCCTCCTCCTCTCCCCGGTATATCCCCCTCCTCCTCCTCCTCCCCGGTATATCCCCCCTCCTCCTCCTCCTCCTCCCCGGTATTCCCCCCCCTCCTCCTCCTCCTCCTCCCCGGTATATCCCCCCCTCCTCCTCCTCCTCCCCGGTATATTCCCTCCTCCTCCTCCCCAGTATATCCCCTCCTCCTCCTCCTCCTCTCCGTATATCCCCTCCTCCTCCTCCCCCGGTATATCCCCCTCCTCCTCCTCCTCCCCGGTATATCCCCCCCTCCTCCTCCTCCTCCTCCCCGGTATATCCCCCTCCTCCTCCTCCTCCCCGGTATATTCCCTCCTCCTCCTCCCCGTATATCCCCTCCTCCTCCTCCTCCCTCCGGTATATCCCCCTCCTCCTCCTCCGGTATATCCCCCTCCTCCTCCTCCTCCCCGGTTATCCCCCCCCTCCTCCTCCTCCTCCCCGGTATATCCCCCCTCCTCCTCCTCCTCCTCCGGTATATCCCCCCTCCTCCTCCTCCCCGTATATCCCCCCTCCTCCTCCTCCTCCCGGTATATCCCCCTCCCCTCCTCCTCCCCGGTATATCCCCCCTCCTCCTCCTCCCCGGTATATCCCCCCTCCTCCTCCTCCTCCCCGGTATATCCCCCCTCCTCCTCCTCCTCCCCGGTTATCCCCCCCTCCTCCTCCTCCTCCCCGGTATATCCCCCCCCCCCCCCCTCCTCCCCGGTATATCCCCCCCCCCCCCTCCCCTCCCCCCGGTATATCCCCCCTCCCCCTCCTCCTCCCGGTATATCCCCCCCCTCCCCCTCCTCCTCCCCCCCGGTATATCCCCCCCCCCCCCTCCCCCCCCTCGGTATATCCCCCCCTCCCCCCTCCTCCTCCCGGTATATCCCCCCCTCCCCCTCCTCCTCCCCGGTATATCCCCCCCTCCCCCTCCTCCTCCCCGGTATTCCCCCCCTCCCCCTCCTCCTCCTCCCCGGTATATCCCCCCCTCCCCCTCCTCCTCCCCGGTATATCCCCCCCCCCTCCTCCTCCTCCTCCTCCCCGGTATATCCCCCCTCCCCCTCCTCCTCCCCCGGTATATCCCCTCCTCCTCCCCTCCTCCTCCTCCCCGGTATATCCCCCCTCCTCCTCCTCCTCCCCCCGGTATCCCCTCCCCCTCCTCCTCCCTCTATCCCCCTCCTCCTCCTCCCCGGTATATCCCCCTCCTCCTCCTCCTCCCCCGGTATATCCCCCCTCCCCCTCCTCCTCCCCGGTATATCCCCCCTCCTCCTCCTCCTCCCCGGTATATCCCCCCTCCTCCTCCTCCTCCTCCCCGGTATATCCCCCCCTCCTCCTCCTCCTCCCCGGTATATCCCCCCTCCTCCTCCTCCTCCTCCCCGGTATATCCCCCTCCTCCTCCTCCCCCCCCCCCCCCCCCCCATATCCCCCCTCCTCCTCCTCCCCGGTATATCCCCCCTCCTCCTCCCCGGTATCTCCCCCCCCCCTCCTCCTCCTCCTCCCCCCCCCGGTATATCCCCCCTCCTCCTCCTCCTCCTCCCCCCCGGTATATCCCCCCTCCTCCTCCTCCTCCCCCCCGGTATATCCCCCCCTCCTCCTCCTCCTCCCCCCCGGTATATCCCCCCCCTCCTCCTCCTCCTCCCCGTATATCCCCCCCTCCTCCTCCTCCTCCCCGGTATATCCCCCCCCTCCTCCTCCTCCTCCCCGGTATATCCCCCTCCCTCCCCGGATATCCCCCTCCTCCCTACCCCCCGGTATATCCCCCCCCTCCTCCTCCTCCCCCCCGGTATATCCCCCCCTCCTCCCCCCCCCGGTATATCCCCTCCTCCTCCTCCCCGGTATATCCCCTCCTCCTCCTCCTCCTCCCCGGTATATCCCCTCCTCCTCCTCCTCCTCCCCCCGGTATATCCCCTCCTCCTCCTCCTCCTCCCCGGTATATCCCCTCCTCCTCCTCCTCCTCCTCCCCGGTATATCCCCTCCTCCTCCTCCTCCTCCCCGGTATATCCCCTCCTCCTCCTCCCCCGGCATATCCCCCCTCCTCCTCCTCCCCGGTATCCCCCTCCTCCTTCTCCCCGGTATATCCCCTCCTCCTCCTCCTCCCCGGATATCCCCTCCTCCTCCTCCCCGGTATATCCCCCTCCTCCTCCCCAGTATATCCCCTCCTCCTCCTCCTCCTCCCCGGTATATCCCCCTCCTCCTCCCCAGATATCCCCTCCTCCTCCTCCTCCCCGGTATATCCCCCTCCTCCTCCTCCCCGGTATATCCCTCCTCCTCCTCCTTCCCGGTATATCCCCCTCCTCCTCCTCCCCGGTATATCCCCTCCTCCTCCTCCTCCCCGGTATATCCCCCCCTCCTCCTCCCCGGTATATCCGCCTCCTCCTCCCCGGTATTTCCCCCTCCTCCTCCCTGGTATATCCTCTTTCCTCCCCGGTATACATCCATCACCCCCCGCTGGCTGTCACATCCTCCGCTCCCGCCCCGGCCATCCCTCGTCGCCTCCCTGTCCCCGCCATCCTCCGGCCTCCGCCTTGCGGCCTCACATCCCCGGGCTCACCTGACTGCTGTGCCCTGCTCTGGGGGTCTCAGTGCGGCAGACACCGGCCACACACAAACAATGACTCTGATTGGGCGAAAGCCAAAGGACTAAGGACCGCCCACCGGCGCAGCTGCTGGAGCTGATTGGTCACTACTGGCGGGGAACCGGCGGAAGTGGGCGGGACTATAGGACTAGCCAATGAAAACAGCCAGCCATGACTCCGCATGTTTGACAGACCTGACAGCTGACCAATCAGAGATGAGACGTCTCTTCCAAGAACTTCCCCCGCTGATTGGCTGAGCGCTTTGACTGACAGCTGCGCTGACGAATCAGCTGCTCAAAGTGAACGCTGTGGGTGGAGACTGCAGGGATTGGCTGATAGCTGTCGGATTGACTGCATAGGGCGTGACTAGACATGTTAGTGACAGTATTATCAACCAATCAGAGGAGAGATCCAGCTGTGAGACTGACAGGAGACAGTGACGCTACTCCAGCTGTGACACTGACACACTGCACCGTCCCCTCCCCCTACACTGCAAGATACACACACACTACACCGCCCCCCTCCCCCCACACTGTATACTACTACACACACTGCACCGCCCCCCCTCCCCTCACACTGTATACTACTACCACACACACACTCCGCACCGCCCACGCCCCCCCCCCCTCCCCCCTCACACTGTATACTACTACTACACACACCCTGCACCGCCCCCTCCCCCCACACTGTATACTACTACTACACACACTGCACCGCCCCCTCCCCTCACACTGTATACTACTACTACACACACTGCACCGCCCCCTCCCCCCACACTGTATACTACTACTACACACACTGCACCGCCCCCTCCCCCCACACTGTATACTACTACTACACACACTGCACCGCCCCCTCCCCCCCACACTGTATACTACTACTACACACACTGCACCGCCCCCCTCCCCCCACACTGTATACTACTACTACACACACTGCACCGCCCCCTCCCCCCACACTGTATACTACTACTACACACACTGCACCGCCCCCCCCCCCCCCACACTGTATACACACACACACACACACACTGCGAACCGCACGCCCTGCCCCCCCCCACACTGTATACTACTACTACACACACTGTACCGCTCCTCCCCCACACTGTACTACTACCACACTACCCTCCCACACACACTGCATACGCTCTGCACCCCCCCCCCCTACACTACATGATACACACACACTGCACCACCCCCTACACTGCATGATACACACACTGCACTGCCCACCCCCCACACTGTATACTACTACTACACACACTGCACCGCCCCCTCCCCCACACTGTATACTACTACACACACTGCATCGCTCCTCCCCCACACTGTATACTACTACTATACACTCTGCATCGCCCCTCCCCCCTACACTACATGATACACACACACTGCATGATACACACACACTGCACCACCCCCTACACTGCATGATACACACACTGCACCGTCCACTCCCCCCACACTGTATACTACTACTACACACACTGCACCGCCCCCCCCCCCCACACTGTATACTACTACTACACACACTGCACCGCCCCCTCCCCCTACATTGTATACTACTACTACACACACTGCACCGCCCCCCCCCCCCACACTGTATACTACTACTACACACACTGCACCGCCCCCTCCCCCACACTGTATACTACTACTACACACACTGTATTGCTCCTCCCGAACACTGTATACTACTACTACACACACTGCATCGCCCCTCCCCCTACACTACATGATACACACACACTGCACCACCCCCTAAACTGCATGATACACACACTGCACCGCCCCCCCCCCACTGTATACTACTACACACACTGCACCGCCCCCTCCCCCACACTGTATACTACTACTACACACACTGCATCGCTCCTCCCCCACACTGTATACTACTACTACACACTCTGCATCGCCCCTCCCCCCTACACTACATGATACACACACACTGCATGATACACACACACTGCACCACCCCCTACACTGCATGATACACACACTGCACCGTCCACTCCCCCCACACTGTATAGTACTACTACACACACTGCACCACCCTCTCCCCCCAATACTGCATGCTACACATACTGCACCGCCCCCTCCCCACACTGCATAATACACACACACACTGCACCACCCCCTCCCCCCACACTGTATACTACTACTACACACACTGCACCGCCCCCTCCCCCCACACTGTATACTACTACTACACACACTGCATCGCCCCTCCCCCCTACACTACATGATACACACACACTGCATGATACACACACACTGCACCACCCCCTACACTGCATGATACACACACTGCACCGTCCACTCCCCCCACACTGTATACTACTACTACACACACTGCACCACCCTCTCCCCCCAATACTGCATGCTACACATACTGCACCGCCCCTCCCCACACTGCATAATACACACACACACTGCACCACCCCCTCCCCCCACACTGTATACTACTACTACACACACTGCACCGCCCCCTCCCCCCACACTGTATACTACTACTACGCACACTGCATCGCCCCTCCCCCCTACACTACATGATACACACACACTGCATGATACACACACACTGCACCACCCCCTACACTGCATGATACACACACTGCACCGTCCACTCCCCCCACACTGTATACTACTACTACACACACTGCACCACCCTCTCCCCCCAATACTGCATGCTACACATACTGCACCGCCCCTCCCCACACTGCATAATACACACACACACTGCACCACCCCCCCCCCCCCCACACTGTATACTACTACTACACACACTGCACCGCCCCCTCCCCCCACACTGTATACTACTACTACACACACTGCATCGCCCCTCCCCCTACACTACATGATACACATACACTGCATGATGCACACACACTGCACCACCCCCTACACTGCATGATACACACACTGCACCGTCCACTCCCCCCTACACTGCATGATACACACACACACTGCAGCGCCCCTCCCCCCTACACTACATGATACACACACAGTGCACCGCCCCCTCCCCCCCACACTGCATGATACACACACTGCACCGCCCCTCCCCCCACACTGCATGATATACACACTGCACCGCCCCTCCCCCCTACTCTGCAAGATACACACACACTGCACCGCCCCCTCCCCCCACACTGCATACTACACACACTGCACCGCTCCCTCCCCCCACACTGCATACTACACACACTGCACCGCCCCCTCCCCCCACACTGTATACTACTATTACACACACTGCACCGCCCCCAAACTGCATGATATACACACACTGCATGATATACACACACTGCACCGTCCCCTCCCCCCACACTGCATGATACACACACTGTACCGCCCCCCCCCCACACTGCATGATACACACACTGCGCCGCCCCTACCCCCACACTGCATGATACACACACTGCGCCGCCCCTCCCCCTACACTGCATGATACACACACTGCGCCGCCCCCTCCCCCCACACTGCATGATACACACACTGTGCCGCCCCCTCCCCCCCCTACACTGCATACTACACACACTGGACCGCCTCCTCCCCCCACACTGCATGATACGCATACTGCATCGCCCCCTCCCCCTACACTGCATACTACACACACTGCACCGCCTCCTCCCCCTACACTGCATGATACACACACTGCACCGCTCCCTCCCCCTCACACTGCATACTACACACACTGCACTGCCCCCTCCTCCCACACTGCATGATACACATACTGCACCTCCCCCTCCCCCTACACTGCATGATACACACACTACACCGCTCCCTCCTCCCACACTGCATACTACACACACTGCACCACCCCCTCCCCCCACACTGCATACTACACACACTGCTCCGCCCCCACACTGCATGATACACACACTGCACCGCCCCTCCCCCCCCCTACACTGCATACTACACACACTACACCGACCCTCCCCCCACACTGCATACTACACACACTGCACTGCCCCCTCCCCTACACTGCATGATACACACACTGCACCACCCTCTCCCCCCAACACTGCATGCTACACATACTGCACCGCCCCTCCCCACACTGCATGATACACGCACACACTGCACCACTCCCTCCCCCCCCACATTGCATGATACACGCACACTGCACTGCCCCCTCCTCTACACTGCATACTACACACACTGCACCGCCCCTCCCCCTACACTGCATGATACACACACACACACTGCACCGCCCTCTCCCCTGCACTGCATGCTACACATACTGCACCGCCCCTCCCCCACACTGCATGATACACACACTGCACCGCCCCCTCCCCTACCCTGCTTGATACACACACTGCCCCTCCCCCCTCCCCCCACACTGCATGATACACACACTGCACCGCCCCCTCCCCCCACACTGCATGATACACACACTGCAGCGCCCCCTCCCTCCACACTGCATGATACACACACTGCACCACCCCTCCCCCCACACTGCATGATACACACACTGCACCACCCCCTCCCCCCACACTGCATGATACACACACACTGCACCCCTCCCCTACACTGCATGATATACACACACTGCACCACCCCTCCCCCTACACTGCATGCTACACACACTGCACCGCCCCTCCCCCCACTGCATGATACACACACTGCACCGCCCCCTCACCCCACACTGCATGCTACACACACTGCACCGTCCCCGCCCCCTCACTGCATCCTCCACATACTGTACTCCTCCCACACTGGCCCGTACACACTGTACCCCCTCCACAGTGATCCGTACACACTGTCTCACCTGATCTACAGTCATGGCCAAAAGTTTTGAGAATGACACAAATATTCTATTTTCACATGATCTGCTGCCCTCTGGTTTTTATGTGTGTTTGTCAGATGTTTTTATCACATACAGAAATAGAATTGCATTCATATTATGAGTAACAGAAGCTTATATTGACAGTTAGAATGAGTTAATGCAGCAAGTCAATATTTGCAGTGTTGACCCTTCTTCTTCAGGACCTCTGCAATTCTCCCTGGCATGCTCTCAATCAACTTCTGGACCAAATCCTGACTGATAGCAGTCCATTCTTGCAGAATCAATGCTTTCATTTTGTCTGAATTTGTTGGTTTTTGTTTGTCCACCCGTCTCTTGATGATTGACCACAAGTTCTCAATGGGATTAACATCTGGGGAGTTTCCAGGCCATGGACCCAAAATCTCTATGTTTTGTTCCCTGAGCCATTTAGTTATCACCTTTGCTTTATGGCAAGGTGCTCCATCATGCTGGAAAAGGCATTGTTGAGCGCCAAACTGCTCTTGGACGGTTGGGAGAAGTTGCTCTTGGAGGACATTCTGGTACCATTCTTTATTCATGGCTGTGTTTTTAGGCAAGACTGTGAGAGAGCCGATTCCCTTGGCTGAGAAGCAACCCCACACATGAATGGTTTCAGGATGCTTTACAGTTGGCATGAGACAAGACTGGTGGTAGCGCTCACCTCTTCTTCTCCGAATAAGCTGTTTTCCAGATGTTCCAAACAATGGAAAAGGGGATTCATCAGAGAAAATGACTTTCCCCCAGTCCTCAGCAGTCCACTCCCTGTACCTTTTGCAGAATATCAGTGTGTCCCTGATGTTTTTTCTGGAGAGAAGTGGCTTCTTTGCTGCCCTCCTTGAGACCAGGCCTTGCTCCAAGAGTCTCCGCCTCACAGTGCGTGCAGATGCACTCACACCTGCCTGCTGCCATTCCTCAGCAAGCTCTGCACTGCTGGTAGCCCGATCCCACAGCTGAAACACTTTTAAGAGACGGTCCTGCCGCTTGCTGGTCTTTCTTGGGCGCCCTGGAGCCTTTTTGGCACCAATGGAACCTCTCTCCTTGAAGTTCTTGATGATGAGATAGATTGTTGACTGAGGTGCAATCTTTCTAGCTGCAATACTCTTCCCAGTTAGGCCATTTTTGTGCAGTGCAATGATGACTGCACGTGTTTCTTTAGAGATAACCATGGTTAACAGAAGAGAAACAATGATGGCAAGCACCAGCCTCCTTTTAAAGTGTCCAGTGGTGTCATTCTTACTTAATCATGACAGATTGATCTCCAGCCCTGTCCTCATCAACACCCACACCTGTTTTAATGGAGCAATCACTGAAACGATGTTAGGTGGTCCTTTTAAGGCAGGGCTGCAATGATGTTGAAATGTGTTTTGGGGGATAAAGTTCATTTTCTAGGCAAATATTGACTTTGCAAGTAATTGCTGTTAAGCTGATCACTCTTTATAACATTCTGGAGTATATGCAAATTGCCATTAGAAAAACTGAAGCAGTAGACTTTGTAAAAATTAATATTTGTATCATTCTCAAAACTTTTGGCCATGACTGTAGAGCCCGCTGGGAAATTCCCATTATTCCTATTTCATATTCATTCCTCCACTGTACAGGCCGTTCAGGCTTCTTTTGGTCTCATTCACAGATGTTCAGATTTGGACTTCTTGGTCTTCAGCACTCCAGCAGAAGGTCACCCATAGTCTCCACATGTTCTGCTCCTCCACCAGACAGGACAGATGCTAGTAGAGCGTTGTCCTGGATCTCCTCCTCCACCAGACAGGACAGATGCTTGTACACCGTTGTCCTGGATCTCCTCCTCCACCAGACAGGACAGATGCTAGTAGACCATGGTCCTGGATCTCCTCCTCCACCAGACAGGACAGATGCTTATAGACCATGGTCCTGGATCTCCTCCTCCACCAGACAGGACAGATGCTTGTACACCGTTGTCCTGGATCTCCTCCTCCACCAGACAGGACAGATGCTTGTACACCGTTTTCCTGGATCTCCTCCTCCACCAGACAGGACAGATGCTTGTACACCGTTGTCCTGGATCTCCTCCTCCACCAGACCGGACAGATGCTTGTACACCGTTGTCCTGGATCTCCTCCTCCACCAGACCGGACAGATGCTTGTACACCGTTGTCCTGGATCTCCTCCTCCACCAGACAGGACAGATGCAGGTAGAGCGTTGTCCTGGATCTCCTCCTCCACCAGACAGGACAGATGCTAGTAGAGCGTTGTCCTGGATCTCCTCCTCCACCAGACAGGACAGATGCAGGTAGAGCGTTGTCCTGGATCTCCTCCTCCACCAGACAGGACAGATGCAGGTAGAGCGTTGTCCTGGATCTCCTCCTCCACCAGACCGGACAGATGCTAGTAGAGCGTTGTCCTGGATCTCCTCCTCCACCAGACAGGACAGATGCTAGTAGAGCGTTGTCCTGGATCTCCTCCTCCACCAGACAGGACAGATGCTTATAGACCGTTGTCCTGGATCTCCTCCTCCACCAGACAGGACAGATGCTAGTAGACCATGGTCCTGGATCTCCTCCTCCACCAGACAGGACAGATGCTTATAGACTGTTGTCCTGGATCTCCTCCTCCACCAGACAGGACAGATGCTAGTAGACCATGGTCCTGGATCTCCTCCTCCACCAGACAGGACAGATGCTTATAGACTGTTGTCCTGGATCTCCTCCTCCACCAGACAGGACAGATGCTTGTACACAGTTGTCCTGGATCTCCTCCTCTACCAGACAGGACAGATGCTAGTAGACCATGGTCCTGGATCTCCTCCTCCACCAGACAGGACAGATGCTAGTAGACCATGGTCCTGGATCTCCTCCTCCACCAGACTGGACAGATACTTGTTGACTAGTGTCCTATTTTTGGACTAACAGTTGTAGACTGTCTACCCTGGTCTGCTCCTCCGCCAGACTGGACTGACACCCATAGACAATTGTCCTCGATCTGTTCTTCCAAATGATTCTTGTAGACCATTTTCCTGGCTCTGCTTCACCAGACTGGACTGATGCCCACTGACCATTGCTTTGATTATATATTTGCATCAGGCCAAACTGACACTTGTAGACCACTGACCCATATGGACTGAAAATTTTAAACCATCTAATCCTCCTCCGAGCTGGACTGCTGCTTGTAGGCCATCGCTTCGGCTCTGCTCCCCCACCAGACTGGACTGTCTCTCTTATCCCATTTTTACAGTTTTGCTCCTCCACCAGACTAGACTGGGCTGTCTCTCATAGACCATTGTCCCAGTTTTGCTCTTCTACCAAACTAGACTGGAATGTCTCTCGTAGACCATTGTCCCAGACTGGGCTGTCTCTTGTAGACCATTGTCCGAGTGTTGCTCCTCCACCAGACTGGGCTGTCTCTAGCAGACCATTGTCCCAGTGTTGATACTCCTCCAGACTGGGCTGTCTCTCATAGACCAGTGTCCCGGTTTTGCTCTTCCAGCAGACTAGACTGGGCCGTCTCTCGTAGACCATTGTCCCAGACTGGGCTGTCTCTTGTAGAACATTGTCTCAGTGCTGCTCCTCCACCAGACTGGGCTGTCTCTCGTAGACCATTGTTGCAGTTTTGCTCCTCCACCAGACTGGACTGTCTTTAGTAGACCAGTGTCCCGGTTTTGCTCTTCCACCAGACTAGACTGGGCTGTCTCTCGTAGACCATTGTCCCAGTTTTGACCCTCCACCATACTGAACTGCCTCTCTTAGACCATTGTCCAAGTGTTTCTCCTCCACCAGACTGCGCAGTCTTTAGTAGACCATTGTCTCAGTGCTGCTCCTCCACCAGACTGGGCTGTCTCTTGTAGACCATTGTCCCAGTGCTGCGCCTCCACCATACTGGGCAGTCTTTAGTAGACCAGTGGCCCGGTTTTGCTCTTCCACCAGACTAGACTGGGCTGTCTCTAGTAGACCATTGTCCCAGTTTTACTCCTCCACCAGACTGGACTGTCTTTAGTAGTCCATTGTCCCAGTGTTGCTCCTCCACCAGACTGGACTGTCTCTCGTAGACCATTGTTGCAGTTTTGCTCCTCCACCAGACTGAACTGCCTTTCCTAGACCATTGTCCAAGTGTTTCTCCTCCACCAGACTGGGCAGTCTTTAGTAGACCATTGTCCCAGTGTTGCTCTTCCACCAGACTAGACTGAACTGCCTCTCGTAGACCATTGTCCAAGTGTTTCTCCTCCACCAGACTGCGCAGTCTTTAGTAGACCATTGTCCCAGTGTTGCTCGTCCACCAGACTAGACTGAGCTGTCTCTTGTAGACCACTGTCCCACTTTTGCTCTTCCACCAGTCTGGACTGTCTTTAGTAGACCAGTGTCCCGATTTTGCTCCTCCACCAGACTGGACAGTCTTTAGTAGACCAGTGTCCCGATTTTGCTCCTCCAACAGACTGGACTGTTTTTAGTAGACCATTGTCCCAGTGTTGCTCCTCCACCAGACTGGGCTGTCTCTCGTAGACCATTGTTGCAGTTTTACTCTTCAACCTGACTGGACTGTCTTTAGTAGACCAGTGTCCCGGTTTTGCTCTTCCACTGGATTGCACTGGGCTGTCTCCCGTAGACCATTTTCCCAGACTGGGCTGTCTCTTGTAGAAAATTGTCTCAGGGCTGCTTCTCCTCCAGACTGGGCTGTCTCTCGTAGACCATTGTTGCGGTTTTGCTCCTCCACCAGACTGGACTGTCTTTAATAGACCAGTGTCCCGGTTTTGCTCTTCCACCAGACTAGACTGGGCTGTCTCTCATAGACCATTGTCCAAGTGTTTCTCCTCCACCAGACTGCGCAGTCTTTAGTACACCATTGTCCCAGTGCTGCTCCTCCACCAGACTGGACTGTCTCTCGTAGACCATGGTTGCAGTTTTACTCCTCCACCAGACTGGAATGTCTTTAGTAGACCAGTGTGCCGGTTTTGCTCTTCCACCAGACTAGACTGGACTGTCTCTCATAGACCATTGTCCCAGTTTTGATCCTCCACCATACTGAACTGTCTCTCGTAGACCATTGTCCAAGTGTTTCTCCTTCACCAGACTGCACAGTCTTTAGTAGACCATTGTCCCAGTGTTGCTCGTCCACCAGACTGGACTGTCTCTCGTAGACCATTGTCCCAGTGTTTCTCCTCCACCAGATCGGACTGTTTTTAGTAGACCATTGTCCCAGTGTTGCTCCTCCACCAGACTGGGCTGTCTCTCATAGACCATTGTCCCAGTTTTGACCCTCCACCATACTGAACTGTTTCTCGTAGACCATTGTCCCAGTGTTGCTCCTCCACCAGACTGGGCTGTCTCTCATAGACCATTGTTGCAGTTTTACTCCTCTACCGGACTGGACTGTCTTTAGTAGACCATTGTACTAGTCAAAAAATACAAAAAACAGCAACGCGCAGCATCTAGTGTAGCGTCATTAGTAAATGGTGATTGGTAAAACAAAAACAAATAACTGCTCACCTTGTGATGTTGTGAAACAGTCACAACTCCTTAAAGTGCATGTAGA
Organism: Leptodactylus fallax; assembly: GCA_947044405.1. Taxonomy (NCBI): domain Eukaryota; kingdom Metazoa; phylum Chordata; class Amphibia; order Anura; family Leptodactylidae; genus Leptodactylus; species Leptodactylus fallax. The sequence goes on from CAMRHE010000665.1 coordinate 83,094, forward strand.
AAGACATCGATTGCTTTGGCAGCTGCTGGTTGTTTACCGTCACAGGGACATTGAGCATCCACCATACTGAACTGTCTCTCGTAGATCATTGTCCCAGTGTTGCTCCTCCACCAGACTGGGCTGTCTCTTGTAGACCATTGTCCCAGTTTTGACCCTCCACCATACTGAACTGGCCTAACGTGGCCCAAATATATGCGGGATCCCATGTGAGTGACAATAAATCCACTAATAGGTTGGTGGAGTCCCGTAAATATGATGGTAGTTGCACTACCAGTTTCTGGAGATGTAGATCTATATAATGGGACAGATTACGTGTAACGACTTTCATCTCAGATATAATTGGTCTGCCTGGGGGATTTTTGGGGTCCTTGTGAATTTTAGGAAGATGATAGAACAGCCCCAGTGTAGGATTACAGATCGTGAGAAATTCTTTTTCTTTCTTCGTCAATATACCATTAGTGTAACCTTCCATTATGAGAGCCACGTTAGATGTTTCATCACTCTATACCAATATTCCGCATGATAAGGGTATCCAGGCCATGTCTAAGGTACTGGAAAAAAATGAATCTAGGCCAGTTTTACAGAAAGATTTTTCGTTAACGGGTATACGATTCATATTAGAACATAATGTGTTCCAATTCGAGAAAAAAAACCTTTATACAAATACGCGGAACAGCCATGGGGACAAAATTTGCTGCCAGTTATGCCAATTTGTATAGGGGAATCTTTGAAGAGGAATACATATATGGACAACATACTTGGTCCAAACACATCGTGTACTATAAAAGATATAGAGATGACCTGTTATTTATATGGAAGGTACACCACAATTATTCCAAGGTTTTGAGACGTATTTGAACAATATGATAAGGGTCTAACCTTCTCTGGAGAAATTGGAATCACAGAAATAGAATATCTTGATTTGATTCTAATGGGAAATGGTAACAAAATATCCAGTAAAACCTTCTTCAAAACCATTGACTGTAATAGTCTGTTGGACTACAAGAGTCCTCACTACAAGAAATGGCAAAATAATGTTCCATTTGGCCAATGTAAAAGAATACGTAGGAATTGTACCAAAGAAACGGACGACCAGCAGCAAAGTGAAATAATAAGGAGAAGGTTCTCCGAGAAACCTTATCCCCATCATCTGATTGTCTGAGAGTCCAAAACAGATCAACTCTCACAAATAGACGGTCTCAGACCACGTATAGGAGATAAAAATAAGACTTCTGGCCATCGTTTCCTCACAACATACAATGGAGAACATCAGGAAATTAGACGGATTTTACACAAATATTGGTTTCTTCTTTTGAACGATCAATATCTAAAAACTATATTCCCAAAAAATCCAGGCATCACGTTTAGAAGGGCCAAAACCCTGGAGAACATTTTGGCCCCGAGTAGCCTTAGAGCAGCCATACATCCTAAAACAACGACTAGCCTGAAGTTAAATAAGATGCGGCCATGTAAAGTGCAAATGTGGGAAGTCAATAGAACATAAGATCACGGACATCGTAAGTAAATCTACTGGGAGAATCTTTCCGTTAAAAAATGACATGGATTGTTCCTCCTCGTGTGGTTTACTTAGTGGAATGTCCATGCGGACTACAGGATATGGGCTGCACCATTAGGAGTCTGAGGAATCGGATGAACAAGCACCGCTCGAATGTACAAAACGGATGCCTGAAACATAATGTCTCCCGTCATGCATCAATTGTACACCAAGAAGGATTCAAGGGCTTTACGGTCACTCCCATTCAGCAAATTGCCCATAATGTGATAAACCGTTTCGAAATGTTTTGGATTTACCAACGTAATAGTCTTACCCTGGATGGTTTGAGCGAGGCTTTAGAGGACATCGCCTGATCATATGATGCATAGTCATACGTGTTCTGTATACATGTATTTCTATAGGTTCATCTATGCGGTGTATTCAATCATTTCTGAATAACAAATAATTTTTTGGCTAATATAGTTTTATAGGAGATAAATATTTTATTATTTCTTTCATATTTTAGATGTATGATCCTTTTATGCAATTGGACATTTTTATTTTTAGTTATAAATTGTAGACCTGTGTTCACATTTCCCATGTCATTTTAGTGATTGTACCATGGTCTTTCCATTTTTTAGCTTAATAGCGTTCTTTTTATGTCTGCCACTAGCAGTAAGTTACAGCGCATGCCTAGAAACTCGGCCATATAGAGACACGCGTGTTGCGCTTTTACGCATGCGCGCACTTTTAGTTTATACTATGGGCATTATTGGAAAGACGCGCAGCGCTTCTGCGCATGCGCAAGTCCGAATACATCATTTAGCCACTCCCTTAGTCCCTGGCAGTATCGAGGGACGAGCGCTGCGCTATTGCGCATGCGCGCACTTTCAGTTTATATTATGGGCACTATTGGAAAGACACAGGGTGTTTACGCCTGCGCAAGCCCTAATACCCTACACAGCTATTTCCTTAGTCCTCATTGGACAGTTTTTAAGCGGTATTTTATCGGACATGCGCAGTCCACTACATGTGGTCGCTATACACGGAATTCTCAAGGATATGACTCCTTTTTCCTTCATTATGAATGCATTTTCTAATGATTTTTATTCACTGTAGCAGTATGATGTTATTTTATCTATTTAACTTGTAGATTGTTTTTTATTGTATATTATCTTGATGTTGTAAACACTCCCACAAGGAGTGTCCATTGTATGTCTTTGCTATTTAAACCTGGCAAGTATAGCCTAGGTTCATACGCACCAACTTATGCACTTGAAAAAGGAGCTGTGGTTCCGAAACGCGTTGTGCCTTCTGGTAATAATAAAGGATCTCTAGATGACATCTTGGTGAGCGCTGATCTTTTTTCCATCCTCCATCGCTGCTCTGGATTTGGGCCTCAATATCTCTTTAGTAGACCATTGTCCCGGTTTTTCTCTCGGTGGTGAAGGAAGTCCACGTGTGTATCTGTCATTATATATGAATATGGTGTTTATGAGCTCATGGGACTGGTCATGTGACACATTTCCTTCCTTTGATCACAGGATCAGACTTTCTGCCATTTTTCATTTTAATTTTGCCAGGAGTCTCGTTTTTGTGCCACATAATTTTCTATTTCACCATTCTGGGAAATATTTTGTTTCTTATTTCTTACTTAATGGGATGGCAAAATAAATTCAGTTTTGGCCTAATTTTTTTATATTTTGCACGGGGCACCTTAAGGGACACGTTACCTTTATTCTGTCGGTCACTACGACGGCGGCGATATTGGTTTAGATTGGATTTTTAGGTTGTCCTGCTTAACAATAAATTCACTTTTTTTTGCCAAAAACTTTTATTAGTTCCCTATTCTGAGAGCCATCCATTTGTTATTTTCCCATCATCGGAGCAGTGCGGGGGCTTGTTTTTTTGCCGGAACGTCTGTCATTGTTACCATTTTGATTATAGGTGATTTTTTTTTTTATAATTTTTTAGGCGACTGATAAATAGTCATATTTTTGGAACGTACGGTGTTTTTTCAGTACTAAAAATAGTTCTTTTATTTATTATCTTTCTGTAAAAATATTGGGAGTGTGGCAATTATTTTGGAGACTTATTTCATTTTTGATGGCGGAATCTTTGGGGTTAAAGACCTGGAACGGCGTTTTGACGGCTCGCTGTTATCACCCCGCTGACGTCCTATTCTGATGGCTTCTGTCCAGCCGGCGCCATCTTCCTGACGGACTCTTACATTCTCTCACAGGATCAGGTTCCCGATGTGGATGTAAAATTGCGCCCCAGGGCATGAACTAGTGATTGGGGGAAGAAACCAAATAAAATTGTTGTGTCCTTGAGGGTTAAATTAGGCTGCGTGTTTAACCACTTCATGACCGGTCACATTTTTTGTTCCCATGGGTTTTGATGTTTTTTTCCTTGGAGTTTTTCAGACTTTTAGCCTCTTTTTGGGGGATATACTTAGGACTTTGTTTTTTACGGTGTTTTTATTTTTACACGTTTTCTTCTAATTTTTTGATATGTCAAACAAAAAGGAGGGGAAATCTTAGATCTCGCACGTACTGCAGAGCTGATCTGGGTCCTCTAGGAGGCGTCCGCAGTTCTCAGCACCCGATGAATCCCATGACCACCAGACCAGGGTAGTGGAGCGGCGTCATGGAGGCCACCATAGCTGTCTACACAGGGCTCATCAGGAAGGCAGGGGTGGTAATATACGGGCCCTGTTTTGATCTCGTGCAGCATCTACGGGTAGAGATACCTGAATGTATAAAGTCAATGGGTGGCCAGCGTGTAGTTAAGGAGTTAAATATTCCAGAAAGATCCGATTTGACAGAACTCATTTTAATCTATGTTAAAGAGCCATACCAAGGATGACAAACAAGTAGGCATGTCCGATCCCCACCAATCTCCAAAGACGTACGGATAGGGAATGTAGATTGTGAGCCCTATATAGGACTGTGACTGACAATGCGTGTACAGCGCTGTGGAATATGATGGCGCTATATAAGTAAGAGAAATAGATCAATAAACTAACTTTATGAGCCCGTCTGGCAGCACGATCTGAAGTAATACAGGCCTGGCCGGGTTTATGGCTCAACAACTCTCTGTCACTACCAGACTCACTTAGGCCTACGAGATGTCCCCATGTGACCAGATTTAACCTCAGAGGCCAGCAGGGACCCAACTTTCCAGTGTGGAGATAGAACCATTCATGTCCCTACTTTCCCCGGTGACAATGAATTAGCTCACTGATCCCCCACCTCAGGCAGTGGGGGGCACAGTTAAGCACAAGCCAAGAGCTCCAACTTATAAGAGACTGTAAATACATTGGAAACTTCTCCAGACTGTGGCAGTCAGCTAACAAGCTGGGTGTCGACCATACTTCTCCTCCAAGCTTCCTGGAAACAGAAGGACTCCAAGTATAAGGTTTTCATGTCTTTTCTCCTTTTATTTTTAAAACTGTTTTGCTTGTTTATCTCTTCATAAAATAGCACTGAACCCTTTGGGTAATTGTTACTTTGTGTTGCTCTATTAACCCATCACCTTTTTAAAGTATGTTATTGTCAGACTGTTGGAGAGAGGCGTGTCTACATCAGTGACGTTTTTGCTGAGCCTGGCAAGTCAGTGGTGGTGGCGGCAGCAGCGTCTATTTGGGGTGCAATTGACAGCCTGAGTGACAGCTGCACCCATGTCACATGCTAGAACAATCCGTACATGACAGTGCCCCACAAGAATGGACTGTCTCTAGTAAACCATTGCCCTGACTCCACAAACTGCAGCAGTGAATGAAGCAAACACTTTTATTTCCGGAACCCCTCCCTCTTCATACATACAAATGTCCAGATCTGTGACCCGTTCCCCCGTTATATATGTATACTGCACACTATGGGTGACAGTAATGAGGCAGGACAGCCCTGAACCCCCCTCCCCCCACCAACATGTACAATGAGATTAAAAACTGTGAAATAAAAAAATTAAACATTCAAATAAAAATGAGAATATCTACACATCGACGTGGTTAAAAAAAAAGGAGAAATTATTACAAAATGCTACAGGTGACGCCCGAGACGCCTCCACAGGTACAGGTGACGCCCGAGGCGCCTCCACAGCTACAGGTGACGCCCGAGGCGCCTCCACAGCTATAGGGGAAGCCTGAGGCGCCTCCACGGCTCTAGGGGAAGCCCGAGATGCCTCCACAGCTACAGGGAAAGCCCGAGGCGCCTCCACAGCTACAGGCGACGCCCAAGACGCCTCCACAGCTACAGGGGAAGCCCGAGACGCCTCCACAGCTACAGGGGAAGCCCGAGACGCCTCCACAGCTACAGGGAAAGCCCGAGGCGCCTCCACAGCTACAGGCGACGCCTCCACAGCTACAGGGAAAGCCTGAGGCGCCTCCACAGCTACAGGCGACGCCCAAGACGCCTCCACAGCTACAGGTGACGCCCGAGACGCCTCCACAGCTACAGGGGAAGCCCGAGACGCCTCCACAGCTACAGGGGGAAGCCCGAGACGCCTCCACAGCTACAGGGAAAGCCTGAGGCGCCTCCACAGCTACAGGCGACGCCCAAGACGCCTCCACAGCTACAGGGGAAGCCCGAGACGCCTCCACAGCTACAGGGAAAGCCTGAGGCGCCTCCACAGCTACAGGCGACGCCCAAGACGCCTCCACAGCCACAGGCGACACCCGAGACGCCTCCACAGCTACAGGGGAAGCCCGAGACGCCTCCACAGCCGAAGGCGACGCCCGAGACGCCTCCACAGCTACAGGTGACGCCCGAGACGCCTCCACAGCTACAGGGGAAGCCCGAGACGCCTCCACAGCTACAGGTGACGCCCGAGGCACCTCCACAGCCGCAGGCGACGCCCGAGACGCCCCAGCCTACCCCACAGCTACAGGTGACGCCCGAGGCGCCTCCACAGCTACAGGTGACGCCCGAGACGCCTCCACAGCTACAGGGGAAGTCCAAGACGCCTCCACAGCTACAGGGGAAGCCCGAGACGCCTCCACAGCCGCAGGCGACGCCCGAGACGCCTCCACAGCTACAGGGGAAGCCCGAGACGCCTCCACAGCTACAGGTGACGCCCGAGGCGACTCCACAGCTATAGGGGAAGCCTGAGGCGCCTCCACAGCTAGGGGCCGGTGACGCCCACCACAGGCGCCTCCACAGGCCCCGCAGGCGCACGCGCGCCTCCACAGCGACAGGTGACGCCCGAGGCGCCTCCACAGCAATAGGTGATGCGGCTCACAGTCATGTGACCCAAGGTCCGGGTATATAAAGTATATACAATGACCCCAAAGGCTTGACAACACTATATGGTAAACACAAGGACCCCGGGGGTCTGAACACCACGAGATATCTCACAGAAATAAATAATAAAATATACACATCTGTTAATACTGACAACTTAGAACGTCATTCCGCGGCAGCTTGGGGGTCAGGTGGTTCCCCTCCCCCACTCCAGTTATAAAAAGAAAACAATATGCAAACATAAAACACAGGGCCAAAGCGCCCGACATCAGTGACACAGGGCAGCAGCCTTCAATGGGATGTCCCCCTCAGGGCTCCAACAAAATGGCCGCAGCAGCTCGACCCTGCGCAGCTCGCGCCTCACATGGAGCTGGACACGACTTTGGCAGCCGGTGATGGAGGTAAACATGGCAGCCGCTATCTTTGGAAGACGGACCCTTGGCTCATAGTGACAGAAATTGGAGATAAAAAAAAAATATATATATCTTTGGCGCCTGTGATTAACCCCTTCTTAACCTAAGCAGCAGAAAACATTCCGGGTTATCAACAGAGGTCGCTGCCACTGCAAAAAATGGCAAAACTGGTGGAACGCCAATGTGTGGCCGAGCGTCCTGGTGGTGGGCACTGGTTGGCACGCGTCAGATGAGATGCTCCCGTCACCCTGATCAGTCTTATGGTCGTGTGCCCATGAGAAGATGACGGCGCTGCCACCCACAGTCGTTGACTAGGAGGGAGACCCCGCTCCATATTGCACTTTCCACGTAGCGAGCGTCACAGTGTAGTCTAACATTCCAGTGTTGCGCCAAATGTCTTGCGGCAGTCCAAAGCCTTGGCGCTGGGGAGCTGCGCCCGCCGTTTACGTAGCTCCTCCTTTCCCAGGGAGCTCCCCAATTTCTTACACGCCGTTTTATATCTGCTGTCAAAGGCGGCTGCGGGGAGAGAAGGGGGCAGCCGGTTACTGGTCACTACAGGGTTAACTAAGGGGGAGGGGTCTATAGGAGAGCCAGTCAATTACTAATACCCCAGACTGGGGTGGGTAGCGGGTTATCGGACATGACAGGGTGTAATATAGGGGAGATAAACAAATACTAAATACCCTAGACTGGGGGGGCAGAGAAGGGGGCAGCCGGTTACTGGTCACTACAGGGTTAATGTATCCGATTGCCCGTAGCCGGCCACCATCACTCACCCACATCCATGTGCTCTCTCCCCAGGGCGGCCATGGTCAGGAGCAGCATCTCTCTGTAGATCCCCCTGGAGGGTGGGACAAGGGTGGGGTCGTTATTCAGTAGCGCACACCCCATATGCCCCCCATTGGCACATGACCACCTACCTCTGGATGATCTGCGGAGGGGAATTCTGCTCCTGCAGGACATTTAGGAGCAGCGAGATGGCTTTATGGACTTCAAAGAGTCCGATGAAGTTGAGGATCTTTTCCAGGAACTCGAGGGTGAAGGGGTGCGAGTGGGAGCGCCAGCCCTGCAGGTGGTTGGGGAGGTTTCCTGGGCACACACAGACATGAAGGGTTAACCCTAAGCTGACCACCAGATGGCAGCACTCCACCACTCCTTACTTACTGTGAAGCTTCCAGAGGGTGTACATGGGCGGCCAGCGGTCGGGGTCCTGCACCAGCACGTCCCACAGTAATCGGACCCGGACGTGTGAGGTGTCGGGGACCTGCGGGGAGAAGCTCCGGTCAGTGACGCCGCAGTGAGGCCGGATAGCTCTGGCCCGTGCCCCGGTGCCCACCTGTGTAGACGCCTGGACATGCTTGGACGCCAGGATGAGCTGCAGGAGGTTACTGGGCAGCGCCAGGCGCTGGAAATACCAGACCAGGTTCCAGTAGATGATGGGGTGGTTGTCCACCAGCTCTGGCTGGGACAGGAAGTCGCCGCCCTCGTTCTCCAGCAGGCTCTCCATCTCCTTGCGGAGGACCATGGGGCAGAGATACGCCACCGTCACCATCTCACAGTCCACGTCACTGGCACAGTGCTGATGGAGGAAGACAAAGAGACGTCAACCCAGGGCCGGCACCCTCACAGTCACATGACACCGCCCGCTACCATACCTGCACGTCAGGGAAGCCATTACAGGGAACACGAGAGCTGTCCTCGTCCAGCACCAGACACTGGTAGCGGTCACTAAGGACGGGTCCGCGGCTCGTAATACCTCCGTCCGCCTCCGAGGGGTCATCAGTCCTGTAACCACAGCAGGGAGACTCTGTCACATCTGATAGTACAGTAGCCCCCCCTGCTGGTCCTCGTGGTCACAGCACCCCACCCCACTTATACACCCGGGGGCCGCCCTCACCTACGCTGGCTCTGCAGGTCAATGATCTTGACGTTCAGGAAGGGCACAAAGTGTTGCCCGCAGAAGGAGCACACCGTCTTCAGGTTCGAGTCATCCGAGGTCCAGCCGGCCATGATGTCCTCATCGTAGATCAGGGAGTGACAGGCAGGACACAGGGAGCAGCTGGAGAGCAGGACCTGCGGAGAAGGAGAGGGACAATACAAGTAACCGACCACCTGTCACCCAGCTTTCCCAGGATCAGATCGAGCAGTCACCTCCACAGTGGGAACATCCTGGCCTCCATCTAGTAGACGCTCTGTGGACTTATGGATTGCAAAGTTGCAGACTGAGGTGTCTGAGGAGTCGGCCTCACTGCCCAAGGACACCGAGCTCTGGAAGAGAAGAGGAGAGGCCTGATGGGGGCGCTCCGGAGCACTGGCCACAGCCCTGACCTGGCAGCCTCTCCCCCTCACCTCAGAGGCAGTGGACTCGGGCCGTCTGCAGCTCTCCCGTTGACCCCTCCAGCCATGATGCTGCTCATACACCAGCGGGGAGGGATGGTCGGCGGCGGTGGCGGCAGCGCCCGTCTTTCTTAGCAGCGAGGTCCTGGACGCCTTCCTGGAGGGGGTCAGCAGCTGCTGGATCTTACCGGCCAGGCTCCGCCTCCTCGCCCCATCCCTGGAGGCGCTGCTGCCGCTCCTGCTGGTCAGGGCCTCTGAGGAGCTCTCGGTCAGGACCAGCTCGGAGTCGTCGGAGGTGACGGTCCCGCTGCCCGTGTTGTCCGTGGCAAAGCTGACATTAGATAAACTCCCGTTTTCCGAGGACTCGGGGATCAGCGGTGCCCCGCAAGCTCTCGTCAGAGATCCACTTAGTGAAGGGCTGGTGTCCGGCCCCTGGGTGACCCTGTCAGCTTCCAAATCCTCCATCACTAGAGGAGACGACACATGACACGTGAGACACTGCAGTGCCACTCAGCAACTCCTCCTGTCGCTACATTCCCATCATGCCCCCCGGGCCCGCTCACTTACGGTGCGTCACACCCAACTCCAGCATGCATGAGTCGCTCTGCGTACAGCTGACGCTCCAGCTCTTCACCAGTTTCCCTGCAGTGGAGTCCTCAGGCCCCCGGCTCGTGTGGCCGGCCCAGGTGGTCTGGCGCAGCAGGTTCAGCCGGGGGGGCAGGTCGCCCGAGCAGCTGTTGTGTTTCCAACCATCTGCAGAACAGAAACCCAGTGATGTCACCAGTGCTACATCTACAGCACAGTCTGAACACAGACCAAGGACCCCCAAGACCTGTCAATATAGTCAATGGAGGGGGCAGGGGTCATCTAACGGGTCCATGGTGGCAGCTCTGAAAAGGCTCTAGGGCTCTGGTGTGGGGGTGAATGAGTTGAGGGGGCCCGGTGTGGAGTCTTAATGGGTTTAGGGGTCTGGTTTGGGGTCCTAATGGGTTTAGGGGTCCCAATGGGTTTAGCAGTCTCGGTTTGGGGTCCTTTACTCCTGTTCTATGATGTTACTTGTAAACATGAAGAAGACAGAATATAAGTCACATGACAGTCTGGAGATATGGGATAACGAGATTGGGGGGGGGGCAGCCTATTCGCGCTGGTGATGCGGGGGGTACGTCTGTGATGCGGGGGGTACGCCTGTGATGCGGGGGGGTATGCCTGTGATGTGGAGGTATGCCTGTGCTGCTCGGGTACGCCTGTGCTGCTCGGGCACGCCTGTGCTGCTCGGGCACGCCTGTGCTGCTCGGGTACGCCTGTGCTGCTCGGGTACGCCTGTGGTGCTTGGGTACGCCTGTGATGTGGAAGTATGCCTGTGATGCTGGGGTACGCCTGTGATGCTGGGGTACGCCTGTGATGTGGAGGTATGCCTGTGATGCTGGGGTACGCCTGTGATTTGGAAATACGCCTGTGATGAGGGGGGCACGCCTGTGATGAGGGGGGCACGCCTGTGATGAGGGGGGTACGCCTGTGATGTGGAGGTATGCCTGTGCTGCTCGGGTACGCCTGTGATGTGAAGGTATGCCTGTGGTGCTCGGGTACGCCTGTGATGTGGAGGTATGCCTGTGATGCTGGGGTACGCCTGTGATGTGGAGGTATGCCTGTGATGCTGGGGTACGCCTGTGATGTGGAGGTATGCCTGTGATGCTGGGGTACGCCTGTGATTTGGAGATACGCCTGTGATGAGGGGGGTACGCCTGTGATGCGGGGGGTACACCTGTGATGTGGAGGTACGCCTGTGCTACTCGGGTACGCCTGTGATGTGGAGGTATGCCTGTGGTCCTCAGGTACGCCTGTGATGTGGAGGTATGCCTGTGATGCTGGGGTACGCCTGTGATTTGGAGGTATGCCTGTGATTTGGAGATACGCCTGTGATGCGGGGGGTACACCTGTGATGCGGGGGGGTACGCCTGTGATGCGGGGAGGTACGCCTGTGATGTGGAGGTACGCCTGTAATGTGGAGGTACGCCTGTGATGCTGGGGTACGCCTGTGATTTGGAGATACGCCTGTGATGAGGGGGGGTACGCCTGTGATGAGGGGGGTACGCCTGTGATGAGGGGGGTACGCCTGTGATGCTGGGGTACGCCTGTGATTTGGAGATACGCCTGTGATGAGGGGGGGGTACACCTGTGATGAGGGGGTACGCCTGTGATGAGGGGGGTACGCCTGTGATGAGGGGGGTACGCCTGTGATGAGGGGGGTACGCCTGTGATGCTGGGGTACGCCTGTGATGCGGGGGATACGCCTGTGATGCTGGGGTACGCCTGTGATTTGGAGGTATGCCTGTGATGCTGGGGTACGCCTGTGATGTGGAGGTACGCCTGTGATTTGGAGATACGCCTGTGATGCGGGGGGGTACGCCTGTGATGCGGGGGGTTACGCCTGTGATGTGGAGGTACGCCTGTGATGCTGGGGTACGCCTGTGATGCTGGGGTACGCCTGTGATTTGGAGATATGCCTGTGATGAGGGGGGTACGCCTGTGATGAGGGGAGTACGCCTGTGATGAGGGGGGTACGCCTGTGATGAGGGGGGTACGCCTGTGATGAGGGGGGTACGCCTGTGATGAGGGGGGTACACCTGTGATGCTGGGGTACGCCTGTGATTTGGAGATACGCCTGTGATGAGGGGGGTACGCCTGTGATGCGGGGGGGTACGCCTGTGATGAGGGGGGTACGCCTGTGATGCGGGGAGGTACGCCTGTGATGAGGTGGGTACGCCTGTGATGTGGAGGTATGCCAGTGATGCTGGGGTATGCCTGTGATGTGGAGGTATGCCTGTGATGCTGGGGTATGCCTGTGATGTGGAGGTATGCCTGTGATGCTGGGGTACGCCTGTGATTTGGAGATACGCCTGTGATGCGGAGAGTACGCCTGTGGTGCGGGGGGGTACACCTGTGATGCTGGGGTACGCCTGTGATGTGGAGGTATGCCTGTGATGCTGGGGTACGCCTGTGATTTGGAGATACGCCTGTGATGCGGGGGGTACGCCTGTGAAGAGGGGGGGTACGCTTGTGATGCGGGGGGGTACGTCTGTGATGCGGGGGGTACGCCTGTGATGCGGGGGGTACGCCTGTTATGCGGGGGGGTACGCCTGTGATGCGGGGGGGCCTGTGATGCGGGGGGTACGCCTGTGATGCTGGGGTATGCCTATAGTTGGACCTCCACCTTCCTCTATGATATCGGAGAAGACTTTCTGTGTGAACCAGTCTTAGTTGGACAAGTTTTGGGGCCCCTCACCTCTGGACCTGTTCTTCCCCAGGTCCTCACTTTGTGGGGGCGTCTCGGACCCCGGCTGTTTGTGACGGAGGGGCTGACGGAATTGGGCGGCTCCCAGGACCACGTTCCTCAGTTTGGCCCAGCGGAGTCTTCCGCTCTGACTGCTGGATGGCCACTTACTCTCCAGGACAGCCTGTGGGGGACGCAGAGCAGTGAGTACCCCCAATCCAGTCTGGGTGCCCCCCCATATCACCCCCGCTCCCCCACAACGCACCTTATTGTAATATCCGTAGGTTATGGCATTAGGGACGATCCCCGCCTTCCTCATCTCCAGCATGACGCGCACCGCCAACACCGGCTCTCCGTACTGGCCGCACAGCTGCATCAAGATACGGTAACAGACCTGGCGAGAGACGGGGGGTGGACTGTACTAAGGGACAACCACAAGGGTACAAACCAAAATCTGAGGCACAGGCGGGCACTACATTACAATACAGGCCGACAGACAAGAATGGGATCCTTAAGGGATCATCGCACCCAGCAAGGCCATAGAACAAGTCCCAAAGGCTGAAAACTTCCGAACTACAAGGCACTGTTCACACCTGCCAGCCCCAACACACTCCAGTAACTGTATGTTTATATAACTGGGGTCACACCGCTCACTACTACCACTCACCTCATGGGGCAGCACTATACTGGGGTCACACCGCTCACTACTACCACTCTCCTCATGGGGCAGCACTATACTGGGGTCACACACCGCTCACCCGGGGCACACAACTGGGGCCACCGCTCACTACACCACTCACCTCATGGGGCAGCACTATACTGGGGTCACACCGCTCACTACTACCTCTCACCTCATGGGGCAGCACTATACTGGGGTCACACCGCTCACTACACCACTCACCTCATGGGGCAGCACTATACTGGGGTCACACCGCTCACTACACCACTCACCTCATGGGGCAGCACTATACTGGGGTCACACCGCTCACTACTACCACTCACCTCATGGGGCAGCACTATACTGGGGTCACACCGCTCACTACTACCACTCACCTCATGGGGCAGCACTATACTGGGGTCACACTGCTCACTACTACCACTCACCTCCTGGGGCAGCACTATACTGGGGTCACACCGCTCACTACACCACTCACCTCATGGGGCAGCACTATACTGGGGTCACACCGCTCACTACACCACTCACCTCATGGGGCAGCACTATACTGGGGTCACACCACAACAACCACCCACCATGGGGCTCACTTACTGGTAACCTCTCACCTCATGGGGCAGCACTATACTGGGGTCACACCGCTCACTACTACCACTCACCTCATGGGGCAGCACTATACTGGGGTCACACCGCTCACTACTACCTCTCACCTCATGGGGCAGCACTATACTGGGGTCACACCGCTCACTACACCACTCACCTCATGGGGCAGCACTATACTGGGGTCACACTGCTCACTACTACCACTCACCTCATGGGGCAGCACTATACTGGGGTCACACCGCTCACTACACCACTCACCTCATGGGGCAGCACTATACTGGGGTCACACCGCTCACTACTACCACTCACCTCATGGGGCAGCACTATACTGGGGTCACACCGCCACCCCCCACCCAGGGGGCCTCACTACACCACTCACCTCATGGGGCAGCACTATACTGGGGTCACACCGCTCACTACTACCACTCACCTCATGGGGCAGCACTATACTGGGGTCACACCGCTCACTACTACCACTCACCTCATGGGGCAGCACTATACTGGGGTCACACTCGCTCACCCCCCCTACGGGGTCACACGCTCCTACTACCACTCACCTCATGGGGCAGCACTATACTGGGGTCACACCGCTCACTACTACCACTCACCTCATGGGGCAGCACTATACTGGGGTCACACCGCTCACTACTACCACTCATCCTCATGGGGCAGCACTATACTGGGGTCACACCGCTCACTACTACCACTCACCTCATGGGGCAGCACTATACTGGGGTCACACCGCTCACTACTACCACTCACCTCATGGGGCAGCACTATACTGGGGGTCACACCGCTCACTACTACCACTCACCTCATGGGGCAGCACTATACTGGGGTCACACCCCACCCCCCAGCCTTACTTCACTACTACCACTCACCTCATGGGGCAGCACTATACTGGGGTCACACCGCTCACTACTACCACTCACCTCATGGGGCAGCACTATACTGGGGTCACACCTCACACTACCACTCACCCAGGGCAGCACATACTGGGGTCACACCTCACACCACGGCACCTCATGGGGCAGCACTATACTGGGGTCACACTCGCTCACTACTACCACTCACCTCATGGGGCAGCACTATACTGGGGTCACACCGCTCACTACACCACCCACCCCACAGGCACCACAATACCCCTGGTCACACCGCTCACTACACCACTCACCTCATGGGGCAGCACTATACTGGGGTCACACCGCTCACTACTACCACTCACCTCATGGGGCAGCACTATACTGGGGTCACACCCGCCACTACACCATCACCACATGGGGCAGCACTATACTGGGGACTACCACTCACCTACACCACTCACCTCATGGGGCAGCACTATACTGGGGTCACACTGCTCACTACTACCACTCACCTCATGGGGCAGCACTATACTGGGGTCACACCGCTCACTACTACCACTCACCTCATGGGGCAGCACTATACTGGGGTCACACCGCTCACTACACCACCACCCATCCTACCACTCACCTCATGGGGCAGCACTATACTGGGGTCACACCGCTCACTACTACCACTCACCTCATGGGGCAGCACTATACTGGGGTCACACCGCTCACTACACCACACCAGGGCCGATCACCTCATGGGGCAGCACTATACTGGGGTCACACCGCTCACTACACCACTCACCTCATGGGGCAGCACTATACTGGGGTCACACCGCTCACTACACCACTCACCTCATGGGGCAGCACTATACTGGGGTCACACCGCTCACTACACCACTCACCTCATGGGGAAGCACTATACTGGGGTCACCCACACCACCCCAACTGCGCACTACTACTACCACTCACCTCATGGGGCAGCACTATACTGGGGTCACACTGCTCACTACTGCCACTCACCTCATCAGGCAACACCACGTTCTTGGTCTCCATCTGCTTCAGCACATCATACGCCGTCTGCAGCGCTCGTACTTTGGAGATGGTGGCTCTGACATACGTGGGCAGGTAGATGAACCACAGCCCGTAGCAGTGCCCCAGGAGGCATTTTGCCCACATTTCGGGCATGGAGGAGTAGATATGTGCCACACGCTGAGCAGATTTGATCTCCTGAGAGACAGAAGGGTAGACGGGTTTAGCGGGTCAGAGGTCAGGATCTTACCGCCAATCGTAACGTCTTCCTTACCTGCTTGGTTCGCCGCGGGGCCGGACTGCTGGGGGCGCTGGTCTTTGATTGGCTGGGCGGAGCCATCAGAAAGTCCTGGGGCAGCTCGAATAAATCCCTCTGGAGAATCGGAAAGCTTTCGTACCTGGGAGGGGAGAAGCGGGGTGGTCTCAGCAGGTGGTGCTAGCTTATAGGGTAGGGGGTGGTAAGTGGTGTAATAATGTCTGACTTGTAGCGGGCCGGGGGTTCGGTGCCGTTGGGGTCTAGCGGTTCTTCTGCTGGCATGATGAAGACGGTGTGCTCGCTTCGGTGGGACTCATCCAGCTCCACCAGGTGCAGGTCCTCCATCTTCTCCCCGTCCACTTGCACCTAGAAGCAGAGCAGAGTCCAGAGAGGATCGGGGGAGTAGCGCTGAGTCTGGGGAGGGGGCACCGGGGGCGGGCGCACTTACCTTCTCCACACAGTTGTCGAAAAACTCCAGTGACGCGTGGCGGTCGCTGACGAAGGAGCAGTCCTCGATGAACTGCATGAACATCTGCGTCCGCACCAGCTGCGAGTAGAACTTCTGGTGGGCGCGGTCTCGGGACTTCCGGAAACCTGCGGGGATACGGTATTACAGCTGGCCCTCGCTGCTACTCCCTGTTATCAGCCGCCGTGCTGCCCACCTACCCTCCAGGTTGAAGAGGTTGCTGGAGTCGCGCGTCCTCTCGGAGGGGGCCTGGGTTATGGGCAGCAGGAAGGAGCGGTAGCCTTTAAAGAGACAGGCCATGAAGCGCAGGAAGGAGGCGCGGACGTCCAGCTCCAGCTGCGTCCGGCGCCCGTAGATCAGGTCGTAGTCCTTCAGCAGGAACTCGAGAGACGCCTCCTCCATGGGCTTGTTATACACTGGGGGAAAAAGAACACTGCAGCACTACCACTCCCAGCATGCCCTGTCCTAGGGGAGCGGGAGGGTGGCACTTACTCTCGTCCAGCTGCTTGTGCAGGTCACTCAGGCAGTTGCGCAGCACTTTGCAGGGTTTGCGCGGAAGCATCTGGTATGAAGGGATTTTCTTCTCTTCGCTCCTAGAAGAAGCGTTCTGTGCTGGTCACTGGGGTGGGGCTAGCATCCTGAGCAGGTCAAAGGGGGGGTGGGGGGTCCTGAGAACTGTCAAAGGGGGAGGGCGGGCACCTGAGCTCGGTCAAAGGGGCGGGCGGGGACCTGAGCACGGTCAAAGGGGAGGGCGAGCACCTGAGCACGGTCAAAGGGGCGGGCGGGGACCTGAGCACGGTCAAAGGGGAGGGCGGGCACCTGAGCACGGTCAAAGGGGGAGGGCGGGCACCTGAGCACGGTCAAAGGGGAGGGCGGGCACCTGAGCACGGTCAAAGGGGCTGGGCTCCCACCCTACACAGTCTCTCTGCCGCCCACTTCCCATAGCATGACTTACTGGAACAGGGTGTTGGTGTCCAGGTCCACGCACAGCACGTCTTGTGGAGGGTCGTGGAGGTCAAAGTAGCTAGAATGGATGCCCACGATGAAGGGCACAGGGGCGCAGAGGACGTCTGACAGAGAGAGCGGGCACAGGGGGATGTAGGGGCACTGCCAGCGCAGGGGGAAGATGACGGACACCAGGGCCTCTCCTACACTGGTCAGCACGTCCGGCCGCTGGGAGTGGATCAGCAGCTTCTGCTCGGTCAGTACGGCCAGGATTAAGGTGACCGCGTTCTCTGGGCCAAGGTTCTGCAGGAACGTCACGTAACTGGCCCCGCTGCAACGGAACAACAAGGGGTTAACAGGAGGCACGTGCAGGCGGGTCCAGCGCAGAGGTGCCAGGATACACTGGGTGTTTACTGCCTCCTGTGGGTGGAGAGGACGTAAAACCTACTGACCTGAGGGGCAGCGGCGAGGACACCGGCTGGCACAGGAGGACATTGTCATACGGAGACATCTGGAGGGAGAGAGCGAGCGGAATGTCAGGAAGACGCCCCCTGCTGTCCGGCCCTGGCATACACACAGACTACCAGGACACTACTGTACTACACTATGTAAGACCCCTGACAGGGGGCTCTACACACCTGGATCAGGATGCGGGGTCTCTGCGGGGAGGGGAAAGGAACATTGAACATGAAGTTTGAGATGTGTCTGCGAAAAGAGGAGAAAAAATGGTGAAAAATCAAAAGAATTCACAGCAGACTGCAGGGCGAAAGGTGCAGGGGGCAGAGGTCAGCACTGGGGGTGAAAGTAGTACTAGGAGCAGGTTAGGGGTCTCCACTAGGGTTCAGTTGTCTGCACTGGGATGGGGGGGTCAGGGCAGGGGTCGGCACTGAGGGGGGGGGGGGACAGGGCAGGGGTCGGCACTAGAGGGGGGAGAGGACAGGGGTCGGCACTAGAGGGGGGGTCAGGACCGGGGTCGGCACTAGAGGGGGGGTCAGGACCGGGGTCGGCACTAGAGGGGGGGGTCAGGGCAGGGGTCGGCACTAGAGTGGGGTTCAGGACAGGGGTCGGCACTAGAGGGGGGGGTTAGGACAGGGGTCGACACTAGAGGGGGGGGTCAGGACAGGGGTCGGCACTAAAGGGGGGGTCAGGGCAGGGGTCGGCACTAGAGGGGGGGTCAGGGCAGGGGTCGGCAATAGAGGGGGGGTTCAGGGCAGGGGTCGGCACTAGAGGGGGGGACAGGGCAGGGGCGGCACTAGAGGGGGGCGGGCAGGGGTCGGCACTAGAGGGGGGTACAGGGCAGGGGTCGGCACTAGAGAGGGGGACAGGACAGGGGGTCGGCACTAGAGGGGGGATCAGGGCAGGGATCGGCACTAGAGGGGGGTCAGGGCATGGATCGGCACTAGAGTGGGGTTCAGGACAGGGGTCGGCACTAGAGGGGGGGTCAGGGCAGGAGTCGGCACTAGAGGGGGGGGGGACAGGGCCGGGAGTCGGCACTAGAGGGGGGGGGGGACAGGGGGGGCAGGGATCGGCACTAGAGGGGGGGGGACAGGGCAGGGATCGGCACTAGAGTGGGGTTCAGGACAGAGATCGGCACTAGAGGGGGGGTTCAGGACAGGGGTCTGCACTAGAGGGGGGTTCAGGACAGAGGGTCGGCATTAGAGGGGGGGGTCAGGACAGGGGTCTGCACAGCACCGGGTTAGTCAGTGATACGAGCCCTGCCCCTGCACAGCCGGGTCCTGGTGACGGCGGCCATATTGGCTCACTTCTCTATGGGGAGGATGTGGGGGCCGGAGATGGAGTAACGATAGATGAAGGTCAGAAACTTCTGGAACACATCGAAGAAGGGCCAGCGGGACAGGACGCAGACGCTCTTCTTGGTCTGGACGGACTTGCTGCTGACCGGACGCTTGTCCACCACGCTGAGCAGGCCGAGGCGCTGGCACTGCTTCTCCGTCAGCTGCTCCCGGGGGTACTGCTCGTAGAACTGGATGGCGGCCCCATAAACCTACGGGACACATAGGATGTCAGCCCCGATCCTTGTCCACCTATAACGCCCCCCACCCAGGACTCACCTTGTCGCCTGACGCTCCAGTCAGGACGAAGGTGGAGAAGACGGGCAGATGGTATTTGGTGTTCAGGGACCAGCTCTCGATGGTGGCGCCCATGGGGAGGCAGAAGATGGGGACCAGCTCCGGAAACGGGAACATCTCATTGTCCGTCTCAGGGAAGCGGCTGATCACCCCTAAGGACAACAAAGGGTTAATCCAGGTGTGCATGATGGGAAGGCAGGAAGTCACAGATAAAGGAGTGGTCATGTGACCACAGAGATGGGGGCACCCCCCGCCCACTCACCCGCCTCATACACCAGGCTGTGCACTTTGGCCATCGCTTTCTTGTAGCAGAGGAACAGAGCCGGCCCAAACTGCAGGACAGAGAAGAGAGGTGAGGAACTGCAGGCAGTGTGAACACAGACCAAGAGACAGCAAAACACACTGATCACCAGTCACATCCAGAGCTGCTGCAAAAGCACTGACCCCCCATCCTGTCCTATACTCCGCTCACATCCAAGGCATCTACCTACATATGGCTCCTCCAACCTGTCCTATACTCTACTCACATCCAGAGCTGCTGCAAAAACACTGACCCCCATCATGTCCTATACTCCACACACATCTGGATCTGCTGCAAAAGTACTGACGCCCCTCCCATCCTGCCTATACTCCACACACATCTGGATCTGCTGCAAAAGTCCTGACGCCCGTCCCATCCTGTCCTATACTCCACACACATCTGGATCTGCTGCAAAAGTACTGACGCCCCTCCCATCCTGTCCTATACTCCACACACATCTGGATCTGCTGCAAAAGCACTGACGCCCGTCCCATCCTGTCCTATACTCCACTCACATCCAGAGCTGCTACAAAAGCACTGACCCCCCCCCCCCCTCATCCTGTCCTATACTCCAGTCACATCCGGAGCTGCTACCTACCATGCTGGTGTTGAGGTTGCGGTCCACCTTGCAGAATGTGTGGGGAGTGCTGTCTCCTTTGCTGGGGTTGATGATGCAGATGTCCATCACGCCCAGGGTGTTCAGCCCCAGGGACTCGGGCGCCCTCTTGTAGGTCAGGAAGGTTTTGGGGTGTCCGGGGGCCCCGGAGCTCAGGTTGGCGGAGTGGCTGTACGGGGTGGTGTCGATGACCTGGAAGCCGGGCCGGAGCGTCTCCTTCCCCTCGTAGTAGACCCTGTGGAGGAGAGATGCTGGTTACCTCCCTATGGCGCCCCCCACAGGCCGCAGCGCCCTCCCACTCGCCATACCCCAGCTCTGTGATGGGCGTCTTATCGCGGCCCCGGCGGTAGCACAGGTACATCTGTTGGTTAGTGATGAAGCTGGAGCTGAGGTCGGCCGTGTGGCCCCCGGGGGTCTTCTCGATGCAGGTGAATCCATGAGGCACCTCCTCGGACTGCGAGCGAATGATCACCGCCACGTCTGTCACCGGCTCTGCCGGCCGTGTCGGCCTCTGCCGATTCTCCTCCTCCAGCGGCCGGGAGGTGGGCGTCAACCCCGCCACCACAAAGTAATCCACCAGCTTGGGGGGCCCCTCCTCCATCATGGCAGCATCTCACGGGCCCTGCGGGGGAAGAACAACTCCTATCAGGTCACAGCCTCTGAGGGGGAGACAACTCCTATCAGGTCACAGCCACTGGGGGGGAGACAACTCCTATCAGGTCACAGCCACTGGGGGGGAGACAACTCCTATCAGGTCACAGCCACTGGGGGGGAAGACAACTCCTATCAGGTCACAGCCACGGGGGGGGGGAGACAACTCCTATCAGGTCACAGCCACTGGGGGGGGAAGACAACTCCTATCAGGTCACAGCCACTGGGGGGGGAGACAAATCCTATCAGGTCACAGCCTCTGGGGGGGAGACAACTCCTATCAGGTCACAGCCACTGGGGGGGAGACAACTCCTATCAGGTCACAGCCACTGGGGGGGAGACAACTCCTATCAGGTCACAGCCACTGGGGGGGAGACAACTCCTATCAGGTCACAGCCACTGGGGGGGGGGAGACAAATCCTATCAGGTCACAGCCTCGGGGGGGAGACAAATCCTATCAGGTCACAGCCACTGGGGGGGGAGACAACTCCTATCAGGTCACAGCCACTGGGGGGGGGAGACAACTCCTATCAGGTCACAGCCTCTGGGGGGAGACAAATCCTATCAGGTCACAGCCTCTGGGGGGGAGACAAATCCTATCAGGTCACAGCCTCTGGGGGGGGAGACAAATCCTATCAGGTCACAGCCACTGGGGGGGAGACAACTCCTATCAGGTCACAGCCACTGGGGGGGGGGAGACAACTCCTATCAGGTCACAGCCTCTGGGGGGGGAGACAAATCCTATCAGGTCACAGCCACTGGGGGGAGACAACTCCTATCAGGTCACAGCCTCTGGGGGGGAGACAACTCCTATCAGGTCACAGCCTCTGGGGGGGAGACAAATCCTATCAGGTCACAGCCACTGGGGGGAGACAACTCCTATCAGGTCACAGCCACTGGGGGAAGACAACTCCTATCAGGTCACAGCCACTGGGGGGGGGAGACAACTCCTATCAGGTCACAGCCACTGGGGGGAGACAAATCCTATCAGGTCACAGCCACTGGGGGGGGAGACAACTCCTATCAGGTCACAGCCACTGGGAGGGGGAAGACAACTCCTATCAGGTCACAGCCACTGGGGGGGAGACAACTCCTATCAGGTCACAGCCTCTGGGGGGGAGACAACTCCTATCAGGTCACAGCCACTGGGGGGGAGACAACTCCTATCAGGTCACAGCCACTGGGGGGGGGGAGACAACTCCTATCAGGTCACAGCCACTGGGAGGGGGAAGACAACTCCTATCAGGTCACAGCCACTGGGGGGGAAGACAACTCCTATCAGGTCACAGCCACTGGGGGGGGAGACAACTCCTATCAGGTCACAGCCACTGGGGGGGGGGGAGACAACTCCTATCAGGTCACAGCCACTGGGGGGGGAGACAACTCCTATCAGGTCACAGCCACGGGGGGGGGGGAAGACAACTCCTATCAGGTCACAGCCACTGGGGGGGAAGACAACTCCTATCAGGTCACAGCCCCTCGGGGGGGGAGACAACTCCTATCAGGTCACAGCCACTGGGGGGGAGACAACTCCTATCAGGTCACAGCCACTGGGGGGGAGACAACTCCTATCAGGTCACAGCCACTGGGGGGGGAAGACAACTCCTATCAGGTCACAGCCACTGGGGGGAAGACAACTCCTATCAGGTCACAGCCACTGGGGGGGGGGGGGAAGACAACTCCTATCAGGTCACAGCCACTGGGGGGGGGGAAGACAACTCCTATCAGGTCACAGCCACTGGGGGGAAGACAACTCCTATCAGGTCACAGCCACTGGGGGGGGAGACAACTCCTATCAGGTCACAGCCACTGGGGGGAGACAACTCCTATCAGGTCACAGCCACTGGGGGGGGAAGACAACTCCTATCAGGTCACAGCCACTGGGGGGGAAGACAACTCCTATCAGGTCCCAGCAGCAGATAAGGGGCGCCGCTGATCTCGGCAGGTCCTCTCTGGTCATGTGATGCTCCACCACTGTAGGGATCGCTCCCTATTCCTAGAGGGCCCCCAAAGTGCAGAGACTCAGCCATACATTGCCGCTCATTACCTGCCGCGCTGGAGACAGAGGGGAGCAGGAGCAGCGGCAGCGCAGGGCTGTCAGTGGCAGCGGGCGGACGCAGCAGCTGAAAGTGAATGGGGAAACAGGAAGCACCGACACCTCCGACACTTCCTGACAACCAACACACACAGCAGAAAGTGCAGAGGATGCTGGGAAGTGAGCGAGGGCCACACACAGGGGGCATTGTCCCTGCGGGCAGCAGGTGGCTGGCTACAGGCCGGGTCACGGCAGGGAAGGGGTTACACGGGGACGGCGGCAAGAATGGAGCGGCCGCAGCTGTTACCCCGTCTGGGAGCAAAGCCCTAAAAATAACCTGTAGGAATAGTAACTGTGAGAGCGCCCGAGGACTAGGGGACGGCCCCAGCCAACAGCAACAGAAGCCTAATACACTGAGCCCACCCCCAGACCCCACCGGTGCCCCCAATATATGTCTCCCAGACCCCACACCAGTGCCCCCACTATGTGTCCCCCCAGACCCCACACCAGTGCCCCCACTATGTGTCCCCCCCCCCCCCCCCCCCCCCCCCAGACCCCACACCAGTGCCCCCACTATATGTCCCCCAGACCCCACACCAGTGCCCCCACTATATGTCCCCCAGACCCCACACCAGTGCCCCCACTATATGTCCCCCAGACCCCACACCAGTGCCCCCACTATATGTCCCCCAGACACCCCGTATGTGCCCCCACTATATGTCCCCCAGACCCCCTGTATGTGCCCCCCTGTGCACCTGTCATAGCCTCCGCACACCCCCCTCCTGCCCCCGCGTACCCCGTCCCTCACATTGGCAGCTCCTCAGGTGACAGCTCCTCAGGTGACAGCTCCCGGCCTCGGCTTCTGTCACTCGGCCCACCATAGAGCTGTCATAACTCTGTAGAGGGGCTGCAGATCATCATAGAGACGTCAGCGGGAGACAGGACGGCTGCAGTTGCCATAGAGATTGGTGGCCTGTATGATAGATAGGAGAATCTGCGCAGAAAGCGGCCGCTGTATGCAATAGAGATCAGCCAGGGGGGAAGAGCGGCGACTACTACGTGTGTCCTAACTATAGACTGACCTCTAGTGTTAGCGCCGGGTTACTGCAATGTACCAGCCAGCACAAAAACACTAGGTATTCTCTATACTGTCACCTATAGACTGCTCTGAGTACTACATGTGATTACTGTGTATGCTCCATACTGCCACCAATAGACTGTTCTGAGTACTACATGTGATTACTGTATATTCTCCATACTGCCACCTATAGCCTGCTCTGAGTACTACATGTGATTACTGTGTATTCTCCATACTGCCACCTATAGACTGCTCTGAGTACTACATGTGATTACTGTGTATTCCTCATACTGTCACCTATAGCCTGCTCTGAGTACTACATGTGATTACTGTGTATTCTCCATACTGCCACCTATAGACTGCTCTGAGTACTACATGTGATTAGTGTGTATTCCCCATACTGTCACCTATAGACTGCTCTGAGTACTACATGTGATTACTGTATATTCTCCATACTGTCACCTATAGACTGCTCTGAGTACTACATGTGATTACTGTGTATGCTCCATACTGTCACCTATAGACAGCTCTGAGTACTACATGTGATTACTGTGTGTATTCTCCATACTGCCACCTATAGACTGCTCTGAGTACTACATGTGATTACTGTGAATTCTCCATACTGCCACCTATAGACTGCTCTGAGTACTACATGTGATTACTGTGTATTCCACATACTGCCACCTATAGCCTGCTCTGAGTACTACATGTGATTACTGTGTATTCTCCATACTGCCACCTATAGACTGCTCTGAGTACTACATGTGATTACTGTGTGTATTCTCCATACTGCCACCTATAGCCTGCTCTGAGTACTACATGTGATTACTGTGTATTCTCCATACTGCCACCTATAGACTGCTCTGAGTACTACATGTGATTAGTGTGTATTCCCCATACTGTCACCTATAGACTGCTCTGAGTACTACATGTGATTACTGTGTATTCTCCATACTGCCACCTATAGACTGCTGAGTACTACATGTGATTACTGTATATTCTCCATACTGTCACCTATAGACTGCTCTGAGTACTACATGTGATTACTGTGTATGCTCCATACTGCACCTATAGACGCTCTGAGTACTACATGTGATTACTGTGTGTATTCTACATACTGCCACCTATAGACTGCTCTGAGTACTACATGTGATTACTGTGAATTCTCCACACTGCCACCTATAGACTGCTCTGAGTACTACGTGATTACTGTGTATTCTCCATACTGTCACCTATAGACAGCTCTGAGTACTACATGTGATTACTGTGTGTATTCTACATACTGCCACCTATAGACTGCTCTGAGTACTACATGTGATTACTGGGTATTCTCCATACTGTCACCTATAGACTTCTCTGAGTACTACATGTGATTACTGTGTATGCTCCATACTGCCACCTATAGACTGCTCTGAGTACTACATGTGATTACTGTGTATTCTCCATACTGTCACCTATAGACTGCTCTGAGTACTACATGTGATTACTGTGTATGCTCCATACTGTCACCTATAGACTGCTCTGAGTACTACATGTGATTACTGGGTATTCTCCATACTGTCACCTATAGACTGCTCTGAGTACATGTGATTACTGTGTATTCTCCATACTGTCACCTATAGACTGCTCTGAGTACTACATGTGATTACTGTGTATGCTCCATACTGCCACCTATAGACTGCTCTGAGTACTACGTGATTACTGTATATTCTCCATACTGTCACCTATAGACTGCTCTGAGTACTACATGTGATTACTGTGTATGCTCCATACTGCCACCTATAGACTGCTCTGAGTACTACATGTGATTACTGTGAATTCTCCATACTGCCACCTATAGACTGCTCTGAGTACTACATGTGATTACTGTGTATTCTCCATACTGTCACCTATAGACTGCTCTGAGTACTACGTGATTACTGTGTATTCTCCATACTGTCACCTATAGACAGCTCTGAGTACTACATGTGATTACTGTGTGTATTTTCCATACTGCCACCTATAGACTGCTCTGAGTACGACATGTGATTACTGTGTATTCTCCATACTGTCACCTATAGACTGCTCTGAGTACTACATGTGATTACTGTGTATGCTCCATACTGCCACCAATAGACTGTTCTGAGTACTACATGTGATTACTGTATATTCTCCATACTGTCACCTATAGACTGCTCTGAGTACTACATGTTATTACTGTGTATGCTCCATACTGTCACCTATAGACAGCTGAGTACTACATGTGATTACTGTGTATGCTCCATACTGTCACCTATAGACTGCTCTGAGTACATGTGATTACTGTGTATTCTCCATACTGCCACCTATAGACTGCTCTGAGTACTACATGTGATTACTGTGTATTCTCCATACTGCCACCTATAGACTGCTCTGAGTACTACATGTGATTACTGTGTATTCTCCATACTGCCACCTATAGACTGCTGAGTACTACATGTGATTACTGTATATTCTCCATACTGTCACCTATAGACTGCTCTGAGTACTACATGTGATTACTGTGTATGCTCCATACTGTCACCTATAGACAGCTCTGAGTACTACATGTGATTACTGTGTGTATTCTACATACTGCCACCTATAGACTGCTCTGAGTACTACATGTGATTACTGTGAATTCTCCACACTGCCACCTATAGACTGCTCTGAGTACTACGTGATTACTGTGTATTCTCCATACTGTCACCTATAGACAGCTCTGAGTACTACATGTGATTACTGTGTGTATTCTACATACTGCCACCTATAGACTGCTCTGAGTACTACATGTGATTACTGGGTATTCTCCATACTGTCACCTATAGACTTCTCTGAGTACTACATGTGATTACTGTGTATGCTCCATACTGCCACCTATAGACTGCTCTGAGTACTATATGTGATTACTGTGTATTCCTCATACTGTCACCTATAGACTGCTCTGAGTACTACATGTGATTACTGTGTATGCTCCATACTGTCACCTATAGACTGCTCTGAGTACTACATGTGATTACTGGGTATTCTCCATACTGTCACCTATAGACTGCTCTGAGTACATGTGATTACTGTGTATTCTCCATACTGTCACCTATAGACTGCTCTGAGTACTACATGTGATTACTGTGTATGCTCCATACTGCCACCTATAGACTGCTCTGAGTACTACGTGATTACTGTATATTCTCCATACTGTCACCTATAGACTGCTCTGAGTACTACATGTGATTACTGTGTATGCTCCATACTGCCACCTATAGACTGCTCTGAGTACTACATGTGATTACTGTGAATTCTCCATACTGCCACCTATAGACTGCTCTGAGTACTACATGTGATTACTGTGTATTCTCCATACTGTCACCTATAGACTGCTCTGAGTACTACGTGATTACTGTGTATTCTCCATACTGTCACCTATAGACAGCTCTGAGTACTACATGTGATTACTGTGTGTATTTTCCATACTGCCACCTATAGACTGCTCTGAGTATGACATGTGATTACTGTGTATTCTCCATACTGTCACCTATAGACTGCTCTGAGTACTACATGTGATTACTGTGTATGCTCCATACTGCCACCAATAGACTGTTCTGAGTACTACATGTGATTACTGTATATTCTCCATACTGTCACCTATAGACTGCTCTGAGTACTACATGTTATTACTGTGTATGCTCCATACTGTCACCTATAGACAGCTGAGTACTACATGTGATTACTGTGTATGCTCCATACTGTCACCTATAGACTGCTCTGAGTACATGTGATTACTGTGTATTCTCCATACTGCCACCTATAGACTGCTCTGAGTACTACATGTGATTACTGTGTATTCTCCATACTGCCACCTATAGACTGCTCTGAGTACTACATGTGATTAGTGTGTATTCTCCATACTGTCACCTATAGACTGCTCTGAGTACTACATGTGATTACTGTGTATTCTCCATACTGCCACCTATAGACTGCTCTGAGTACTACATGTGATTACTGTGTATTCTCCATACTGCCACCTATAGACTGCTCTGAGTACTACATGTGCTTACTGTGAATTCTCCACACTGCCACCTATAGACTGCTCTGAGTACTACATGTGATTACTGTGTGTATTCTACATACTGCCACCTATAGACTGCTCTGAGTACTACATGTGATTACTGGGTATTCTCCATACTGTCACCTATAGACTGCTCTGAGTACTACATGTGATTACTGTGTATGCTCCATACTGCCACCTATAGACTGCTCTGAGTACTATATGTGATTACTGTGTATTCCTCATACTGTCACCTATAGACTGCTCTGAGTACTACATGTGATTACTGGGTATTCTCCATACTGTCACCTATAGACTGCTCTGAGTACTACATGTGATTACTGTGTATGCTCCATACTGTCACCTATAGACAGCTCTGAGTACTACATGTGATTACTGTGTATGCTCCATACTGTCACCTATAGACTGCTCTGAGTACATGTGATTACTGTGTATTCTCCATACTGCCACCTATAGACTGCTCTGAGTACTACATGTGATTACTGTGTATTCTCCATACTGCCACCTATAGACTGCTCTGAGTACTACATGTGATTACTGTGAATTCTCCATACTGCCACCTATAGACTGCTCTGAGTACTACGTGATTACTGTGTATTCTCCATACTGTCACCTATAGACAGCTCTGAGTACTACATGTGATTACTGTGTGTATTCTCCATACTGCCACCTATAGACTGCTCTGAGTACTACATGTGATTACTGTGTATTCTCCATACTGCCACCTATAGACTGCTCTGAGTACTACATGTGATTACTGTGAATTCTCCATACTGCCACCTATAGACTGCTCTGAGTACTACGTGATTAGTGTATTCTCCATACTGTCACCTATAGACAGCTCTGAGTACTACATGTGATTACTGGGTATTCTCCATACTGCCACCTATAGACTGCACTGAGTACTACATGTGATTACTGGGTATTCTCCATACTGCCACCTATAGCCTGCTCTGAGTACTACATGTGATTACTGTGTATTCTCCATACTGCCACCTATAGACTGCTCTGAGTACTACATGTGATTACTGTGTATTCCTCATACTGTCACCTATAGCCTGCTCTGAGTACTACATGTGATTACTGTGTATTCTCCATACTGCCACCTATAGACTGCTGAGTACTACATGTGATTACTGTGTATTCTCCATACTGCCACCTATAGACTGCTCTGAGTACTACATGTGATTACTGTGTATTCTCCATACTGTCACCTATAGACTGCTCTGAGTACATGTGATTACTGTGTATTCGCCATACTGCCACCTATAGACTGCTCTGAGTACTACATGTGATTACTGTGTATTCTCCATACTGCCACCTATAGACTGCTCTGAGTACTACATGTGATTACTGTGTATTCCTCATACTGTCACCTATAGCCTGCTCTGAGTACTACATGTGATTACTGTGTATTCTCCATACTGCCACCTATAGACTGCTCTGAGTACTACATGTGATTAGTGTGTATTCTCCATACTGTCACCTAGACTGCTCTGAGTACTACATGTGTTTACTGTGTATTCTCCATACTGCCACCTATAGACTGCTCTGAGTACTACATGTGATTACTGTGAATTCTCCATACTGCCACCTATAGACTGCTCTGAGTACTACGTGATTACTGTGTATTCTCCATACTGTCACCTATAGACAGCTCTGAGTACTACATGTGATTACTGTGTGTATTCTCCATACTGCCACCTATAGACTGCTCTGAGTACTACATGTGATTACTGTGTATTCTCCATACTGCCACCTATAGACTGCTCTGAGTACTACATGTGATTACTGTGAATTCTCCATACTGCCACCTATAGACTGCTCTGAGTACTACGTGATTACTGTGTATTCTCCATACTGTCACCTATAGACAGCTCTGAGTACTACATGTGATTACTGTGTGTATTCTCCATACTGCCACCTATAGACTGCTCTGAGTACTACATGTGATTACTGTGTATTCTCCATACTGCCACCTATAGACTGCTCTGAGTACTACATGTGATTACTGTGAATTCTCCATACTGCCACCTATAGACTGCTCTGAGTACTACGTGATTAGTGTATTCTCCATACTGTCACCTATAGACAGCTCTGAGTACTACATGTGATTACTGGGTATTCTCCATACTGCCACCTATAGACTGCACTGAGTACTACATGTGATTACTGGGTATTCTCCATACTGCCACCTATAGACTGCTCTGAGTACTACATGTGATTACTGTGTATTCCTCATACTGTCACCTATAGCCTGCTCTGAGTACTACATGTGATTACTGTGTATTCTCCATACTGCCACCTATAGACTGCTGAGTACTACATGTGATTACTGTGTATTCTCCATACTGCCACCTATAGACTGCTCTGAGTACTACATGTGATTACTGTGTATTCTCCATACTGTCACCTATAGACTGCTCTGAGTACATGTGATTACTGTGTATTCTCCATACTGCCACCTATAGACTGCTCTGAGTACTACATGTGATTACTGTGTATTCTCCATACTGCCACCTATAGACTGCTCTGAGTACTACATGTGATTACTGTGTATTCCTCATACTGTCACCTATAGCCTGCTCTGAGTACTACATGTGATTACTGTGTATTCTCCATACTGCCACCTATAGACTGCTCTGAGTACTACATGTGATTAGTGTGTATTCTCCATACTGTCACCTAGACTGCTCTGAGTACTACATGTGATTACTGTGTATTCTCCATACTGCCACCTATAGACTGCTCTGAGTACTACATGTGATTACTGTGTATGCTCCATACTGCCACCAATAGACTGTTCTGAGTACTACATGTGATTACTGTGTATTCTCCATACTGCCACCTATAGCCTGCTCTGAGTACTACATGTGATTACTGTGTATTCTCCATACTGCCACCTATAGACTGCTCTGAGTACTACATGTGATTACTGTGTATTCTCCATACTGCCACCTATAGACTGCTCTGAGTACTACATGTGATTACTGTGAATTCTCCATACTGCCACCTATAGACTGCTCTGAGTACTACGTGATTAGTGTATTCTCCATACTGTCACCTATAGACAGCTCTGAGTACTACATGTGATTACTGGGTATTCTCCATACTGCCACCTATAGACTGCACTGAGTACTACATGTGATTACTGGGTATTCTCCATACTGCCACCTATAGCCTGCTCTGAGTACTACATGTGATTACTGTGTATTCTCCATACTGCCACCTATAGACTGCTCTGAGTACTACATGTGATTACTGTGTATTCCTCATACTGTCACCTATAGCCTGCTCTGAGTACTACATGTGATTACTGTGTATTCTCCATACTGCCACCTATAGACTGCTGAGTACTACATGTGATTACTGTGTATTCTCCATACTGCCACCTATAGACTGCTCTGAGTACTACATGTGATTACTGTGTATTCCTCATACTGTCACCTATAGCCTGCTCTGAGTACTACATGTGATTACTGTGTATTCTCCATACTGCCACCTATAGACTGTTCTGAGTACTACATGTGATTACTGTGTATTCTCCATACTGCCACCTATAGACTGCTCTGAGTACTACATGTGATTACTGTGAATTCTCCACACTGCCACCTATAGACTGCTCTGAGTACTACGTGATTACTGTGTATTCTCCATACTGTCACCTATAGACAGCTCTGAGTACTACATGTGATTACTGTGTGTATTCTACATACTGCCACCTATAGACTGCTCTGAGTACTACATGTGATTACTGGGTATTCTCCATACTGTCACCTATAGACTTCTCTGAGTACTACATGTGATTACTGTGTATGCTCCATACTGCCACCTATAGACTGCTCTGAGTACTATATGTGATTACTGTGTATTCCTCATACTGTCACCTATAGACTGCTCTGAGTACTACATGTGATTACTGTGTATGCTCCATACTGTCACCTATAGACTGCTCTGAGTACTACATGTGATTACTGGGTATTCTCCATACTGTCACCTATAGACTGCTCTGAG
Source organism: Leptodactylus fallax (assembly GCA_947044405.1). NCBI lineage: Eukaryota > Metazoa > Chordata > Amphibia > Anura > Leptodactylidae > Leptodactylus > Leptodactylus fallax. The sequence continues at coordinate 115,524 of CAMRHE010000665.1, forward strand.
TACTACATGTGATTACTGTGTATGCTCCATACTGCCACCTATAGACTGCTCTGAGTACTACGTGATTACTGTATATTCTCCATACTGTCACCTATAGACTGCTCTGAGTACTACATGTGATTACTGTGTATGCTCCATACTGTCACCTATAGACAGCTCTGAGTACTACATGTGATTACTGTGTATGCTCCATACTGTCACCTATAGACTGCTCTGAGTACATGTGATTACTGTGTATTCTCCATACTGCCACCTATAGACTGCTCTGAGTACTACATGTGATTACTGTGTATTCTCCATACTGCCACCTATAGACTGCTCTGAGTACTACATGTGATTACTGTGTATTCCTCATACTGTCACCTATAGCCTGCTCTGAGTACTACATGTGATTACTGTGTATTCTCCATACTGCCACCTATAGACTGCTCTGAGTACTACATGTGATTACTGTGTATTCCTCATACTGTCACCTATAGCCTGCTCTGAGTACTACATGTGATTACTGTGTATTCTCCATACTGCCACCTATAGACTGCTCTGAGTACTACATGTGATTACTGTGTATTCTCCATACTGCCACCTATAGACTGCTCTGAGTACTACATGTGATTACTGTGAATTCTCCACACTGCCACCTATAGACTGCTCTGAGTACTACGTGATTACTGTGTATTCTCCATACTGTCACCTATAGACAGCTCTGAGTACTACATGTGATTACTGTGTGTATTCTACATACTGCCACCTATAGACTGCTCTGAGTACTACATGTGATTACTGGGTATTCTCCATACTGTCACCTATAGACTTCTCTGAGTACTACATGTGATTACTGTGTATGCTCCATACTGCCACCTATAGACTGCTCTGAGTACTATATGTGATTACTGTGTATTCCTCATACTGTCACCTATAGACTGCTCTGAGTACTACATGTGATTACTGTGTATGCTCCATACTGTCACCTATAGACTGCTCTGAGTACTACATGTGATTACTGGGTATTCTCCATACTGTCACCTATAGACTGCTCTGAGTACTACATGTGATTACTGTGTATTCTCCATACTGCCACCTATAGACTGCTCTGAGTACTACATGTGATTACTGTGTATGCTCCATACTGTCACCTATAGACTGCTCTGAGTACTACATGTGATTACTGTGTATGCTCCATACTGTCACCTATAGACAGCTCTGAGTACTACATGTGATTACTGTGTATGCTCCATACTGTCACCTATAGACAGCTCTGAGTACTACATGTGATTACTGTGTATGCTCCATACTGTCACCTATAGACTGCTCTGAGTACATGTGATTACTGTGTATTCTCCATACTGCCACCTATAGACTGCTCTGAGTACTACATGTGATTACTGTGTATTCTCCATACTGCCACCTATAGACTGCTCTGAGTACTACATGTGATTACTGTGTATTCCTCATACTGTCACCTATAGCCTGCTCTGAGTACTACATGTGATTACTGTGTATTCTCCATACTGCCACCTATAGACTGCTCTGAGTACTACATGTGATTACTGTGTATTCTCCATACTGTCACCTATAGACTGCTCTGAGTACTACATGTGATTACTGTGTATTCTCCATACTGCCACCTATAGACTGCTCTGAGTACTACATGTGATTACTGTGTATTCCTCATACTGTCACCTATAGCCTGCTCTGAGTACTACATGTGATTACTGTGTATTCTCCATACTGCCACCTATAGACTGCTCTGAGTACTACATGTGATTACTGTGTATTCTCCATACTGTCACCTATAGACTGCTCTGAGTACTACATGTGATTACTGTGTATTCTCCATACTGCCACCTATAGACTGCTCTGAGTACTACATGTGATTACTGTGAATTCTCCATACTGCCACCTATAGACTGCTCTGAGTACTACGTGATTACTGTGTATTCTCCATACTGTCACCTATAGACAGCTCTGAGTACTACATGTGATTACTGGGTATTCTCCATACTGCCACCTATAGCCTGCTCTGAGTACTACGTGATTACTGTGTATTCTCCATACTGTCACCTATAGACAGCTCTGAGTACTACATGTGATTACTGTGTGTATTCTACATACTGCCACCTATAGACTGCTCTGAGTACTACATGTGATTACTGGGTATTCTCCATACTGTCACCTATAGACTTCTCTGAGTACTACATGTGATTACTGTGTATGCTCCATACTGCCACCTATAGACTGCTCTGAGTACTATATGTGATTACTGTGTATTCCTCATACTGTCACCTATAGACTGCTCTGAGTACTACATGTGATTACTGTGTATGCTCCATACTGTCACCTATAGACTGCTCTGAGTACTACATGTGATTACTGGGTATTCTCCATACTGTCACCTATAGACTGCTCTGAGTACATGTGATTACTGTGTATTCTCCATACTGTCACCTATAGACTGCTCTGAGTACTACATGTGATTACTGTGTATGCTCCATACTGCCACCTATAGACTGCTCTGAGTACTACGTGATTACTGTATATTCTCCATACTGTCACCTATAGACTGCTCTGAGTACTACATGTGATTACTGTGTATGCTCCATACTGTCACCTATAGACAGCTCTGAGTACTACATGTGATTACTGTGTATGCTCCATACTGTCACCTATAGACTGCTCTGAGTACTACATGTGATTAATGTGAATTCTCCATACTGCCACCTATAGACTGCTCTGAGTACTACGTGATTACTGTGTATTCTCCATACTGTCACCTATAGACAGCTCTGAGTACTACATGTGATTACTGTGTGTATTCTCCATACTGCCACCTATAGACTGCTCTGAGTACTACATGTGATTACTGTGTATTCTCCATACTGCCACCTATAGACTGCTCTGAGTACTACATGTGATTACTGTGAATTCTCCATACTGCCACCTATAGACTGCTCTGAGTACTACGTGATTACTGTGTATTCTCCATACTGTCACCTATAGACAGCTCTGAGTACTACATGTGATTACTGTGTGTATTCTCCATACTGCCACCTATAGACTGCTCTGAGTACTACATGTGATTACTGTGTATTCTCCATACTGCCACCTATAGACTGCTCTGAGTACTACATGTGATTACTGTGAATTCTCCATACTGCCACCTATAGACTGCTCTGAGTACTACGTGATTAGTGTATTCTCCATACTGTCACCTATAGACAGCTCTGAGTACTACATGTGATTACTGGGTATTCTCCATACTGCCACCTATAGACTGCACTGAGTACTACATGTGATTACTGGGTATTCTCCATACTGCCACCTATAGCCTGCTCTGAGTACTACATGTGATTACTGTGTATTCTCCATACTGCCACCTATAGACTGCTCTGAGTACTACATGTGATTACTGTGTATTCCTCATACTGTCACCTATAGCCTGCTCTGAGTACTACATGTGATTACTGTGTATTCTCCATACTGCCACCTATAGACTGCTGAGTACTACATGTGATTACTGTGTATTCTCCATACTGCCACCTATAGACTGCTCTGAGTACTACATGTGATTACTGTGTATTCTCCATACTGTCACCTATAGACTGCTCTGAGTACATGTGATTACTGTGTATTCTCCATACTGCCACCTATAGACTGCTCTGAGTACTACATGTGATTACTGTGTATTCTCCATACTGCCACCTATAGACTGCTCTGAGTACTACATGTGATTACTGTGTATTCCTCATACTGTCACCTATAGCCTGCTCTGAGTACTACATGTGATTACTGTGTATTCTCCATACTGCCACCTATAGACTGCTCTGAGTACTACATGTGATTAGTGTGTATTCTCCATACTGTCACCTAGACTGCTCTGAGTACTACATGTGATTACTGTGTATTCCTCATACTGTCACCTATAGCCTGCTCTGAGTACTACATGTGATTACTGTGTATTCTCCATACTGCCACCTATAGACTGCTCTGAGTACTACATGTGATTACTGTGTATGCTCCATACTGCCACCAATAGACTGTTCTGAGTACTACATGTGATTACTGTGTATTCTCCATACTGCCACCTATAGCCTGCTCTGAGTACTACATGTGATTACTGTGTATTCTCCATACTGCCACCTATAGACTGCTCTGAGTACTACATGTGATTACTGTGTATTCTCCATACTGCCACCTATAGACTGCTCTGAGTACTACATGTGATTACTGTGAATTCTCCATACTGCCACCTATAGACTGCTCTGAGTACTACGTGATTAGTGTATTCTCCATACTGTCACCTATAGACAGCTCTGAGTACTACATGTGATTACTGGGTATTCTCCATACTGCCACCTATAGACTGCACTGAGTACTACATGTGATTACTGGGTATTCTCCATACTGTCACCTATAGCCTGCTCTGAGTACTACATGTGATTACTGTGTATTCTCCATACTGCCACCTATAGACTGCTCTGAGTACTACATGTGATTACTGTGTATTCCTCATACTGTCACCTATAGCCTGCTCTGAGTACTACATGTGATTACTGTGTATTCTCCATACTGCCACCTATAGACTGCTGAGTACTACATGTGATTACTGTGTATTCTCCATACTGCCACCTATAGACTGCTCTGAGTACTACATGTGATTACTGTGTATTCCTCATACTGTCACCTATAGCCTGCTCTGAGTACTACATGTGATTACTGTGTATTCTCCATACTGCCACCTATAGACTGCTCTGAGTACTACATGTGATTACTGTGTATTCTCCATACTGCCACCTATAGACTGCTCTGAGTACTACATGTGATTACTGTGAATTCTCCACACTGCCACCTATAGACTGCTCTGAGTACTACGTGATTACTGTGTATTCTCCATACTGTCACCTATAGACAGCTCTGAGTACTACATGTGATTACTGTGTGTATTCTACATACTGCCACCTATAGACTGCTCTGAGTACTACATGTGATTACTGGGTATTCTCCATACTGTCACCTATAGACTTCTCTGAGTACTACATGTGATTACTGTGTATGCTCCATACTGCCACCTATAGACTGCTCTGAGTACTATATGTGATTACTGTGTATTCCTCATACTGTCACCTATAGACTGCTCTGAGTACTACATGTGATTACTGTGTATGCTCCATACTGTCACCTATAGACTGCTCTGAGTACTACATGTGATTACTGGGTATTCTCCATACTGTCACCTATAGACTGCTCTGAGTACTACATGTGATTACTGTGTATGCTCCATACTGCCACCTATAGACTGCTCTGAGTACTACGTGATTACTGTATATTCTCCATACTGTCACCTATAGACTGCTCTGAGTACTACATGTGATTACTGTGTATGCTCCATACTGTCACCTATAGACAGCTCTGAGTACTACATGTGATTACTGTGTATGCTCCATACTGTCACCTATAGACTGCTCTGAGTACATGTGATTACTGTGTATTCTCCATACTGCCACCTATAGACTGCTCTGAGTACTACATGTGATTACTGTGTATTCTCCATACTGCCACCTATAGACTGCTCTGAGTACTACATGTGATTACTGTGTATTCCTCATACTGTCACCTATAGCCTGCTCTGAGTACTACATGTGATTACTGTGTATTCTCCATACTGCCACCTATAGACTGCTCTGAGTACTACATGTGATTACTGTGTATTCCTCATACTGTCACCTATAGCCTGCTCTGAGTACTACATGTGATTACTGTGTATTCTCCATACTGCCACCTATAGACTGCTCTGAGTACTACATGTGATTACTGTGTATTCTCCATACTGCCACCTATAGACTGCTCTGAGTACTACATGTGATTACTGTGAATTCTCCACACTGCCACCTATAGACTGCTCTGAGTACTACGTGATTACTGTGTATTCTCCATACTGTCACCTATAGACAGCTCTGAGTACTACATGTGATTACTGTGTGTATTCTACATACTGCCACCTATAGACTGCTCTGAGTACTACATGTGATTACTGGGTATTCTCCATACTGTCACCTATAGACTTCTCTGAGTACTACATGTGATTACTGTGTATGCTCCATACTGCCACCTATAGACTGCTCTGAGTACTATATGTGATTACTGTGTATTCCTCATACTGTCACCTATAGACTGCTCTGAGTACTACATGTGATTACTGTGTATGCTCCATACTGTCACCTATAGACTGCTCTGAGTACTACATGTGAATACTGGGTATTCTCCATACTGTCACCTATAGACTGCTCTGAGTACATGTGATTACTGTGTATTCTCCATACTGTCACCTATAGACTGCTCTGAGTACTACATGTGATTACTGTGTATGCTCCATACTGCCACCTATAGACTGCTCTGAGTACTACGTGATTACTGTATATTCTCCATACTGTCACCTATAGACTGCTCTGAGTACTACATGTGATTACTGTGTATGCTCCATACTGTCACCTATAGACAGCTCTGAGTACTACATGTGATTACTGTGTATGCTCCATACTGTCACCTATAGACTGCTCTGAGTACATGTGATTACTGTGTATTCTCCATACTGCCACCTATAGACTGCTCTGAGTACTACATGTGATTACTGTGTATTCTCCATACTGCCACCTATAGACTGCTCTGAGTACTACATGTGATTACTGTGTATTCCTCATACTGTCACCTATAGCCTGCTCTGAGTACTACATGTGATTACTGTGTATTCTCCATACTGCCACCTATAGACTGCTCTGAGTACTACATGTGATTACTGTGTATTCTCCATACTGTCACCTATAGACTGCTCTGAGTACTACATGTGATTACTGTGTATTCTCCATACTGCCACCTATAGACTGCTCTGAGTACTACATGTGATTACTGTGTATTCCTCATACTGTCACCTATAGCCTGCTCTGAGTACTACATGTGATTACTGTGTATTCTCCATACTGCCACCTATAGACTGCTCTGAGTACTACATGTGATTACTGTGAATTCTCCATACTGCCACCTATAGACTGCTCTGAGTACTACGTGATTACTGTGTATTCTCCATACTGTCACCTATAGACAGCTCTGAGTACTACATGTGATTACTGGGTATTCTCCATACTGCCACCTATAGCCTGCTCTGAGTACTACGTGATTACTGTGTATTCTCCATACTGTCACCTATAGACAGCTCTGAGTACTACATGTGATTACTGTGTGTATTCTACATACTGCCACCTATAGACTGCTCTGAGTACTACATGTGATTACTGGGTATTCTCCATACTGTCACCTATAGACTTCTCTGAGTACTACATGTGATTACTGTGTATGCTCCATACTGCCACCTATAGACTGCTCTGAGTACTATATGTGATTACTGTGTATTCCTCATACTGTCACCTATAGACTGCTCTGAGTACTACATGTGATTACTGTGTATGCTCCATACTGTCACCTATAGACTGCTCTGAGTACTACATGTGATTACTGGGTATTCTCCATACTGTCACCTATAGACTGCTCTGAGTACATGTGATTACTGTGTATTCTCCATACTGTCACCTATAGACTGCTCTGAGTACTACATGTGATTACTGTGTATGCTCCATACTGTCACCTATAGACTGCTCTGAGTACTACATGTGATTACTGGGTATTCTCCATACTGTCACCTATAGACTGCTCTGAGTACTACATGTGATTACTGTGTATGCTCCATACTGCCACCTATAGACTGCTCTGAGTACTACGTGATTACTGTATATTCTCCATACTGTCACCTATAGACTGCTCTGAGTACTACATGTGATTACTGTGTATGCTCCATACTGTCACCTATAGACAGCTCTGAGTACTACATGTGATTACTGTGTATGCTCCATACTGTCACCTATAGACTGCTCTGAGTACATGTGATTACTGTGTATTCTCCATACTGCCACCTATAGACTGCTCTGAGTACTACATGTGATTACTGTGTATTCTCCATACTGCCACCTATAGACTGCTCTGAGTACTACATGTGATTACTGTGTATTCCTCATACTGTCACCTATAGCCTGCTCTGAGTACTACATGTGATTACTGTGTATTCTCCATACTGCCACCTATAGACTGCTCTGAGTACTACATGTGATTACTGTGTATTCCTCATACTGTCACCTATAGCCTGCTCTGAGTACTACATGTGATTACTGTGTATTCTCCATACTGCCACCTATAGACTGCTCTGAGTACTACATGTGATTACTGTGTATTCTCCATACTGCCACCTATAGACTGCTCTGAGTACTACATGTGATTACTGTGAATTCTCCACACTGCCACCTATAGACTGCTCTGAGTACTACGTGATTACTGTGTATTCTCCATACTGTCACCTATAGACAGCTCTGAGTACTACATGTGATTACTGTGTGTATTCTACATACTGCCACCTATAGACTGCTCTGAGTACTACATGTGATTACTGGGTATTCTCCATACTGTCACCTATAGACTTCTCTGAGTACTACATGTGATTACTGTGTATGCTCCATACTGCCACCTATAGACTGCTCTGAGTACTATATGTGATTACTGTGTATTCCTCATACTGTCACCTATAGACTGCTCTGAGTACTACATGTGATTACTGTGTATGCTCCATACTGTCACCTATAGACTGCTCTGAGTACTACATGTGAATACTGGGTATTCTCCATACTGTCACCTATAGACTGCTCTGAGTACATGTGATTACTGTGTATTCTCCATACTGTCACCTATAGACTGCTCTGAGTACTACATGTGATTACTGTGTATGCTCCATACTGCCACCTATAGACTGCTCTGAGTACTACGTGATTACTGTATATTCTCCATACTGTCACCTATAGACTGCTCTGAGTACTACATGTGATTACTGTGTATGCTCCATACTGTCACCTATAGACAGCTCTGAGTACTACATGTGATTACTGTGTATGCTCCATACTGTCACCTATAGACTGCTCTGAGTACATGTGATTACTGTGTATTCTCCATACTGCCACCTATAGACTGCTCTGAGTACTACATGTGATTACTGTGTATTCTCCATACTGCCACCTATAGACTGCTCTGAGTACTACATGTGATTACTGTGTATTCCTCATACTGTCACCTATAGCCTGCTCTGAGTACTACATGTGATTACTGTGTATTCTCCATACTGCCACCTATAGACTGCTCTGAGTACTACATGTGATTACTGTGTATTCTCCATACTGTCACCTATAGACTGCTCTGAGTACTACATGTGATTACTGTGTATTCTCCATACTGCCACCTATAGACTGCTCTGAGTACTACATGTGATTACTGTGTATTCCTCATACTGTCACCTATAGCCTGCTCTGAGTACTACATGTGATTACTGTGTATTCTCCATACTGCCACCTATAGACTGCTCTGAGTACTACATGTGATTACTGTGAATTCTCCATACTGCCACCTATAGACTGCTCTGAGTACTACGTGATTACTGTGTATTCTCCATACTGTCACCTATAGACAGCTCTGAGTACTACATGTGATTACTGGGTATTCTCCATACTGCCACCTATAGCCTGCTCTGAGTACTACGTGATTACTGTGTATTCTCCATACTGTCACCTATAGACAGCTCTGAGTACTACATGTGATTACTGTGTGTATTCTACATACTGCCACCTATAGACTGCTCTGAGTACTACATGTGATTACTGGGTATTCTCCATACTGTCACCTATAGACTTCTCTGAGTACTACATGTGATTACTGTGTATGCTCCATACTGCCACCTATAGACTGCTCTGAGTACTATATGTGATTACTGTGTATTCCTCATACTGTCACCTATAGACTGCTCTGAGTACTACATGTGATTACTGTGTATGCTCCATACTGTCACCTATAGACTGCTCTGAGTACTACATGTGATTACTGGGTATTCTCCATACTGTCACCTATAGACTGCTCTGAGTACATGTGATTACTGTGTATTCTCCATACTGTCACCTATAGACTGCTCTGAGTACTACATGTGATTACTGTGTATGCTCCATACTGCCACCTATAGACTGCTCTGAGTACTACGTGATTACTGTATATTCTCCATACTGTCACCTATAGACTGCTCTGAGTACTACATGTGATTACTGTGTATGCTCCATACTGTCACCTATAGACAGCTCTGAGTACTACATGTGATTACTGTGTATGCTCCATACTGTCACCTATAGACTGCTCTGAGTACATGTGATTACTGTGTATTCTCCATACTGCCACCTATAGACTGCTCTGAGTACTACATGTGATTACTGTGTATTCTCCATACTGCCACCTATAGACTGCTCTGAGTACTACATGTGATTACTGTGTATTCCTCATACTGTCACCTATAGCCTGCTCTGAGTACTACATGTGATTACTGTGTATTCTCCATACTGCCACCTATAGACTGCTCTGAGTACTACATGTGATTACTGTGTATTCTCCATACTGTCACCTATAGACTGCTCTGAGTACTACATGTGATTAGTGTATTCTCCATACTGCCACCTATAGACTGCTCTGAGTACTACATGTGATTACTGTGTATTCCTCATACTGTCACCTATAGCCTGCTCTGAGTACTACATGTGATTACTGTGTATTCTCCATACTGCCACCTATAGACTGCTCTGAGTACTACATGTGATTACTGTGTATTCTCCATACTGTCACCTATAGACTGCTCTGAGTACTACATGTGATTACTGTGTATTCTCCATACTGCCACCTATAGACTGCTCTGAGTACTACATGTGATTACTGTGAATTCTCCATACTGCCACCTATAGACTGCTCTGAGTACTACGTGATTACTGTGTATTCTCCATACTGTCACCTATAGACAGCTCTGAGTACTACATGTGATTACTGGGTATTCTCCATACTGCCACCTATAGCCTGCTCTGAGTACTACATGTGATTACTGTGTATTCTCCATACTGCCACCAATAGACTGCTCTGAGTACTACATGTGATTACTGGGTATTCTCCATACTGCCACCTATAGCCTGCTCTGAGTACTACATGTGATTACTGTGTATTCTCCATACTGCCACCTATAGACTGCTCTGAGTACTACATGTGATTACTGTGTATTCCTCATACTGTCACCTATAGCCTGCTCTGAGTACTACATGTGATTACTGTGTATTCTCCATACTGCCACCTATAGACTGCTGAGTACATGTGATTACTGTATATTCTCCATACTGTCACCTATAGACTGCTCTGAGTACTACATGTGATTACTGTGTATGCTCCATACTGTCACCTATAGACAGCTCTGAGTACTACATGTGATTACTGTGTGTAGTCTCCATACTGCCACCTATAGACTGCTCTGAGTACTACATGTGATTACTGGGTATTCTCCATACTGTCACCTATAGACTGCTCTGAGTACTACATGTGATTACTGGGCATTCTCCATACTGTCACCTATAGACTGCTCTGAGTACTACATGTGATTACTGTGTATTCTCCATACTGCCACCTATAGACTGCTCTGAGTACTACATGTGATTACTGTGTATGCTCCATACTGTCACCTATAGACTGCTCTGAGTACTACATGTGATTACTGTGTATGCTCCATACTGCCACCTATAGACTGCTCTGAGTACTACATGTGATTACTGTGTATGCTCCATACTGTCACCTATAGACTGCTCTGAGTACTACATGTGATTACTTTGTATTTTCCATACTGTCACCTATAGACAGCTGTGTGTTACTGCACTATATACTGATGATATGAAGCTATTTGTGACCCGCCCTGGTGTTTCTGGGGTGAATATTGGCGATATATACATATATAATATACAGAGTCCGGGGCCGCTCATGGTTTTTCTCATTTATTTTTTGCTATCTTATAAAAAGGACGACTTCCATACAAATATATACATGTATACAGCGCGGGGTATAGAGTGAGAATGTTCCTTCAGTGGGGGCGCAGCGCGGACGGCGGACCCTTCTCCCCTCACGTCACCTGTGTCTACATTTTGCCTGCAAAATCAGGAGTCAATAAATACGTTTTACCTAAAAACATAGAAATATAGAAAAGTTGTGTGGACCGCGGGCAGAGGCTTCAGGGTTGACTATGGGATACCTGGATATAGACAGAGCTGCCGCCATGTTACCTGTGTGTATAGGGGGCGCTCTGACATAAAGGCACGTCTTACTAATAAATATACTATGTAAGTCGATGGACAGCCAACCGGAAAATAGAAAAATATATGGCTCCTCATAGGACGGCGGCCATGTCTGTGACTAGTGCCGTCATCTAGAAAAATAGAAAATCTGGGGGGTCCTGCAGACGAGAATGTGGGGGAGGGGCCAGCACGATCCTGCATAGTGAGGTGATCCGCCATTGTCTAAGTGCTGGATCCGAGGACGTCCGCCGGTCCCTGAGGGGCAGATAACCCTGACCTTACATTACACTGAGTGTTCCCTGCCGGAGGTCTGGTCACATGACCATGGGTCCTCCAGTATGTGTCGTGTCCAGGCCCGGAGCTGACTGAGGCTCCTCCACACACAGGCCGGATGCGGCTCTCCTCTCGTGGACATCCATGATGGACGGCGACCGGTACGCTCAGACAGTACAGTCTCCTCACTGCAGTCGGTCAGAGCGGAAGGAGTCCTCCACCAGCGGGTCCGTCAGGGGGGCGTACGGGTCACTCAGCATGTTCAGTCCATCCAGGGTCAGAGGCTCAATGTTAAGATCTTCATCCAATCCCAAAGACTGATCGATCTCAAAGCCGGGGACGGCAGACAGAGCACTGGTGATCTCCTTGGAGAAGCCGGGAGGGGAGTCGACAGCTGGAGGAGGAAGGAGAGCGTTACAGGGGGAGGTGGGGTAGGTAGATGAATGTCAGCCAAACCCCAATGTGCATTGTGGGCTGCTGACTCCCCCAATGGCAGATGTTAGGGGAATTAAGATTGGGCTTTTAGATTTCAACATGGTCAGTACAAGGGGTAAATAACCACCTAAGGCACTGCAAACAATGCTATAAAGCACAATGATCCCAAATGTGTGTAGGACCTGCAGTCACATGACCAGATCTGTGCAGGGCTGTTACCATGTTACTATAGAAGGACCTGTGGTCACATGACCAAATCTGTGCAGGGCCTGTTACTATAGAAGAACCTGTGGTCACATGACCAAATCTGTGCAGGGCCTGTTACTATAGAAGAACCTGTGGTCATATGACCATATCTGTGCAGGACCTGTTACTATAGAAGAACCTGTGGTCATATGACCATATCTGTGCAGGACCTGTTACTATAGAAGCACCTGTGGTCACATGACCAGATCTGTGCAGGACCTGTTACTATAGAAGCACCTGTGGTCACAGGACCATATCTGTGCAGGACCTGTTACTATAAAAGGACCTGTGGTCACAGGACCATATCTGTGCAGGACCTGTTACTATAAAAGGACCTGTGGTCACAGGACCATATCTGTGCAGGCCGTTACGGCCGGGACAGACCAGGTGCGACCTGTTACTATAGAAGCACCTGTGGTCACATGACCAGATCTGTGCTGAACCTGTTACTATAGAAGGACCTGTGGTCACATGACCATATCTGTGCAGGACCTGTTACTATAGAAGCACCTGTGGTCACATGACCAGATCTGTGCTGAACCTGTTACTATAAAAAGACCTGTGGTCACATGACCATATCTGTGCAGGGCCTGTTACTATAGAAGCACCTGTGGTCACATGACCAGATCTGTGCTAAACCTGTTACTATAGAAGGACCTGTGGTCACATGACCAGATCTGTGCTGAACCTGTTACTATAGAAGGACCTGTGGTCACATGACCAGATCTGTGCTGAACCTGTTACTATAGAAGGACCTGTGGTCACATGACCAGATCTGTGCAGGACCTGTTACTATAGAAGGACCTGTGGTCACATGACCAGATCTGTGCTGAACCTGTCACTATAGAAGGACCTGTGGTCACATGACCAGATCTATGCTGAACCTATTAATGCAAAAGCAGCTGTAGTCACATGATGATACACAGGCAGGATCTGTTACCTAAGAAGGACCTGTGGTCAGATGACCATGTCTGTGCAGGACCTGTTGCTGTAGAATCAGCTACAGTCACATGACCCTATTTGTGCAGGTCCTCCAGCCAGTGAGTGAAGATCCACACAGGAGAGTGTTTTCTGGGTTATGTTCATTCATAGCTGTGTATTCTGGGGTCCAGTGAGGTATACATTCTGGGGTCTATGGTCCATAGTTATTTGGGGTCTTTATCCGTGGACTCTCAGATGTATCTGTAGGCCAGTAATTGGGGCACAGACAGTTCTGAAGCCCGAGGAGTTGGGTGACCACCAGAGACCACCACTCCCCATTGAGAACACTTGCATTCCTATATGGCGGGAGGGATTTGGAATAGCTGTTTTCAGCGACAGCCATCTAAGGTGTATGGCCAACCAGCGGGGCAGTATTGATGGGGCAGAAGGCAGCAAGAGTGGGGGTAGACATATGGGGGCAAAAGGGGTAACAAGTACAAGGAGTACTAAGAGTGTCTGATGAAGGACAATGGAGAGAGGAGCAAGGAGAGGCGCACACTTACCGGTCAGGATGATATTGGGGATGGTCTCATGTCGGCTGCAGTTGTTGAGCTTCTTCAGAGACTGTGAGGAGTTGGAGTTCTGCACAGGAAGATACTCCCCAGGAAAGCAGCTGCTGCCTAGGCCCAGTCGTCCCACCTCCACCATGTTACACTGTTCAAACTGAGCAGAGACATAGACATCAGCCACCCCGAACACTCAGCGGCCTGGCCTCCCTCCTCCATGTACCGTTAGTACGCCCCCTGGAGGGGACCATACCTGCTGTGATAAAGTGCCCGCCTGCTGGGTCGAGAGCTGTAAATCACAATCATCGAAGAGACTGCTGAGCAGAGACTGCGGAGAGAAAGGAGAAGACAGTCAGCGAGAGCACCGCCGAGACACGAGGAAAGAGGGGGGAAGACAGTCAGCGAGAGCACAGCCAGGACACGAGGAAAGAGTGGGGAAGACAGTCAGCGAGAACACAGCCGGGACACGAGGAAAGAGGGGGGAAGACAGTCAGTGAGAGCACCGCCGAGACACGAGGAAAGAGGGGTGAAGACAGTCAGCGAGAGCACAGCCAGGACACGAGGAAAGAGGGGAGAAGACAGTCAGCGAGAGCACCACCGAGACACGAGAAAAGACGGGGGAGAAGACAGTCAGCGAGAGCACCGCCGAGACACGAGGAAAGAAGGGAGAAAACAGTCAGGAAGAGCACACCCAGGACACAAGGAAAGAAGGGAGAAGACAGTCAGCAAGAACACACCTGAGACAGAGGGAAAGAAGGGTGAAGACAGTCAGCAAGAGCACCACCGGGACACGAGGAAAGAAGGGAGAAGACAGTCAGCGAGAGCACCGCCGAGACACGAGGAAAGAAGGGAGAAGACAGTCAGGAAGAGCACACCTGGGACACGAGGAAAGAAGGGAGAAGACAGTCAGGAAGAGCACACCCGGGACACGAGGAAAGAAGGGGAGAAGACAGTCAGCGAGAGCACACCCGGGACACAAGGAAAGAAGGGAGAAGACAATCAGCAAGAGCACAGCCGGGACACAAGGAAAGAAGAGGAGAAGACAGTCAGGAAGAGCACACCCAGGACACAAGGAAAGGAGGGGGAAGACAGTCAGCGAGAGCTCCGCCGAGACACGAGGAAAGAAGGGAGAAGACAGTCAACG
Organism: Leptodactylus fallax; assembly: GCA_947044405.1. Classification (NCBI taxonomy): domain Eukaryota; kingdom Metazoa; phylum Chordata; class Amphibia; order Anura; family Leptodactylidae; genus Leptodactylus; species Leptodactylus fallax. The sequence goes on from CAMRHE010000665.1 coordinate 131,330, forward strand.
AGAGCACCACCGGGACACGAGGAAAGAAGGGAGAAGACAGTCAGCGAGAGCACAGCCGGGACACGAGGAAAGAAGGGAGAAGACAGTCAGCAAGAGCACAGCCGGGACACAAGGAAAGAAGGGAGAAGACAGTCAGTGAGAGCACAGCCGAGACACGAGGAAAGAAGGGAGAAGACAGTCAAGCGAGAGCACACCCGGGACACGAGGAAAGAAGGGAGAAGACAGTCAGCGAGAGAACCGCCGAGACACGAGGAAAGAACGGAGAAGACAGTCAGCGAGAGCACACCCAGGACACAAGGAAAGAAGGGAGAAGACAGTCAGCGAGAGAACCGCCGAGACATGAGGAAAGAAGGGAGAAGACAGTCAGCGAGAGCACACCCGGGACACGAGGAAAGAAGGGAGAAGACAGTCAGCGAGAGAACCGCCGAGACACGAGGAAAGAAGGGAGAAGACAGTCAGCGAGAGCACACCCGGGACACAAGGAAAGAAGGGAGAAGACAGTCAGCAAGAGCACAGCCGGGACACAAGGAAAGAAGGGAGAAGACAGTCAGGAAGAGCACACCCAGGACACAAGGAAAGGAGGGGGAAGACAGTCAGTGAGAGCACAGCCAGGACACGAGGAAAGGAGGGGGAAGACAGTCAGCGAGAGCACCACCGGGACACGAGGAAAGAAGGGAGAAGACAGTCAACGAGAGCACCACCGGGACACGAGGAAAGAAGGGAGAAGACAGTCAGCGAGAGCACACCCGGGACACGAGGAAAGAAGGGAGAAGACAGTCAGCAAGAGCACAGCCGGGACACAAGGAAAGAAGGGAGAAGACAGTCAGTGAGAGCACAGCCGAGACACGAGGAAAGAAGGGAGAAGACAGTCAGCGAGAGCACACCCGGGACACGAGGAAAGAAGGGAGAAGACAGTCAGCGAGAGAACCGCCGAGACACGAGGAAAGAACGGAGAAGACAGTCAGCGAGAGCACACCCAGGACACAAGGAAAGAAGGGAGAAGACAGTCAGGAAGAGCACACCCGGGACACAAGGAAAGGAGGGGGAAGACAGTCAGTGAGAGCACAGCCAGGACACGAGGAAAGAGGGGGGAAGACAGTCAGTGAGAGCACACCCGAGACACGAGGAAAGAGGGGTGAAGACAGTCAGCGAGAGCACAGCCAGGACACGAGGAAAGAGGGGGGAAGACAGTCAGCGAGAGCACAGCCAGGACACGAGGAAAGAGGGGGGAAGACAGTCAGCGAGAGCACAGCCAGGACACGAGGAAAGAGGGGGGAAGACAGTCAGCGAGAGCACACCCGGGACACGAGGAAAGAGGGGGGAAGACAGTCAGTGAGAGCACACCCGGGACACGAGGAAAGAGTGGGGAAGACAGTCAGCGAGAGCACACCCGGGACACGAGGAAAGACAGTCAGCGAGAGCACACCCGGGACACAAGGAAAGAAGGGAGAAGACAGTCAGCAAGAGCACAGCCGGGACACAAGGAAAGAAGGGAGAAGACAGTCAGGAAGAGCACACCCAGGACACAAGGAAAGGAGGGGGAAGACAGTCAGTGAGAGCACAGCCAGGACACGAGGAAAGGAGGGGGAAGACAGTCAGCGAGAGCTCCGCCGAGACACGAGGAAAGAAGGGAGAAGACAGTCAACGAGAGCACCACCGGGACACGAGGAAAGAAGGGAGAAGACAGTCAGCGAGAGCACACCCGGGACACGAGGAAAGAAGGGAGAAGACAGTCAGCAAGAGCACAGCCGGGACACAAGGAAAGAAGGGAGAAGACAGTCAGTGAGAGCACAGCCGAGACACGAGGAAAGAAGGGAGAAGACAGTCAGCGAGAGCACACCCGGGACACGAGGAAAGAAGGGAGAAGACAGTCAGCGAGAGAACCGCCGAGACACGAGGAAAGAACGGAGAAGACAGTCAGCGAGAGCACACCCAGGACACAAGGAAAGAAGGGAGAAGACAGTCAGGAAGAGCACACCCGGGACACAAGGAAAGGAGGGGGAAGACAGTCAGTGAGAGCACAGCCAGGACACGAGGAAAGAGGGGGGAAGACAGTCAGTGAGAGCACACCCGAGACACGAGGAAAGAGGGGGTGAAGACAGTCAGCGAGAGCACAGCCAGGACACGAGGAAAGAGGGGGGAAGACAGTCAGCGAGAGCACAGCCAGGACACGAGGAAAGAGGGGGGAAGACAGTCAGCGAGAGCACAGCCAGGACACGAGGAAAGAGGGGGGAAGACAGTCAGCGAGAGCACACCCGGGACACGAGGAAAGAGGGGGGAAGACAGTCAGTGAGAGCACACCCGGGACACGAGGAAAGAGTGGGGAAGACAGTCAGCGAGAGCACACCCGGGACACGAGGAAAGACAGTCAGCGAGAGCACAGCCAGGACACGAGGAAAGAGTGGGGAAGACAGTCAGCGAGAGCATCGCCGGGACACGAGGAAAGAAGGGAGAAGACAGTCAGGAAGAGCACACCCGGGACACGAGGAAAGAAGGGAGAAGACAGTCAGGAAGAGCACACCCGGGACACGAGGAAAGAAGGGAGAAGACAGTCAGCGAGAGCACACCCGGGACACGAGGAAAGAAGGGAGAAGACAGTCAGCGAGAGCACAGCCGGGACACAAGGAAAGAAGGGAGAAGACAGTCAGTGAGAGCACAGCCGAGACACGAGGAAAGAAGGGAGAAGACAGTCAGCGAGAGCACACCCGGGACACGAGGAAAGAAGGGAGAAGACAGTCAGCGAGAGAACCGCCGAGACACGAGGAAAGAACGGAGAAGACAGTCAGCGAGAGCACACCCAGGACACAAGGAAAGAAGGGAGAAGACAGTCAGGAAGAGCACACCCGGGACACAAGGAAAGGAGGGGGAAGACAGTCAGTGAGAGCACAGCCAGGACACGAGGAAAGAGGGGGGAAGACAGTCAGTGAGAGCACACCCGAGACACGAGGAAAGAGGGGTGAAGACAGTCAGCGAGAGCACAGCCAGGACACGAGGAAAGAGGGGGGAAGACAGTCAGCGAGAGCACAGCCAGGACACGAGGAAAGAGGGGGGAAGACAGTCAGCGAGAGCACAGCCAGGACACGAGGAAAGAGGGGGGAAGACAGTCAGCGAGAGCACACCCGGGACACGAGGAAAGAGGGGGGAAGACAGTCAGTGAGAGCACACCCGGGACACGAGGAAAGAGTGGGGAAGACAGTCAGCGAGAGCACACCCGGGACACGAGGAAAGACAGTCAGCGAGAGCACAGCCAGGACACGAGGAAAGAGGGGGAAGACAGTCAGCGAGAGCACAGCCAGGACACGAGGAAAGAGTGGGGAAGACAGTCAGCGAGAGCATCGCCGAGACACGAGGAAAGAAGGGAGAAGACAGTCAGGAAGAGCACACCCGGGACACGAGGAAAGAAGGGAGAAGACAGTCAGGAAGAGCACACCCGGGACACGAGGAAAGAAGGGAGAAGACAGTCAGGAAGAGCACACCCGGGACACGAGGAAAGAAGGGAGAAGACAGTCAGCGAGAGCACACCCGGGACACGAGGAAAGAAGGGAGAAGACAGTCAGCGAGAGAACCGCCGAGACACGAGGAAAGAAGGGAGAAGACAGTCAGCGAGAGCACACCCAGGACACAAGGAAAGAAGGGAGAAGACAGTCAGGAAGAGCACACCCGGGACACAAGGAAAGGAGGGGGAAGACAGTCAGTGAGAGCACAGCCAGGACACGAGGAAAGGAGGGGGAAGACAGTCAGTGAGAGCACAGCCGGGACACGAGGAAAGGAGGGAGAGGACAGTCAGCGAGAGCACCGCCGAGACACGAGGAAAGAAGGGAGAAGACAGTCAGCGAGAGCACACCCGGGACACGAGGAAAGAAGGGAGAAGACAGTCAGCAAGAGCACAGCCGGGACACAAGGAAAGAAGGGAGAAGACAGTCAGTGAGAGCACAGCCGAGACACGAGGAAAGAAGGGAGAAGACAGTCAGTGAGAGCACAGCCGGGACACGAGGAAAGAAGGGAGAAGACAGTCAGTGAGAGCACAGCCGAGCCACAGAGCGAGAGGAGGACAGAGAGGAGAAGACCATCAGCAAGAGCACAGGATGACACAAGGGCCACCAGTTACTTACATTGCCCAGAGTGTAGTCTCCTAGTGACGGTTGGTAGAAGGTTCCCCCAGAGTTCTGCTGGTATGGGTACGGCTGTATGCCTGTCTGAACCCCATGATGGTTTTTGTGGGAGGTTTGAGGCAAAGGCTTCTGGGAAACCTCCTCCAGAATGGACTGCCCATGTTGGTTTACAGACCGTGGGGGTTGCTGTTGGTTTAGCATCATAGGCGGCTGTTGCTGGGGATTCTGGGACTGGCTCAAAGGCCGCTGGGGCTGATGCAGAGACTGCTGGGATTGCGACAAGGGATGCTGGGGCCGCTGCAGAGACTGCTGTAACAATGGCTGGCCTTGAAGAGAGTGCTGGGAATGGTGCAGAGACTGCTGGGAATCATGACCTGGCTGCTGGGAATGGTGCACTGTCTGCTGGGAATGGTGCATCGGCTGGTGGGAATCGTGCACTGGCTGCTGGGAATGGTGCACCGGCTGCTGGGAATGGTGCATCGGCTGGTGGGAATCGTGCACTGGCTGCTGGGAATGATGGGGATGGTGCAGCGGCTGGTGGGAATCGTGTCCGGGCTGCTGGCAATGGAGCAGAGGCTGCTGAGACTGATGCAGGGTGACATTTGGGTGAGTATAATGGTAAGGCGGCAGTCTCTGCTCAGCGGGCATTTTGCTGGTATCCAGTGGGACTCCCTACAATGGAAACAAACAGGACATCAGCGGGGTCTGCCAGACAGGACGGCTGCAAGGAGCGGCACATCCTCGAACGTTACCTGGGTGATGGACGTCAGCGTCGGCGACATGGTGGGCGAGAACTGCTTCTGGTGCGGCCTCCTGGAGTCACTGGCCATTGGCAACGTGAGGGGGCTGAGAGGGACCCTGCGACGGGGGGGAGGTGTTCAGTGCCGGAGGAAAGGAGGATGAGGAGGATGAGGACGGGGAGGACGGCGTGCTGTAGGCGGACTGCAGGCTGTGGCTGCTGGCCGAGGGGGACAGGGAGTGATTGCTGAGCGAGGAGGGCAGAGACTGGCTGCTGAGCGAAGACTGCAGGGACGGGTTACTGTACGACGTCTGCAGGGAGGCGCTGCTTAGGGACGTCTGCAGGTTCGGGTTACTCAGAGATGACTGCAGGGACTGGCGGCTCAGAGGGTTTGGTACAGTGTGCGAAGACGGGAAACCTAGAACCAAACAAACAGCAGTGACTGACCAGAAGCAGGAGAGTCATGGGGTGCGATACGCATGGTGACAGGGGGTGCGATACGTGTAGTGACGGGGTGCGATACGTGTGGTTACAGGGGGTGCGATACGTGCGGTTACAGGGGGTGCGATACGTGCGGTTACAGGGGGTGCGATACGTACGGTTACAGGGGGTGTAATACGTGCGGTGACAGGGGGTGCGATACGCACAGTTACAGGGCAGAGTCGGAGTGTGATACGTGCGGTTACACGTGGTGTGATACGTGCGGTTACAGGGGGTGAAATACGTGTGGTGATGGGGTGCGATACGCACGGTTACAGGGCAGTGTCGGAGTGTGATACGTGCGGTTACAGGTGGTGTGATACGTGTGGTGACAGGGGGTGCGATACGTGCGGTTACAGGGCAGTGTCGGAGTGTGATACGTGCGGCTACAGGTGGTGTGATACGTGTGGTGACATGGGGTGTGATACGTGCGGTTACAGGGCAGTGTCGGAGTGTGATACGTGCAGTTACAGGTGGTGTGATACGTGCGGTTACAGGGGGTGCGATACATGCGGTTACAGGGGGTGCGATACGTGCGGTTACAGGTGGTGTGATACGTGTGGTGACATGGGGTGTGATACGTGTGGTGATGGGGTGCGATACGTGCGGTTACAGGGCAGTGTTGGAGTGTGATACGTGTGGTGACAGGGGGTGCGATACGTGTGGTGACAGGGGTGCGGATACAGGGCAGTGTAAGGGTGTGATACGTGCAGTGACGGAGCAGTGTCAGGGGTGTGATATGTGCGGTGACGGGGCAGTGTCTGGGTGTGATACGTGCAGTGCTGGGGAAGTGTCTGGGTGTGATACGTGCGGTGACGGAGCAGTGTAGGGGGTGTGATACATGCGGTGACGGAGCAGTGTCGGGGTGTGATACGTGAGGTGACGAAGTAGTGTCGGGGTGTGATACGTGCAGTGACGGGGCAGTGTCAGGGTGTGATACGTGCCGTGACGGGGCAGTGTTGGGGTGTGATACGTGCCGTGATGGGGCAGTGTCAGAGTGTGATATGTGCGGTGACAGAGCAGTGTCGTGGTGTGATACGTGCGGTGTCGGGGAAGTGTCTGGGTGTGATACGTGCGGTGTCGGGGAAGTGTCTGGGTGTGATACGTGCGGTGACGGAGCAGTGTCGGGGTGTGATACGTGCGGTGACGGGGCAGTGTCAGGGTGTGATACGTGCGGTGACGGAGCAGTGTAGGGGGTGTGATACATGCGGTGACGGAGCAGTGTCGGTGTGTGATACATGAGGTGACGAAGCAGTGTCGGGGTGTGATACGTGCCGTGACGGGGCAGTGTCAGGGTGTGATATGTGCCGTGACGGGGCAGTGTCGGGGGTGTGATACGTGCGGTGACGGGGCAATGTCGGGGTGTGATACGTGTGGTGACGGAGCAGTGTCGGGTGTGATACGTGTGGTGACAGGGCAGTGTCAGGGTGTGATACGTGCAGTGTCGGGGCAGTGTCAGGGTGTGATACGTGTGGTGGCGGGGAAGTGTCAGGGTGTGATACGTGCAGTGTCGGGGTGTGGTACGTGCGGTGATGGGGCAGTGTCAGGGTGTGATACGTGAGGTGACGGAGCAGTGTCGGGGTGTGATACCTGCGGTGACGGAGCAGTGTTGGGGGTGTGATACGTGCAGTGACGGGGCAGTGTCGGGGTGTGATACGTGCAGTGACGGGGCAGTGTCGGGGTGTGATACGTGCCGTGACGGGGCAGTGTCGGGGTGTGATACGTGCAGTGTCGGGGTGTGATACGTGCGGTCACGGGGCAGTGTCAGGGTGTGATACTTGCAGTGACGGGGCAGTGTCGGGGTGTGATACCTGCGGTGACAGAGCAGTGTTGGGGGTGTGATACGTGCAGTGACGGGGCAGTGTTGGGGTGTGATACTTGCGGTGACGGAGCAGTGTTGGGGTGTGATACATGCGGTGACGGAGCAGTGTTGGGGTGTGATACGTGCAGTGTCAGGGCAGTGTCAGGGTGTGATACGTGCAGTGGCGGGGCAGTGTCAGGGTGTGATACGTGCAGTGTCGGGGTGTGATACGTGAGGTGACGGAGCAGTGTCGGGGTGTGATACCTGCGGTGACAGAGCAGTGTTGGGGGTGTGATACGTGCAGTGACGGGGCAGTGTTGGGGTGTGATACTTGCGGTGACGGAGCAGTGTTGGGGTGTGATACATGCGGTGACGGAGCAGTGTTGGGGTGTGATACGTGCAGTGTCAGGGCAGTGTCAGGGTGTGATACGTGCAGTGGCGGGGCAGTGTCAGGGTGTGATACGTGCAGTGTCGGGGTGTGATACGTGCGGTGATGGAGCAGTGTCAGGGTGTGATACGTGCCGTGACGGGGCAGTGTCAGGGTGTGATACGTGCAGTGTCGGGGTGTGATACATGCGGTCACGGGGCAGTGTCAGGGTGTGATACGTGCAGTGTCAGGGTGTGATACTTGCGGTGACGGGGCAGTGTCAGGGTGTGATACGTGAGGTGACGGAGCAGTGTCGGGGTGTGATACATGCGGTGACGGAGCAGTGTCAGGGTGTAATACGTGCAGTGACGGGGCAGTGTTGGGGTGTGATACGTGCCGTGACGGGGCAGTGTCGGGGTGTGATACGTGCAGTGTCAGGGTGTGATACTTGCGGTGGCGGCGCAGTGTCAGGATGTGATACGTGCAGTGTCGGGGTGTGATACGTGCAGTGTCGGGGCAGTGTCAGGGTGTGATACGTGCCGTGACGGGGCAGTGTCAGGGTGTGATAGGTGCAGTGTCGGGGTGTGATACATGCGGTCACGGGGCAGTGTCAGGGTGTGATACGTGCAGTGTCAGGGTGTGATACTTGCGGTGACGGGGCAGTGTCAGGGTGTGATACGTGAGGTGACGGAGCAGGGTCGGGGTGTGATACGTGCGGTGACGGAGCAGTGTTGGGGGTGTGATACGTGCGGTGACGGAGCAGTGTCAGGGTGTGATACGTGCGGTGACGGAGCAGTGTCAGGGTGTGATACGTGCGGTGACTGAGCAGTGTCAGGGTGTGATACGTGCGGTGACTGAGCAGTGTCAGGGTGTGATACGTGCGGTGACGGGGCAGTGTCAGGGTGTGATACGTGTGGTGACATGGAGTGTGATACGTGTGGTGATGGGGTGCGATACGTGCGGTTACAGGGCAGTGTCGGAGTGTGATACGTGTGGTGACAGGGGGTGCGATACGTGTGGTGACAGGGGTGCGGATACAGGGCAGTGTCAGGGTGTGATACGTGCGGTGACGGAGCAGTGTCAGGGGTGTGATATGTGCGGTGACAGGGCAGTGTCAGAGTGTGATACGTGCGGTGTTGGGGAAGTGTCTGGGTGTGATACGTGTGGTGACGGAGCAGTGTAGGGGGTGTGATATATGCGGTGACGGAGCAGTGTCGGGGTGTGATACGTGCAGTGACGGGGCAGTGTCGGGGTGTGATATGTGCTGTGACGGGGCAGTGTCGGGGTGTGATACGTGCCGTGACGGGGCAGTGTCGGGGTGTGATATGTGCGGTGACGGGGCAGTGTCAGAGTGTGATACGTGCGGTGACAGAGCAGTGTCAGGGTGTGATACGTGCGGTGACGGAGCAGTGTCGTGGTGTGATACGTGCGGTGTCGGGGAAGTGTCTGGGTGTGATACGTGCGGTGACGGAGCAGTGTCGGTGTGTGATACGTGAGGTGACGAAGCAGTGTCGGGGGTGTGATACGTGCCATGACGGGGCAGTGTCAGGGTGTGATATGTGCCGTGACGGGGCAGTGTCGGGGTGTGATACGTACGGTGACGGGGCAATGTCGGGGTGTGATACGTGTGGTGACGGAGCAGTGTCAGGGTGTGATACGTGCAGTGTCGGGGCAGTGTCAGGGTGTGATACGTGTGGTGGCGGGGCAGTGTCAGGGTGTGATACGTGCAGTGTCGGGGTGTGATACGTGCGGTGATGGGGCAGTGTCAGGGTATGATACGTGAGGTGACGGAGCAGAGTCGGGGTGTGATACCTGCGGTGACGGAGCAGTGTTGGGGGTGTGATACGTGCAGTGACGGGGCAGTGTCGGGGTGTGATACGTGCCGTGACGGGGCAGTTTCGGGGTGTGATACGTGCAGTGTCAGGGTGTGATACTTGCGGTGGCGGCGCAGTGTCAGGATGTGATACGTGCAGTGTCGGGGTTTGATACGTGCGGTGGCGGGGCAGTGTCAGGGTGTGATACGTGCAGTGTCGGGGCAGTGTCAGGGTGTGATACGTGCCGTGACGGGGCAGTGTCAGGGTGTGATACGTGCAGTGTCGGGGTGTGATACGTGCGGTCACGGGGCAGTGTCAGGGTGTGATACTTGCGGTGACGGGGCAGTGTCAGGGTGTGATACTTGCGGTGACGGGGCAGTGTCAGGGTGTGATACGTGAGGTGACGGAGCAGTGTCGGGGTGTGATACTTGCGGTGACGGAGCAGTGTCGGGGTGTGATACGTGCCGTGACGGGGCAGTGTCAGGGTGTGATACGTGCCGTGACGGGGCAGTGTCAGGGTGTGATACGTGCAGTGTCGGGGTGTGATACGTGCGGTCACGGGGCAGTGTCAGGGTGTGATACTTGCGGTGACGGGGCAGTGTCAGGGTGTGATACTTGCGGTGACGGGGCAGTGTCAGGGTGTGATACTTGCGGTGACGGGGCAGTGTCAGGGTGTGATACGTGAGGTGACGGAGCAGTGTCAGGGTGTGATACTTGCGGTGACGGAGCAGTGTTGGGGTGTGATACGTGCAGTGTCGGGGCAGTGTCAGGGTGTGATACGTGCAGTGGCGGGGCAGTGTCAGGGTGTGATACGTGCAGTGTCGGGGTGTGATACGTGCGGTGACGGAGCAGTGTCAGGGTGTGATATGTGCCGTGATGGGGCAGTGTCAGGGTGTGATACGTGCAGTGTCGGGGTGTGATACTTGCGGTGACGGGGCAGTGTCAGGGTGTGATACGTGAGGTGACGGAGCAGTGTTGGGGTGTGATACATGCGGTGACAGAGCAGTGTCAGGGTGTGATACTTGCGGTGACGGAGCAGTGTCGGGGTGTGATACGTGCAGTGTCAGGGTGTGATACTTGCGGTGACGGGGCAGTGTCAGGGTGTGATACGTGAGGTGACGGAGCAGTGTTGGGGTGTGATACATGCGGTGACAGAGCAGTGTCAGGGTGTGATACTTGCGGTGACGGAGCAGTGTCGGGGTGTGATACATGCGGTGACGGAGCAGTGTCAGGGTGTAATACGTGCAGTGACGGGGCAGTGTTGGGGGTGTGATACGTGCAGTGTCAGGGTGTGATACCTGCGGTGGCGGCGCAGTGTCGGGGTGTGATACGTGCAGTGTCGGGGCAGTGTCAGGGTGTGATACGTGCCGTGACGGGGCAGTGTCAGGGTGTGATACGTGCAGTGTCGGGGTGTGATACATGCGGTCACGGGGCAGTGTCAGGGTGTGATACGTGCCGTGATGGGGCAGTGTCAGGGTGTGATACGTGCAGTGTCGGGGTGTGATACGTGCGGTGACTGAACAGTGTCAGGGTGTGATACATGCGGTCACGGGGCAGTGTCAGGGTGTGATACGTGCAGTGTCAGGGTGTGATACTTGCGGTGACGGGGCAGTGTCAGGGTGTGATACTTGAGGTGACGGAGCAGTGTTGGGGTGTGATACATGCGGTGACGGAGCAGTGTCGGGGTGTGATACGTGCGGTGACGGAGCAGTGTTGGGGTGTGATACGTACGGTGACGGAGCAGTGTCGGGGTGTGATACGTGCGGTGACGGAGCAGTGTCGGGGTGTGATACGTGCGGTGACGGAGCAGTGTTGGGGGTGTGCGGTTACAGGGCGGAGTCAGGAGGACTAAGCTTTACCTGCGGAGTCATACCCAGGGAGTACGCCAACCTTGCTGATCCCCAGGTGGGTCATGGTGCTGGCCAGGTTGCCGGTGCTGCTCCCCCCGCTCAAGCTGCTGAATCCTGACTCATCTGCGTCCAGGGGGGTGGGGAGGGGTGATGGGAAATGGAGGTTGGTCAGGTCCGGTAAGGACCCCCCAGTATTAAGCACAGAGGCTACTGGGGGGACACTGGCAGGCTGGTCCACCGAGGGGTAAATGCTGAAATTCACAGACAGACAGAGGATGAGGAGAATGACACACCCCTACATCAGAGATGGACCGGCCCACTTCCATAAAGCAGGGCTCTACTCACTTAATCCCGGGGACCTCACAGGACTTGGGGCGAGCAGAGGCCGAGGACAGCTGTGAAGAGGAGCACAAGGGGTACAATTATACACATTCACAAACATGGCGCCCACATCCATTGGGACTGGACACACGGAACTCACTTTTTTGGCATCGCAGGGGCTCAGAAGGTGCGCGCCATCTACCTGAGACTCCTCTATCGCTGGAACGCTGAACGGGAAGGCTGCAAGAGGTAAGACAAAGTGTCAGGTACCCTTAAAGGGGTTGTCCAGGACCCCTGATAATCTGTCCTCACCCGGGCTCTGCACTGATCAGCCTCCGGGCACCAGAAGATGTGAGGAAGGACAAGGGACAGATGAAGTCCTGCTCCTATCCAAGTGAAGTGCCCCGATACCACTGCTGTGGATGGTGCCAAAGTTGTACTCCTCCCAGCGACAGCCATATCAGCTGATCAGCACAGGGTCCCGAATAACCTCTTTAGAGTGGACTCTTCATCACCTCCAGTTCTTTTCATCCTTTAATAGACGCCTCGAGGCAGATTCTGGCGGAGTTGGAATTTTTTCTCTAGCACACACCATTCCTGAGCAATCAGTTTTAGTGCCTGATATTAACTAGCCTCCCTAACGTCACATGGGTGAAATCCCACCTAACACTAATACTTCTGATTGGGGCTCTCAGTCACACCCCCTACCTGCTACTACCACCTGATTGGAGCTCTGATACTACCATCTCTGACAGGAAGCCCTGAGCCACGCCCCCTTGCCTGCTCCTGCCTGACACCACCCACTTAGCATTAGGGAGTCTAGTTAGAATTTCAGACACGGAAACTATCTGTACTGATTGATCGGGAACGGTGCAGGCTAGAGAAAAAATTCCAACTGCGCCGGAATCAGTTAAGCAGCGCCTATTAGAAGATGAAAACAACCGGAGTTTGTGAAGATGATGAAAGTTCCTCTTTAAATACTCTGTGCTGCTGTTAGGAAACCAATATGTGATATTTATCTGGACCCAATGGCACTTCTATAGGGGTCCCCCCTCATATAGACACAACTGAGGTGCAGAGTCACTTACCACTCCTCCGGGTGGAGGTTGGGACCCCCTGTGATGGCCCTGGGTACGGCTCCTGGGAGGCGGGGTTCATCACACTTGTGTGCAGAGCAGAATCGGAGTTTGTTCTGATGGGGAGGGGAAACAGAGGGCACAATTTGGTCAGGATGGGTACCTGACTGGCACAAGGAGGCAAAAGACAGGGCGAAGCGGCGTCTCACTGCAGGGACACGGTAACACTCACTCACACAGCAGCGCAGCGGCAAAGCAAAGCCAGGAAGCAGCGGGGGAGCAGGAGTGGGCACACCGACAACATGCTTCACCTGTTTAATGCACTTGGCAGCCTGAACAGCTGTCCTGTGTCTGAGGGGGCGCTGCCCCACGGGAAGGTCCTTCAGAACAAAAAAGATGGTCATTAGAGGGCGCCGGAGAACATGAGTGAGTGGCACACACAGACTCCGGCTACACAGGGACATCATTCATAATAAATTAGTCTACTCCAATCACACCCAAAGCTGCAGCATGGATCCTACTACAATAATCCAGAGCAGAGAAGGCTCTATTCCCCCCGTAACCAGCAGGGGGCGGAAGTCAGAGGTGTGCAGGAAACCTGTAAGTAACAGGAATGTAGGTTTGTATGTGATTGATGTACAAGACATGAGACAGCAGGACAACCATGACTGCAGCTCTGGATGTGACTGGAGTGTAAGACATGAGACAGCAGGACAACCATGACTGCAGCTCTGGATGTGACTGGAGCAAAAGACATGAGACAGCAGGACAACCATGACTGCAGCTCTGGATGTGACTGGAGTGTAAGACATGAGACAGCAGGACAACCATGACTGCAGCTCAGGATGTGACTGGAGCAAAAGACATGAGACATCAGGAGAACCATGACTGCAGCTCTGGATGTGACTAGAGCAAAAGACATGAGACAGCAGGACAACCATGACTGCAGCTCTGGATGTGACTAGAGCAAAAGACATGAGACAGCAGGACAACCATGACTGCAGCTCTGGATGTGACTAGAGCAAAAGACATGAGACAGCAGGACAACCATGACTGCAGCTCTGGATGTGACTAGAGCAAAAGACATGAGACAGCAGGACAAACATGACTG